>JAYKAV010002809.1:397113-557802 GCA_035582835.1 Phoebastria nigripes | reverse complement strand
CATTGAGTTCTCACTATAAAACAAGTCTTTGCAGACTTTGTATGGATAAAAGCATTGTCCCTCTGAAATGGAATAATTTTGATTGCACTCTGCCTTTTGATTGCACTCTGCCTGATGCAAGGAATTGCCCCTTTTAAAATATTTAACCACCTTGGAACATATTTAAGCGATGTTTAATAAAACTGTGTAAAGAAGGACAGGAAAATATGGGATGACACTTCTGTCTGAACTCATGCTGTTGAGAAGAAAGCTACTCCTTCCYCTCGCTTTCAAAAAGCACCACAGCATGAGTTAAGGTCAGAGTGTCAGCTTGAATTTCCAGTACAGATCCTGATTTTCCTCTCTTGTGTGGTTATCAGCTTGATCATTAGACCTAAATCTGGATGCCACTGAAAATCACGGGTGGTTTTATCAGTGGCTGTAATGAAGGGGGTGTTTGTGTCAGGATTTGACCTTTAATGTGATTTATATTTTACTTTTTTTCAAATTAAGGCTCATCTGCTTTTTACTAAACAGGAAATATTCTTATGCTTATCATTAAAATCTTAGTATCTGATTCTAATTAGTGTTTTCACTTGTTGAATTCCAGAGTTATAGGCACAAAAAGATCTATTGAAAACAAATATAAAAATAACAGAAGAGGAGGAAGAGAGAAAAAGAAAGTGGTTAGCAGTAAATGTGTATCCTGAGTAAATAGCACTACCAGTCCTATTGCAAAATAGCTTGTAGTTCTGTCATTGATTTAATAAAGATATAATTCTATGAACCTGGATTATTAAAGCTTATTAAAGACAATGAAAAAACTTCAGTGGATATTGAATCAGGTCCTTGCAGTATTAAGAGGGCTGGTATGCTTCAGTTTTCCATTTTCCAGTCAATAAATAACACGTTTCTTCTGGACAGTACAACAAAGACTGTGTACATTACTTTCATTGTTGTGAGTGCTGAAACAGCCTGCTAGCGCTGTGATACAAGTGTAAGTATATGTGCCTTTCTCTCTGACAAAGGGCATGGCAGAAATCCAGGTAAGAAGTGTAGGATCCACCGTTTTCCTGTGTAGTCCGTGAGTCCTTCTCCTGTTGGTGTCAATGAGAGCTGTATCTGTCTATAAACAGATCAGGTTTAGCTCAGACAGCTCTGGGATCACGTATCTTGCTGCTCCTAGAAGGTCCCGCCTGAATCAGTTCCTCTGTCCTACAAAGATCTCTTCTAATTCCCCATGCCGCTGGTCCTGCTGGCTGTGGGGTGGTAGAGTCCCTGCAGGCAGGAGGCTGCCCCGGGAGCAGTGGGTGCTACCCCGGCACTGCAGAGATGTAAAGCCTGGTCTGGCAGTGCTGCGGTAGTGTCTTCCAGTGCAGCGTCAGTGCTGGAGACCAAGGCAGGAAGGGCCGACCCTATCTTTGTGACCATGGATGGTATAACTGATGCTGATCTGGAGCTGTTGGAGGTCAGGGATTGRATCAACCAGATGCTCCTTCCTCTTGGCAGCTGTGACTGGGGAAGGTGATAAAGCCTTCTTTCTCCCAGATGCACACTTCTTCAATCACCAGTAAYGATGGTATAGATTTTATTTGGTCTTGGCATCACTGGGCTCCTGTCTGTCTCTAGAAATTTCCTTCAAACAATGCCAGAGGAATCAGCTGAGCTACGTTAGTGCAAAACAAGCAGAAATGAAGAGAAGAGCAAGGTCCTTTGCTCTTAAACAAACATCTTGTCTCTCCGGTGTGCGGCCTTGCTGGCAAGACGTGCTGTATTTCAAAGGGATGAAATGATTACATTAACCTAAAGGTTTCTTCAGTGACCTCACTCTGGCTGTTGCCATGCTTACCTGCAAATACAAAACCAAACAGGTGGGCTGGTGCTCAGCCAGGGAGTCAAGAAAGGTCTCTTTGGGGGGAGGAATGTTCACACAGTAACTCTTTTTAAAAATATTTTATTTTTTTTAATTTGTGCTAAGTTGTTTAGACTGGAGTGCTGGAAAACCAACTGCGAAGCATCTTCTGCTTTTGGGGGCTAATGCGTGACATCTTGTATCCTGTGCCGTGGCTTCTGACACCCTTGTTGGTAACCCAAACACRGCCTGCAGATATGGGTTGACACTGATAATGCTCCTTTTTGGCTGCTAGGGTGAGATGAGAAAGTGTTTGATATGGGAGTGCTATTAAAGGTGATGCTAGCTATGTTCTGCTCTGTTCTCAAGAGCTTTACTTGTGGGCTTTAGGTAATTTTTCAAAGCAGGTTGCAGGTGTGGTGTTACTGCTCTTCTTTGAGCAGCATTTTGTCATTCCTGAACATACCTTTATTTTTTCTTTCCAAATGACTGACTTCAGAATATTAACTTACAATTCATTGATGAAAGAATGACTAATATTATAAAAAAAATTAGGGAGACATGCTAGAGGGTTTTCTTGTGTGAAAAACACAGTTGAAAACAATTCATTTTATTCTGTATCAATTCTTGTGCCATCTCATCTCCAGCACAGCTRGTGCTTGTGTATTAAGTGATGTGATTAATACCTGTCAGATATGGTTTGTTTTCTCACTAATTCTCTAGCAGTGTGGGAATCCTGTGAAAGAAATGCAGTGTGTATTCCTGTTTTCAGGTGTATCTGATGCTGTGTGTTTGCTGGAGATAGCTGAATGTCTTGAGGTGGGTGGAATTTGGGCTCAATTGGGTGTTTTCCAAGAGAATCCTTTCCTCCCAGAAAATTCCTGTTTGTCAAGTCCAAAATAATCTATGGAGATGGAGGAGCACAGGGAGAGTTTTGATGACTTTTCTTTTCCTGCTAGCTTGCCTGCCCAGCAGGTGCTGAGGAGACGGTGGGAGCCAGCTCCTTAGCTCCCATACTTAACCRATAGCAGATCATGTCTGTCTTGGAGAGAGGCTCCTGAAAGATTTGGGAGCCTGGAAGCCCAGACTGCTAGCTACTGATCCTGTAGCCCCTGGTGCAGCTGGGCTTTCAGCCTCCTTTCAGGCTGTCTTGTTTCTAGTTAAGAAATTGTCAAAGCTCTGGGAATCTCCCAAGTTCATAGATCTTATCAGCTTTTTAGRCAGATTGCCGTGAGTTGCGTTTCCTAGGATTCACGTGGCTCCTAGTTTTGAATTGGCTTCCCCGGGAGACCGTCTCAGAGTAGAGGTTCCCCGTGGTTGCAGGACGTCTGGTGCCGGTGCAGGGCTCCCAGCGTGTGACTGCCAACCACGCAGATAGTCTGGGTCCATCGGGTCTGCGGCTCTCACGTAGCCAGAGAAGTGCTCTCACCGCTGCTGGAGTTGGTGGTACTTGGGCAGCTGGTGGGACTGCCCGACTTGGATTACACATTTGGAGCTTGTCTATTTTCTAGAAGGTTTGAAGGTTTTGTTCCAAACTGAGATGAAACCCTCTTTTAAATGGGGTCACCTCTGCCCAGATAGATGTAGAAGTGAAGCTGCTGTGCTCCTTATTTCCTGTAGAGCCTGTTGCTTGGTGTATGACCAGCACCTGAAAAACCTAAACCTCCTGTAAAGCTAAACTACAAACTGGAAGATTATCTGGAAGGTTTTATTTAAAACCATCTGGTTTTACAAATGGGTCATTACTAGCTATTAGCGTGGTCATTGCATTCTTCTGCTTTCAGAACTTGAGATCTGATTTCTATCGACAGGAAGGCTACTTTATGCCACTCTCACTGTTCAAAGTGGTCATTCAGTAGATGTAAATGTAGTTTACTGCTACATTGAGGTCTGTTTGCATCACCAGAAATGTTTACAGTGGCCTTTGTTTAAATGAGAATCAGGGTTTTGAACTGCAAATACATTTAGTATGGTAAAGAAACACAAAGACACCTTGGGCCTATTCTGGGTTCATTAACAGATGAAGATACCATGACTTCAGTGGCTTTATTCTCAGTCTACAGAAGTGTAACTGAGAGGTCCTTTGTCTGTGTTTTCAGTTCCGATACAGCCAACAGAGAAAAAAATACAATTTCCTTGGTCACGTTTAACAGCTTCCTTCTATTGTCTCCCACTTGCATTTAGCCTTTGTTCTTGTTTTCATATGTTTTCATTTCTTTGAATAAATGGACTTTAAAAAAAAAAAAAAAAAAGAAAGCAGTGTTCAAGCAAATGACTCTTGTTTGAGACACAGAAAATGAATAGGGCCCTGCAACTAAACAGGCTGTAACATGCTTTCAAAGCTGATTGTCTGAAACGCTGGGGCTCTACTCCGCCCCCTCTGTTTTGCAGTTGTGGGCTTGAAAGCACCTCAGGCAAGAGACTGTTGGAGCAGTGAGAGCTCTGAAATTTTTGTTTGCATAAATTCATAATTAAATACTCTGGTGTGAAAGAGAAGGGGAAAAAATGTTTTCCCTGCTGCTTAGCAATTTTAAATTGGTTGGTTCTTTCTGTTGGTGGGGGCAGCGAAATACTGTCAAACCTAAAAATGCTTCTGTTTATCTGGGAACGCAGCTCTTGTTTTACATGTACAGAATATACATTCAGAGAAGCACTGAGGGAGTGTATCATTCAGAGAATGGGAATCATAGAGCAATTAATAATTCAGGTCTGTTGTATCCTGACATAAACAATAGCATGGTATCAATCTTGAAATTGTACACAGGGAAGTATAGTCCATCAATCACTTTGTTCTTCCATCCAATTTTGAATAATTGTTTATTTCTATTTTTTGGATTTGCTCTGGAAAACCAACTTTTTCAAGCTCTCAGTGGAGTATTTTCCCTCGAGAAAGTGTAGCTCAAGTAAAATCTTTTCTCCCATAGTCTTAGTTGATGTAGAACAATACAAAATCTCAGAATATATTCAGTGTCTGAATTAGAATATCTTTAGTAGTTGCTCCTAGATTTTTTTCCTAACAGTGCTGGGATGTAACTGTTTCTAGGAATAGCATATTTGAGATTTTATAGTTAAGATTTTCTATATCCAAATCTTTAGAAGATTTAAACAAAAATATGATGGTGTTGAAGTATTTGTTTTCACATTGCAGATTGTCAGGTAGTGTTTGTAAAGTTGTGTTTGCATGTGGCGGGAGTACTGAGAACACAAGCAGATCCAGGATTAGGCCCCTGGACCAAGCTACAACCAAGTTTTAAATTCCAGATTACTCTTAAACTGACGCAGTAGGGACCTGAACTTGGGCATGACAGAGCCAAGATTTTATCTGGCCATCCCATTTAGGTGCATCATCCCCAGGTGTTGCCCCCTCTCTGATATTTTGCTGACAGTATTTGTCCACCTCCATTGTCCTGGTTTTGGCTGGGATAGGGTTAATTTTCTTCCTAGTGCTGTGTTTCGGATTTAGTATGAGAAGAATGTTGATAACACACTGATGTTTTTAGTTGTTGCTAAGTAGTCTGCTAGTCAAGGACTTTTCATCTTCCCATGTTCTGCCAGGTGCACAAGAAGCTGGGAGGGAGCATAGTCAGGACAGCTAGCCCAACTGGCCAATGGGGTATTCCATACCATGTGATGTCATGCTCAGTATATTAATAGGAGGCGTGGTCCAGGAAGTAGCAATCGCTGTTTGCGTATCAGTCGGCGGGTGGTGAGCAATTGCATTGTGCCTCACTCATTTTGTATATTCTACCATTATTATTAATGTACCTGTGGTGGGGAGTGAGCAAGTGGCTGTGTGATGTTTGGCTGCCTGCCGGGTTAAACCACAACATCCATTTATTCCTGTCTGCTTCTTGGAAATACCTTTCCTAGGATATACCTTTTTGTGACAAGACCAATTGGTAACATTAACAAAATAGACTGTTGCTTTTAGAAGTACAGGTCAGGATGGCATCCCCTGTTGCAGGCACCTGCATAACTGCCCACAGGGACAGTGGTGGCCCAGGGACCACAGCAGCAGACTGGAACCCATGAGATTTGGGTCGTGCTTGCAGTCTTGCCACTAATCCCTTGAAATTTGCAGCAAGTCTTCCTACTTCTCCATGCCTTTGCCTGCTTTCTCATTCTGTTTCTGTGTTGTCAGCTGCAGGTTATTAAGGGGAATGAAAAGAAAGGCAAAGTAGTTGTAGCCCTGTTCCTCCCTGTCTCCTGGGCATTGCCCATGGTGGTACATGGTTGGACCGTGTGGAAAAGGAGAAACCTGAGATCTTTCCCTGCTACCAAACAGTCTCCCACGTTCAGATCACATCGTATCTGCTCTGTTCATCTAAGAACAGTAAGCTTTTTGGGGCAAAGATGCAGCTTAATATGGTTTTGTGCAGCTCCTAACACAGTACCGATCTCCACCTAGACGGGCTCATCTAAATCCTAAGAAAATTTAAATAATTATGGTGAGAATTTGAAGCTTATTCTTTGGCTGCTTTGGGAAGGGAGGCTCTGTTTCAAATCAGTACCAGTCTGGAATGACAGTCATTGCAGCCTGGACTCTGCGTTGGCAAACCCTCGTGACCTGCCCCTCACTGTTTCCTAGACAAGATACAGACACTCCAGGAATTTGTTTAACGGGGGCCCAACTGCAGAGGGAGACTTCTTGCGGCCACATCCGCAGTGTTTTTGTCTGGAATTAGGCTCGATGGAGCTGCAGAAGTAACATCCTGCAGGTAAACCAGGTGTGACAGATTTATGGTTTCAAATGGATGGTCGGTGTGGGAGCAACAATGCTCTCTGGTCCAGCCGCTTTGGGTTTATTGTTGCTTACTCCCCTGAGGCATCAGAGAGCACCCAAAAACTTGAGGAAGAGATAGAACAGAAAGAAAGGGAAAAAAAAAAAAAAACCAACCCCAAGGATGTGAACGTGAAGAAATTTTCACCGTGAGGATGAAGGCACAGAAAGACAGCTAAAAGCTGTCACATGTCAATCACATAAAGGGTAGGAAGCATATGCAATGCAGTTAATGCTCTGAACAAAGGGGAAAGAAAAAACAACTGGTCTCTGGGTATTAATTATATACTGAGCTGCTAATAAGTTGGAGA
This sequence comes from Phoebastria nigripes, assembly GCA_035582835.1. Classification (NCBI taxonomy): domain Eukaryota; kingdom Metazoa; phylum Chordata; class Aves; order Procellariiformes; family Diomedeidae; genus Phoebastria; species Phoebastria nigripes. The sequence continues at coordinate 550,880 of JAYKAV010002809.1, read as the reverse complement.
CAGTGTGAGCATCAACTTCTGATATATACCAGCCTTGGAAAACAAATACAATGAAGGATAAGACAATTTAGAGTAGTATAATATTAACCAGGGCAGTCCAGGTAAAGTTAGTAAGGAGTGCTGGCACTGCACCTGTACAAATACTCCTGCCCTTTTCAGGGCACTTGCTGGCAGTGATGCACAATAAAGGTGCATTGATCTCTTTTATCTTCAAACTAGTGGTAAGGTCTGAAATACTGAGTGAACCGAAAGACCTCATTAACTTCAGCTATCAACAACAGTCTAATGTAAAAAAAAAAAAAAAAAAAAAAGTTAAAAATCCCAAGCATCATCTCAAACAGTCCCTCTCTCATTATCTCAGCCCTTCCTGGAGAAGATCAATAAACAATTTGCATATTTTTTATCAATATTTAATGTAATGCAGCAGGATGCTTTTGATGGCTCGGGTCCTTCTGTGCACTCTTTTAACATGACAGAGACTAAGAGCCCAGCAGGTGCTCAGGTGCTGGGGTCAGTTCCTAGTTAAAAACATTAGGGATTGGTCTGGCTAAATAATCTACAGCTGCCCATCCAAGGGCAGGAATGAGCGCTCACAGAGCATGGTGATGAATTTTAACGATCCGGGAAGACAAATGAGCCTGAGCTGCCATGCAATTAGTGGGCTGTGGAAAGATGTGTTGGGTCTAAATGAGGGACATGATCTGCTCTTGACTCTCAGTGTGGTAGGAGCCCTCCCTCTGAAGGCCGTAATGAGGAAGGTAGACGAGATCCCAAACAGGTTGACAGAACAATTAAGGGGAAAATGGGAGTTGATTCAAAATGCAGTATCGCCATCGATGGCACAGATACATACAGACCTTCCCCCTTAAGAAGCATGCACCACTATTCAAAAGTGGATATGTGCTCAGGGAATTTCTTTCACTCCCGCGTACTTAAATATGTATATTTTTAAAAATTGTATCGCTGAATCAACCTTTACTTAAATATAAAAATAGCTTGGAAGAAAAGGCCTGGCTCTCATCTCACTTACCAAGGTGTAAAATGGGAGTAACTCCTCCAAACTCTCTGCAATGAGAATGAATTCCAGGATGGTGTATCTTGTGAAGATCCATGTTTTGTGCAATAGGCAAAAGGCAGTTTCCATCCAGTGATCAGACTATTGTTTGAGTCTGCTTGATTGAGACTTTAAAGCTCTTTGATGAATGTGGGGGCTCAGAAGAGCTGAAGGAGAGGTTCCTGCGGTCTGCCTGAAGAAAACTCTTGAGTTACTACTCTGCCTCTGAAGAAATAAAAAAAAAATTTAAAATGTGCCATAAGAAAAGAATATAGATGTTAAAAATAGTTAGTTTATAGAGGAATCAAATTATGAATACTAGCTAGATGCCAGAAGATTGCAGACAAGTTCAGATTTTACCTATTTAATTAGAAAAAAGGTAGCACTCGGGTACCAGGCAGGAATAATCTGTTCAATAAATCTAGTCTCAGTTTTCTGCCTCAAAAATGTCAAAAAGAAGAAAGCAATTTACTTAAACAATGCTCACTATTTGAACATATTCACTTAGGCTGATGATAGAAAATGATTATAGATGTGATGTCAAAGCTGCATCAAACATATCTGGTTTTGTTGGTAGGACAGATTCGGCACTTCTACTTCATTAGAGAGAGATGACTTGTTACATAGATCACATAGTGTTGTTGTCTTTGTTGGACTGGACAATGTCACAACCAGTGTGGATACTTGCATGTGCAAATTGAAAATAGGTTTCTACAAATAGCGTTGCATGTTGCATTATCTTATTCCTTTCATAGTCAGTACTGAGCTGATGAATGATGGCATGCAGTCAGCTTAGTTTTCATGAGTTTGTAAAATGCAGTGGCTGTAATGTTTGTGGAGGTAAACACAAAATAACAAAATGAACAGGGCCGGAGAGAATTCATGTTTGGAGTCAAGGAAGAAGATACAGAAGGTTTTCACTGCATCTTCCCAGGGTAAAATAAGCTGTGAGGATCAAGGAGGGTGAATGTTTTATAAGTAGCCACACAGAGCAGTAGGGCCCAGCCTGGTTCTTGGGCTAAAACACAGTCAAGAGATGCTTATGTTAATGTTCAAGTAGATTGGGAAAATCTAGAAATAAGTTGGGGATTGTTCTTCTCCCTATATTGTCCAGAGAATGGGCTATAGGTTGATGGCATTGATACACAGCCTTTTGTAATGGCCTGGTACAGCAAGAAATCCAGGGAAATGGTGCCTTCTGGGAAAACACAGTATTTTCACTGTTTTGTTTTCTTCCATCATTGGCTTTGTTACCCATTGCTCCATACAGAGGACTGAGCTATCTGTAAGCTCTGTTTAAGCCCACAAGAGCCGTTTAGGCTTTGAGCCATATATTTGCATTGTGAACCACTACTTTGTTATACGCAGAAATTTACAGCAGATAAGGACAAAAGTATTGCTTTACCTTTGCAATGCTTGGTGAAGAAAAAACCCAAACCCGGGAAAATGGAATGTTTCACATTACCACTGTGGTAAAAATATAATTTCAACTCTAGATTCATTTTCTAATTGATTAATTTGCTAGAGCTTTTTGTTTAAAAAGTACCTGATTTTGTTTTCCAATAAAAAGTTCCTTAATAATCTTAATAAACCTATTTTCTAGCCATCTTTGTTTAGGCCAGCTAGTTAACATAGTGCTCTTGAACATAATAGTCTTATGCATACATGCAGACCTTTCTTTTAGAAATTTTCCATTTCTGAACTTTATATTCATGCAGAGTGTTTGAAAATGCTGACAATACTCGGGATATTTGGATATCTGTTTTCATCTAGAAGGGGGAAAAATGGAAAAAAAAGAAGCATCACAAAACATAAAATTAACGTGTCAGCTTAATTTCATGCACCCCTCGCCTCAGACTGATTAGTGCAAATTAAATTTTGTGCTAATCGACCAAAGCAGTTAGCGTTACACAGAAATCCATGACTTCTGTTTATCCTAGTTATCCATGCAGTTATTTGCTTTTTGCTCAGTGTGTGAACATGAGAAGGCATTTTTAACTAGGATCAGGAAGAGATGACCATTGACTAAGAATAATACCTTCTCTGCTAGAACTCTGCCTGGAGGCTGGCTGAGACTGCTTTAATGAACTGATCCGCTTGGCTGTTTTTTCAACAGTTTCCCTTCATATTTCTGCCTTTCTGGTTAAATCTCTAAATATTGAACCAAATCCCAGGTAATGGAAACCTTGGCCATTTATTGCCCGTCAAGTTTGCTGCAGAGCAGAGAACACTGCTTAGAAGATGAAAGTTACAGAAAAGCTCAGAGCTCTGCACAGCTGAGGCTGGTGGCAAGCTCTGTAACTAGTCAAAATGCCAGGTGATACTAGAGACCTCTGCTAACTGGGATGTCCCCTCTACCTTACAGGGACTATTGACCCTTTCTGTCAAATTTAGTGAACACTGTACCGTTTTTCCTGGGTCAGAGCAGGGCTGTTCAGTTAACGAATCCTTTGGAAGTATGATCCAGTTCAGGTGGATGAATTCTTAAATAACGGACCTGGCCTTGTCTTGAAGATACCGAACAGTGTCTTCATACTTGTATACCATTAGAATGACAACAGTGAAAAATAGAGATATCTATTGACCTTAATATTAAAGTTCTTCTGCTGTTGATACTCTTGGCCTTATTTTGACATTCACTGAGATGTTCTGTATGGTTCCATCGACAGCCAGATTATATGGCAGACTGTAAGTTTTCTAGCGCTTGGCCAATGGGTGAGTACTTAACACCCTCCAGATGCTAGATAGAATAGATCCCCTGCGAGCTAGCAGAACTGAAACAAGCTGGGAGACGTCAGTAGAGGTACTTTTCATTGATCTTGGTGGATTTTGAATGAGGAACTCTCATGCTAATGAGCACTTTTATAAGATGTTTTGAGCTCTGCTGATGAAAATTGCTGTATGGAATGGGATAACAATGAGGATTGCTAGGACTGAATATAGAGGAAATTAGAAAAAGAAGTCTAGTAAAGTTGGTACAATTTCTGAAATTGCTTGAACTATGAATTAATGTACTTCTCCAAGATTACTGTTACTAATTGTGGCCTGGGTATGTTTCACCTGGCTTTTCTTTGATCCTTTGCTTGCCATCTTTTTACTATCTCTAAAATGACAATGAAAGGGACTGTTTTACTAATTCTTTGGGTTTTTCCATGTGCTACATCACACATTGTATTTTTTCCTTTAACCATTAGGAGCCAAAGTGTGACTGTTTTGCTGCTGTTAGCAGCCAGATGCTCACCAGAAGAGATCCACTGACTGCATTCAAATGTCTGCTGTGGGAGCAGAGAGTTCATCATCTGGCCCTTAAAAATAAAGGTGAACTTGTGTTATTCCCAGAGAGACACAGCTGCAGACCAGGACACTGGTTGTAATATATTAGGGTTGTGTTCACATTCTGCTGTGGATATTGAGTAATATTTTAGCCAGCAAGACCCTTTGAAACCAACAGGAATAATTTTGAATAAGCAAGAGGGGTTGTGGAATCCCGATCCTTGGAGATACTAAAAAAATTGACTGGATGATCCCTTGAGCAACCTGATCCAAGTTGGCCCTGCTCTGGCTGGGTCAGATAACCTCCAAAAGTCCCTTGTCAAATTAGTCTGTGATTCTAGGGAGAATAAAAGACAGCAAGATTGGGCCCTGCAGTACTTATGGACAGACGTTTTAAATACTCAGAGACTCCATGTAGGTTACACAGCCTCTATGCATTTAATTGCTCAACAATTTTAAAATGTAATAAAATTGCAATGAAATAAAACATGTTCATATTTTCCATGCATGCATTCTTAGGGGGACATGAATATGTACTAATAGATTCTAAGAGCTTTGAAGTTGTGCTGGCCCATTAATGTTGTTTTGTTTCTTGAAAATGAGCAATATTTAACATACAATATTTAACATATGACAAACGAGGCTTGGGAGTTACCAGAGACATTAAAGCCATATGCTTCAATGTTGCAGCTTCTCCCTGAACCCAGCATAAGATTTTGCCTGTTGTTCATTTTCCCCTCTCTCCATCAGTTGTGTATCAGCTTTGGGTTACTAAAGCTCATAAATGGAAGTGTAGTGCAGAGATCCTAGACGAACTCCAAAATGCTGGCACCTTTACACAGCACAATGGGTTACCATGCAGCTATTTCAGGGTGCTGGAAGTAACATGGCTGTGTTGGTGGCTCTCCAATGTACTAAGCTTTACCTCTTAGTGGAGCTGTTGGGGCTGGCTTTAAATCTAGCTCATTGCAAGTTGCTCTTTGACCTGTGCCAAAGGCAGGCAAGCTGAGCAAGAAAAGCTGACCTTAAAACACTAGCTTGTTTCCTAGCTTTCTTTAAAAGCAAGAACACGCTGCAGCTTCCTCTGCTGTGAAAGGGAATTGAGTGGTTTTGTTTGTCGCCTGGAGATGCGCTCAGCTGGCCTTAGCTTGAGTACTTTGTTCAGTTTTGTGCTCTGTGCTACAAGCAAGAAGGGGATAAACTGGAAGAAGTCCAGAGACCAGCAATTAGCAGTCTAGATGGTATGATGAAAAATTGAATGAATAGAGATTGTTTAGTCTACAGAAGAGAAGTCTAACGGGAATAAGCTAATAGTCTTCAAATACATAAAAACCCTTCTGCTGGAGGGAGGAAGGAAATAATCTTTTCTCCTTGTCTGATAGCAAGATAAACAAGAACTGATGCTCTTGAACTGAAGTAAGTAAGTAAGAAAAATTCAGGCTACATATTAGAAACAATTTTTGAACAGTAATACTATGAGTATTGTAATAAGCTTATGAGRAGGATGTGCATCTAACAAAAATATTTTGTGATCCTTCTGTGGTCCTTTCCATTCCTATAATTCTCAGTTTCCACAAGAACTCTTATTTTGAACATGTATCTGAGAAGGAGGAATGTAAAAGGGGTTAAATCCCAGGTTCTCTGCAAACTTCCTGTGTCATCTATAGCAAAACCAAAGAAATTCTAGAGAGTTCCCCTTTTCAAAATGAAGAAAAAATTTTATTTCCTTTCTCCTTTTGCTTTGTCTATCTGGATGACAAACTACTGGGATAGGATCATGGTCTCTTTGTACAATTCTGAAAAGGTACAGTTCTTGGTCAGGGTTCGCAGACAATAATGTTGTAGGTATGATTATGCTATTAATAATTTCACGCAGCTCCATTCTGATTTCTGCTGCAGCATGTTCCTTCCTTTGATTGTACTTCATTCTGGGAAGATCCCAAGGTCTTCAGCATCTATTCTTCTATTTTTCTCTGCCTAATAATGATTGCTTTTCTTGTCATCAAAGGATGCATCAACTCCACCTGGAATTAATTTGGCATATTTATCTGCACTGTATTTTTTTAGTTCCTTTGGCTTCTCTCTATTTTTGGAGTAGTTTTAAGTGGCATTTGTTTAATATAAATTGAGGCTTTAGATGTAGATAAAAATATACAACTGTTGATTAGCACTGTGGTGGACACAACTTTATATTTGCTAACTGATCCAGGCCTCACTGGAGTCATTGCAAAGACTTCCACTGACCTCACTGTGTTATTCTAGCTTCTCATATTTGTGCTCATCAATCACATTCCTTCAGCGTAGCCCCAAATCTATTTTGTCCTCTGTAATTTTGACATAAAGTGTTGGCACTGCCTCTCTGATCAGGACTCAGCAAAATTCCATATGGATCTCTCAACCTCTTTCAAATCCCCCTACGTCCCAGTCCACAACCTTTCGCCCATATTATTAACTTTGAAAAACCCATGGAATTAGCTGTGGATCATACTTTGGCACCATACGAGTGTGCTGGAGCATTTGGCTGTTAATTCACATTTGTTATCCCTCGTAGCTATAGCTGGTGCATCTTATGACTGAGCAGTTTATTGCAGCTCCTGTGAGGTGGATTAGCTAACTCTGGCTTTGCTTTGATTATACACCTTCATGGATGCAGATACATCCATGCATCATTACTTAAAATAAATGCTCCTTTTTGGAGAAACAAATCAGATCGGATTAAAGGATAGTGATTTGGTTGGTGCCAGCCATGTTTCTTCAGGCTTTAGACCAGCCTGTGTCATGCCCACTCACAGAAATCAAATTGTGATGTTCAAGGGACAGTCACCATGGAAAATTACCAGACAGACAGACTCCTCTCTGACCTCCCTCTCCCTAGGAAGAAAATTTTGGAGCCAGTTTTACACATTTGATGATTCTTGTACTGTCAGTAAAGAGAAACAACCTTGGCAGGCAGCGTGGTGTTTAATGCAGCTACTCAGAAGTGGACGCTTCATGTAGTTCATTTACTAGCATGAAAAGGGCCTTGCCTCCACAGAGAGGACTCCATTTACCACTTTATAGACCTGGCTGTGAGGTGGCCAACCTCTGCCCATCCTTTTGAAGCTGTGCAGAAAAGAGTTCAAGAGTGAGAGGAAGCAAGAGAGTCTGTTTCTGTAGGCAGTTTTTGAGGGCATTTTGGTGAGAGGGTTAAGTTGTGTTTTCCAGCCACAGCACCTGAGCCTGCTCACGCATTTTGAATGTAAAGAGTCTCCTGAGAAAAAATGAAAAAACGTAATCGGTGTTGAGATGCAGAGCTTTGTGTTGAACACAGCACTGCCAATGTTTGCTACATTTGGTCTAAGCCTGCCCAACGGATCAGGACCTTCCAAGAGTTTATCTACTCACCTCCCTACTTTATCTCTGAATTGTGATGCTTATTAGGCTAAACTAAAGCATCTAGCTGCTTGGATCTAGTTTTCTTTCCCAGTGCATGAAAATACCTGTGTTTAGATATGCAGGGAAATCTGTAGTCCAGAATTCAAAAGCTTATGCACACAGGCACAGTCAGAGATATTAGTTCCTAATTTATACTGAAGTCCAAGGTTTAGGGGACTTCCAGTGGCCCAAATCTCACACTATACCCTACTTCTTTGTGCTACAGTGCATAGAAACAGAGCTTTCTGTATGACGGGGATAACTGATTTCCACATTCATTTCATAATTTCATACAGATTGTTATGGTCCATGGGTTTTAAAGAAGGCAAAATAGTGGTGCCAGGATCCTTTGGCATGATATTGTTGTACCAGACATCCAAAACCCCAAAAATATTGAATGCAGATGGAGCCCTAACACCATATCTTCTGACTCCCTTAGGGCTGGAAACAAGTGGCATCCATTAAAGATCTGCACTTGGTTATAATTTCCATTACCCGTTCTCAAAACAGTCCCAGCTGCAGTTTGCCCACTGTAGGAAAGAGAAGACCCTAGCCATTCTGTAGGCAGAGCTGGAAGAGTAACCAGTTATTAAAGGGGCCTGGTTTTGTTTTTGTTTTTGTTTTTGTTTTTTTCCATTAGTAGATCTTACTCCCTTTGCTTGATAGCTTTGTAAAACATTACAGATATCTTAAAAACATATATCTGAGAGGCTCTAGAAAAGTGATGCTTTGAATCAGTGATTTCAGATTCTGCTTTTGTGGAGGGTAGGAAGAAATATTTTTGTCTTTCTCAGCAAAATATCCCTTCAAATTAAGAATAGCTGAAAAACTGCCTCTGAGACGTATTCCCCTTCTCAGAGATGAGGAGGACTCTCCTTGCTCTCATTTTTTTTTCCAGGCTGGTGCCAAGCCCACTCCTGACCCCCTGGCTGGAGTCACACAGCCTAGTCCTGAAGGAGTAACAGAGCAGATACGGTAATGGAGGAAGACTTGCTGAACTGTGTCACTCATGCAATGACAGCCTTTCTTTAGACCATTTAAATCAGTAATTTCAATGTTTCTTGTGATTAGCAAAGCTTTGGGGAAATATTTCCACTGCACATAAAGAGGGACATGCATCTGTGCCTTTAAAGGATGAGGCAGACTCAAAATATTGCCATGTGGCTTGCAAGTTAAAGACTGCAACTTCTCCCTAGTGTGCTTGTGTTCACCAGATTCATCAAATCTAAAATAAATTATAATTTCCTATGCTATTGTGTTCAACAAAGCTTTGGAGACATCAGTTGTCTTATTAACATTTATATTCCATTTTTTTGCCTAATATTATCTCAGAGAAATTAAGGAAAGCTTATTAGTATTTGAAATGGTGGAAAGAATATTTTTTGTCTTCTTAGTGCTTAATGAATTCTGTGATGTAGCCGAAGATTTGTATGTGTAATGAAATCACATACTTCCTAACGTTTTTAAAAAAAATTTTTGGAGGGGGTGAGAGAGAGAATGCAGCCTTGGTACTTGGAGAGAATTTTTTTCTTTTATTCTAAAGAAATATTGTCAAATGTCCAAGGATTTGGGGGGGGATACCTGGATTATCTCTATTAACCTTCATCTATAGAATGACATCCACTGACAGATTGACTGTTCTAAAACAAGATTCATACCATGTACAAGCAAACACACCTGCCTGAAAAAGCAGAATAGCAAAAATTTCCTTTCTTATCACATAGTATGTACACATCTTTACTTTTCTTCAGATGGCCTATCCGTTACAAAAGATAATTGATTATTGTGAATCATCACAGTGTAAGAGTGACCAGAACAAACTTAGAACAACACCCATTCTGTCCTTAGCTCCCTCAGTCCACAGATTTTATTTATTTATTGTTTTAAATATTTTTGTTTTTTTCACTTTGTTGATATTTTTCATTCCACAAGCTGAGTTTTCTCATTTCTGCAGCTCCTGTGGTACAGAGAGGAAGGTGTGGACATGCAAACAGAGCAATTAATATGTTTTTCTTGTGATTAAACCATGCTTTTAAGAAGCTATAGAGTAAATAGACTCTTGCCCATTTATCACAGGAATATTCTGAATATTCAGTAATATAAACCTGTAGTGCCTGTAAGACTTCACAAAAGAACTCTTATTCCAAGAATTACAGCCTGTAATAAAACCATGTTGAATCCCTAAGTGCATCCTAACTACGTAAAGCGTTATCAGACATAGTCCTCAGTGGGAACTTTATGTGCCTGAGAATCTTAGAAAGTAGCTGTTGTACTATAAATTCCTTCATGCAGGGATCATTCTGTCTCTCCTTGGTGATGCTCAGGAACAAATAATTACATTAACTAAATATAATGCATATTGCATATCATGCAGCGGTAATTGTTTCCAGTGGAGTTGCTATATCCCATAGGCTTTAACATAATACTCTAGATTTCATGGTAAATGAACAAATAAATCATGTTGCCCCCATAAAATTTCTCTCTGACCCTATCTCTGATGCATGATTCTGCATGATGCATGTATGAATTGAGGAGACATAAAAGCCAAGAGCACTGCTCTTGCTTTAGACTGGGATGTGTTACTGGATATTGCTCTATTGCATTTGAGATGAATGCGATAAACATCCTTTCCCTGAGCATAACTTATATAGAGATCACATGGTGTGATCAAAACTCAGCCACTGTAATGTTTACTCTGCGTCTTTTTTAAAATGTAAACAAAGCAGACAAAGCAGAATATTTGTATTCAGTGTGTAGTATTCCCATCTGATTGTGCATCTGCAAATCTGTACTTTTTGCCTGCCTTTCCGAGAAGGTATGTTGGGATGAACTGCAACTATTTGTATATGGCACAGAAATGTAATGACATTATTTCACTTTGCCAGACGCATAGGGTCTACACAATATTGAGCCTTTTGCAATCGCAACCCCATTCATATCTACCTGTATCTCCGTATTACCCCATGACAGACTTGACTGTTTTGCCTCATGATAAGCTGGATCCTGCCCTGTCAGCTCTGCTCTCTCCCCTTACTGTGGCCCAAAACAGTAGCTGTATGTTGCTTTGCTTAGTGCTGTGTTCAGGAGAAGCTCCTCTTTTGAAATCCCGTGCTGCTAAATTGGGAAGAAACCGATGCTCCAAGGCATCCAGACTTCGGGCTTTTTCTGGATGTTTTCTGAAATGTAGCAATAGCATCACCATAGTTTCTCAAACAGCCTAGTGTTTATCCTCAGTCTTACAATAAGATGAAGTATTTCTTGAGAGGAACGTTAATCCTGGAGCTTTTGGATATTTGTGCTCACTTGGCAGAAAATGGGTGGGCTCAAAGTTAAGACTTTCCCCACTTACCTGGCAGTCATTTCTTTATCAGATGCGGTTGAGAAAATCCTTAAGAAAAACAAGAAAAACCTCTCATCTGTGAGAGAAAAGTATGAGGTAGAATATAATCCTGGATTAGTATTTCTTAGCAAAGACTTTCCAAGTCCTTTTGTGCAGAAAGTCCAAATCTCCATTTAAATGGAGCCATTTTGAAAGTACGTTCAGCATGGGCATGCATGGATCAGTTCTTTTTGTAAGAACAATAGGGAAGGCAAAGTTTTATCACGCAGGATGATTGATACAGAGTAAATTAGACATTCAAACAGAGACAGATCATATGGCAAAAGACAGCATAAATCACTGAATATCCTGATACTCTGCAGGAGTTATGTCTGGTATCTTTGCACGCTAAAATTGAGCTTACTGAATGTCTAGGGCCGGTTCCAGGTTTCAGTCAGTCAAAAGCGGCTGCATGGGAAGACTGAGATATTCTTGCAGCCGAGTGGCTGTGAAGTCAGCCTGTTCCTAGAGCAGCTTGTAAAGTGTTTGGCTTGGCATTACCTCACCTAATGTGCAACCAGCATTAAAACTTCCCCTAAAGCAATACATTTAATTGCATGCTCTACTAGAAGAAAAAGAAGTCTAATTGGTCCCAGATTTATTCTATCAATAAAGACAAATTATTTCCTTTTTTTTTCTGATCTAAATACAAAGTATTTAGAGAGATTTCTAGGCAAATCAAAATCTTTGTGGAAAGAGAATACATCTTGTGTTAGTTATGTAAATCTTAACTGCTTATACCAAACAATGGCTTTTAATATGTCTAATCTGTTTTTCACAAGAAAATCTTAGTTAAATATTTTGCATGCTTTATTCTAATGTGATTAAGTTGGCTGTTTCCATTATTACCTTATCTTATTTATTATAATGTACTGTCAGGAGAAGCGATAAATTTATCTGTAGAACTGTTCATTACTGTTTTAGCAAACAATGACAAGATTCTTTAAATTGTGCTATTGTGCTAATTGAGAGGGTGGAGTTTTATTCTCATGGTTCAATCTTCTAAAGAAAATAAAAAGCAACAAACAAAAAACAACAAACAAAAACCAGCAAGAAAGCTGGGCCCYTTTTCCTTCCCATTCCCTGTTTAAAGACCTATAGCAGCATGAAGGAAACATCACCAAACAATTGCATCCCCCCAGTCCCCAGGGAGCGAACGTATTTTATCAGCATTTACAATGAAAAGAACAAATATCAGAATCTCAGTGTGACTGTGGCTTCAATTCTCCTCCCCCTGCATTTTTTTTTTTTTTAACTCATTTTAGAGAGCTGCAGGTTGCAATTCCCAGCTCTGTGCAGGAGAAGCCCGAATAATGGGTCAGAATTCACACACACCCCCACCCCACATACACGTGCACATATTTTTTTTCTTTCGTGGTGTGGCAAAAGATATTATCTTGGTAATTCTCTATTCACTGTGTTACACCTCTTCCCACTAATCCAATGCAGAACCAGATTACCAACCAAGCCTTTTGAAGTCGTGATGTTATTTTGCTTGATAAATTGGGCACAAGACTAAAATTGAAAAGAAATCCTGTTTTTATTATTGGAGACAAATCTAGCAAGCAGGAAGCATATGTTGTGCTTTGGACCACATGCTGGGGAGAGGGAGCTAGAGGGCTCTCACACCAATCAGTTACTTCAAACAATACCCGGCGTCCACCTGGGACAGAGCCTGTGCCATTAGTCTTGACTGGAGCAGCCCTCTAATGCCACCAGGCAGCCCCAAGGAGCAGAGAAACCCACCTGACAAAATGTCACAAGGAAAAAAGAAAAAAAAAAATTGATACGTTGGATAGTGATTTGCATTATTTTTTTCCTTACAATTTGGTGCAGGAATATGCTGATCAAATAAGGGGAGAAGAGGCATGTTTCAGAAGCTAGCAAAGGGCTTATGTGAAAGCTTTAATGTTAGTGAGCTAATGCAAGGATCACAATAAATGYGCGGACCAGCAAGCACTGCGTTTTTCAAAGGGCAGTGTTGAGTATTGATCTGTATTAGAAATGATAATGAGGTTATTTTGTGCCTTGGTGAAATACCTTAACTGTTTCAGTGCTTCAAATGCATCAGAGTTAAAGTGCTGGAGCCTGTGAATTTTTAATGCCTCCAAGTCCAGTTCCTAAATTTTCTCTGTCTTTCCAATACCTATTTCAGTTTTATATTCCTGGGCTATTGCAACTACTTCTTTAGACAGTTTCAGCTTCCCATTTCAATGTAACTGCTCGTGAAATAGTAGTTACTTAAATCCACCCCCACAGAAAGGAGCTTTTTCTTTGCTAACATCTTGCAGACTCTTTCATGTTTAAAATATTTTGGGTAAACTGAAGGAATGAACCTTTCAACTTTTCCGAATAGAGGTGAAGATCAGTGCTTATGGAGAACGCAGCACATTCTTGGTAATTTATTCTGGAATTACCTTGGCTTGCTTTGTTTTGATCAATAGAAAACATTTCCTAATTCTGCATGGCCCTTCTGCTGATTTGTGTATATGTAATGGTTGCTTGGTTAGTGAAGCGATGTGAATAAATTATTAATGTGAAGGCCAGATTCTTATTTAGTACAACAGCCCAACATTTGTAATTGGACTAACTGAGGCTAGCAGCAGCAGCAACATATAGCATGACATGGAAAGGAAAGCTTTGCTGTTACAACTTTCTGCTGAAAGGTTAAAAAAAGAATCTTATCATACGACTCCCAGAATCTCTAGTTTCTGGTGAATATCTTTGGCTTTTCAATCTAACTTATTTCCAACGGTTGGAAAGCAAGATATAAGATAGGAGAGTCAATTAAAGTTGATTTCACTTTTGGTGCTGTACATTAAAAGATTTTGCAAAGAGAACAACTTTTTTTTTTTTTTTGTACAGATATTGCTTAAGTATCATAAGCCTAGTTGCACAGCTGAAAATATAATCCTGGCTAGCATTCCAGAATTCAAACTATCATCATTCCTTTTTCTCTGTAGCTGTTCAAATAATAATAAAAAAAAATCAACAGGAAACTATACGCAGTCATTTCTAGGCACTCCAAGCTAAAGCCATCTCTCTTTCATTCAAAATTAATAACCGTCAAAAATAGTGTAATCTGATTCAAAAAAATGTGGTAAAGCYAAGACAGGCATGTATAGGAATATATTGCTATCCCTATTATTCTGAATCATATAGTTAAATTTTACAAATATTCTTTTCTTGATTTAATTAGACTAGAATTATCCCCAGTTTTATAGAATGACAGAGAAAATGCTTCAAAAACATGATTTTTTTCACCATTTTCAGATACTGTGCGTTAGAACTGTAGTGAAGCAATAATGATTTACACTGACTGTTGACCCAGACTTGTGGGTTTAAGTGGGCTGTATTTTCTCTAGGAAGGGTTGTTTCTAAATAACAAGGACATTAYAAATTATATCCCAAGGGCAAGATATTAGAAATGGTTGGTGGGAGCTGATGTTTTTATCACTGATGTAAACAGGAATTAGGCACCAGTAAGCACTTCTGGGAATCCTCCTGTTAAAATTCTTTCGTTTCCTTTTGCCGATGAAATCAGAAGGCTGTGACCTGCTTCTGGTTTTTCTCTTGGTTATAGACCGATATATTTCCCTGCTTCTAATTTAGATTAGTTTTCAGACTGATTGTGAGTTGAATTCTTCCTCTTGGTGCTCTTCTGTCTGCAATTGTATGTGTAGGGATTGATGTGCAGAAGCAACCACATTTCTTTAGAGCTATTCTTGACAGGGCCTGTGACATCTGAGGTCATGCCTAGCTTGTCTTGCCCAGCTACTTTGCTCTTTCTACACTAAAATTAGTGTACATGAAAACTTATTTGTGGCAAACAGCTGTTCTAGCTTTTCAGTCTCTCTAGGGCAGAAGGTTGGGAATAGCAGGAGGCGGGAATAAGGGAGGCTGGTGCCTTCAAAGGAGCTTTAGGTATGTGAAAGGAAAGTAAAAAATCAATTGCCTAAAGTGCTAGACAAGAATCACTGTGAAGTATCTGGTTACAAAAGCCCTGCAGAGCACTGCCTTGCCATTGTCAGTGGGATCGGAAAAGAGAAATAAACAATTCTTTGCRATTTAAATAATCAATTCCTCATGCATTGAAAAGCAAACAAACAAAACCCCCCAAGCTCTAACTTTTCTTATGTTAAGTTTAATCATTGATCAAAGTTAGTTGCGTCCAATTATTGCATCATGTGTGTTGACGTAAAGTTCACACTGTGGTTTATAACATCTCAGCTATGCTTTCCCAAGCACCCATGACACCCCATTTATCACTATCTAGCCAGAGATATTTTGAAATACACATAAGCTGTTAACTATTAGAGCAGCAGTGTTCAGGAGCTCCTTTTACTGATTTACAGCTTGTCCGTATGACCAGCTATTTGCAGACGTCTGTGAGTGGGAGCTGGTTTTTATGAACCATGATCACACTTTCCCATTGATTTCACAGGGGGCTTTGGGGGGATAAAAAAAGGCAGCAGAAAAGGTCCCAGGTTATTCTTGTCCCAGGCATATGCTGTGACCCCACAGTCCTGCTCCTTCTTTATTAATAACTATATTGGACCATAATAGTTCTTGTAATGCGTTGTGGGGTGTCCTGTTATTAACTTCTCTCTATTCTGAGAAAAACCCATTAGTTATAACTCTTTGTTTCCTATTATTTAACTGGGATTTTATCCTTAACACAACATTGCTCTTTATCCTATGGTTATTTGTTCCCTTTGATAATCTCCAGTAAGAAACTCTGTCAAAAGCCCTTTGAAATTGCAAATAATTTACACCCACCACATCCCCTTTACCGACTATTTTATGAACCTTTGCAACACATTCTAGAAGGCGAAGGGGCACGATTAACTCTTACGAGAGCTCTGCTGGTGTCATCCTATCAGTTGATATTTATCTATGTGCAGTATTTCTCTGTTCGTAATTGCTCACTCCCATCTGTTTCCCCACTAGTGAGGTGACCCCTCCAAATTGGCTGTCATATGCTTGCTGTAAAAGCCATTACTGGGCAATATCCAGTCTAGTTTTCAGTAGGGAGAGGAGATCTTGGAAAAGATCTTGACTCAGGTGCTCTGTGTGCAGCAGGAGCGGTGAGTCCTGCCATGCAAAAGATTATGCGACTGAAAATATGTTCTGATTCGTAGATCTGTGCTTGTCCAGAACTGGCACTGCCTCTCGGGGTGTAGTACGGTTTGCCTGTGGTTTTAAATAATAGCTTTCTTTTCATTCCTGCTTTGTGCTCTTTTCTCAATATCCCATAGCTTAGCAAACTAGGAACCTYGCACAGCAACCCTGCCTGGCCTGTAGAGCTGAAATGGAGATGGTTCCCACTTTGATGGGAACAGGAGTCACASCGGGGATGATGGATAACCACTATTCAAGCCATACTTCACCCTTTCATTCATCTATGGCTTGTGGATGGCTCACTCCTGTCCTTCCAGCTCTCTGGGTTGRCTCTGGGCTCCTTGACAAGCTCCCCACTCAGCTGGGTGCAGTTGTTCTTACCTATGTCTCTCTCTCTGAGGCCTTTTTTCCAGTCTCAAGCTTTTGATATTTAGTGCCTTTCCCAGCAAATCGTCAGTATTCACTTGGGCTACCTTTTAACTCAACATTGCCAACACATACTGCCCTCCCTCCCAGTCCTGCTGCAGACACATACCCTGTGGTACCTGTGCAATTTACCTAGTGCCTAAGTTCCTCAGTTCTGACCCAAGCTTTGGTCACCTATGAGTGGGCTCCAAGTGATGCTCAGTGACTCAGCTGTCACTCAGTTTTCCTGCAACCAGCTTTGAAGTGTTTGCTGGGCTGAAACACCCACCGAGAGATCAGATACTCTTCTGCTGAAGGTCTTCAGTCATGTGAAGCCTTCAAAGGGGGATGTTCTGGCACTGAGTAGCATTTTGAACTGATGACAGCGGAGAGTCTATTACTTTAAAACGAGGAGGGCTCTAGCCTGGCATCACCGCTGATCACAGTGACTTTTGGAAAATAATGCTTTCTGCACACCAGAGGAAAACACAGAAAACATTTTAGCCGGTGACAGCTCCTAGTCTGGTGTAAAACGAGTCTAACAAGGTTACCGCCAACATATCTGTAGCAGTTAACACCACATAAGCACTTGGACTTAAAAGTAACTTTTCTCATAATTCTTCAGTTGTACATGTGCTGCATTTCTGAAAGGCTTTATGCTATATATGCACTCTTAATCTCTGAGAAGTTGGAAGATTTCAGGCAAGGATCCTACAGAATTTCCTATAGGCATTTGTACTAATTATCTTAAATTCAAATTGTTTCACAAAATCAAAGGGGAATTAAGATTTTAATTTCTTTCTCCCCTTTTGTTTTTCTTCATTATTTGACAAAGCCTAGAGACTAATCCCATCTTAAACATGAATATAAAATAGACCTAACAGATGTTCTGTCTGCTACAGAACTTTATTTAAGCAGGCATGGTCTGCATGTAATATGCACTTGAAGGTCAAAGCTTGTGGTATAAAAATACAAAGCCCTGGCACTATTTAATTATTTTTATTTGTAATTTTTTCAAGTGAGTTTAGTGAATGATTAATGGTATTGGCTTAAAACAGGCATAGTGCTGGCAAGCACTGTGCAAACATCAACATTGCAAACGTACCTCCATCCTGACCTGCAGCACCTTTTCTATTCCCGTTTCCCATCGTTCTGGAACAGATCCTGCCAACCCTGTGCCAAATGGACTCCTGTTTTTCCAAAGTACACAGCAGCTGGAATGAAGCGGGAAAGGACATTTGGACTCCAAAGCCTGGGATGCTTTGCTTCTGCTACTGTCCGGTGGAAGCAGCTGGATTTTGGGGTATGGCCTTTCTTCACGTGACTTGTGTTTTACAAGGACKGTGTGTGTTTTACACATTACCACCTGGATTTTGCTGCAGTATGAACCTGAAGCAGGAGCTTGAGGAGTCCTGCCTATGCTGTTATTCTGGAGGGGACCTCTTGAACAGATGGAAAGTAGGAATGGGATATGGAACCCACCTCTACTGTCATACACATGGAAATATGCTTGGGGTTTTTTAATCAAAGGAGTGTTTGCATTTCCCCTCTCCCCACCTCCATTAGGGCAGTGGGTGCTGCATCATACAATGGGGGGACAGACAGGACACTGCAGCAGCAGCCGCCTGTTTCCTGCCCCTCTGAACAGCTCGGCTGCTTTAGGCCCTGCAGGGCATCTAGACCTGCCGCCCCTTTCCCTCCAGACTAGCTTGGCTGAGAGCTGTGACCCAGCTGCTGAACACTAGCCAAATTTTGAGGGGACTGAAGCTGATTTGTGTAAATGCATGGCAACCATGCAAAGCTCAGTGGCTTTTTGTGAACAGGAAAAGTATGTTGTTTTGAACAGAGTTGGTCTTTTTTCCATTCCTTCTTTTTTTCTTTTTTTTTTTTTTTTTTTTTTNTTTTTTTTTTTTTTTTTTTTTTTTTTCCCCTTTCCTATTTTCCTCTTTAATTTCCTTTGGGAAAAGGAGATAAAAACTCTGAAAAAAATCTTGCTTTTTTGAAAAGCTATTTCCATGTGGACACTTCTGAAAACTGGTGAGAAAAGTGGAGCAGAGAGAAGGGAGAAAGAACCTCCTAACCACTGTTTTACTAGTTCCTGCCTGGAAGAAATGTAGAAAGTATTTGGAAAATGTGAAAATGTTATATTTATGTCAACATTTCTCACAGAAAGAGATTCTTATATTTTAACCAGCTGTACTTTTGTTCTAAACAGTTTGCTTTGTGGCTTCAGGATTTTCAGGTATGAAGAATTTGGAAAGACACTTAATGTCAACCTCCTTATAAATTGTGTTGAGTTTCAACTAGCTCAAGTAACAAGTCTGAGTACACACTGGCCACAGAAGTCAGATGCATCCAAATCTAGATTACAAATACTCCAGATTCAAGGTCGTTCTTAGGTCTTTTGGTTTTGGCTCTAACTATGGAATTTAAATCCCTTTAATAGAACTTTAAAATCCCATGTTTCAGGCCATTCAATTTGTGTGTCCTCCTCTTTTTGTGCTGAGCACATCTCAGAGAGTTGTGTAAGTTATTTTGAAGAATATGCATTGGCTTCCAAGGGTTTTGAACTTGGCCTTTAACTAAACAGTTCTCAGCTGTTTCTCTTAACTAAGGTTTTCATTAAAGTTTTATGTGCTTCTGTTTTTCATGTGCATGTAAGTATGTGTGTCCATTAATGGTATAATAATGTATTTCGTTTACTTTTTTGCCTTTTCATTTATGACAGGGTGGTTGTTGAAGATGATGTACACTCTTCTAAAACAATTTCAGTTTCTTTGTTGACTTTTTTTCCTGTTTTTGCCAAATCTTTCTTAGCTGTTTTAACAATAGCAGGAGAGAGCCTTTCAGACTATGAAGGAATTTGCAATCCAATCATGTTCTGTATGTCTTTGAAAAGAAGAAAATACAAAGACAAAGACAGAATGTGATAGAATTTTATTTAATGCATTGGCATGAAGTGTAAATACATACTGCATACAGATACTAAACTTTCCTGGCTCTGATATGAAATAATTACCCTAGGGACCTCTGTGTAAAATAAGTCCTATATAAACATTCAAATATGGATGATGTGATTCAGGTGACCCCTTCTTAATACTAAAGGTCATCCACCAAGTGTAAATGTGAATGTTTACTTAGCAACAGATTTTATTTTACCTTAGAAAAAGAAAAGAATGTGTTTCTTCCCCAGAGTTAATACAAATAACTATTATTTCTGTGAAGCACAGAAGATACCATAGTATATATAGTGTCAGTCATATCATTTTTTTTGAGCCCGGTCTTTAATTTGGCTAACTGATGCCAGTCACAGACTTGGTGTCCTCCATGAAATAGGAGTCTCTTGTACAGATCCATGGCCAACCAATTACTGTCATCAGAGGACTTAGTTTTCACATTTGGACATCTAAAATATAACATACCATTCATGGGTTTCCATTGTACTCCCTGCCCCCATTCCTTCATGGCATGATAATTGCCTTTGCATGTGGAGAATGGTAACTAAGACTTGTGCTGTGTGCTCCAGCACCAAGTTCTGCATGCAATCTCTAAAATTTGCAAGGAGTAATTTGTAAAATATTGCTTCTGGCCAACCCTTTTCCTGAAAGTGCCCCACAAAATTCAGAAAGACCACATTTTTTGTGGCAGGAGGTGTGTATACACAGTTAAATTAGTTTTTCAGGAACCTGGGATCTTCAGCTGTGATTTTCTCTCTGAAACTTCTGGCATATAGAGAATCACTTCACTTTTCTGTGTCATGCTGTCTCCACTGGTAAAAAGAGGATAATAACATTTAATTGTCTCTAGAGAACGTGCATATCAGTATACACTTATTTTTCCCAAAGAGTTTCGAAAGTATAAAATGGGATATTCTGTGAGTGCTGAAGAGCTATTATAAAAAAATGAAGAATTGAGGCATTTTTTCATGATTCAGCAGGAGTTTTAAGTGTGGCCTTCTGCTATTGAAGCAGAGGTTTATCACTGACTTTGGCTCCAAGCAGATATGGGTAGAATCAAAGTCCTATGCAACAGCCATCTGCGCCAGTTATGGTTAGCAGTGTGTTAAGCTGGAAGTGAAATGGATTTGCTGACCATCCTCTCAGAGGCTTATCCTCTCTCTACTATCATCCTTAACAGCAGCTCATTAAATGCCTTCTTTTTCCATTTGTAACACTTGCTGTCTCCATCGCAAGTGGTGGGGGATCCGCTATCTGCAACTGAGCCAAGCAAGGTTTACTTCTAATATCTCCGTAGGGTGGCAAACTGCATCTCCAAAATACTGCACTTCCATGAAGGCTGTCCTGTTGCCAGCTGATTTGTTTCTCACTGTGGCAGCATTGTTTCCAATCTCTTAAGTAATTACTGGTGTGGTGGTAGCAAGTGATAGCACTGTATGTTATGTTTTAACTCAAGAATGGATCTCAAACTACTGGCCTTGCTGTAGTCCTCTGAATATGTGTATTACTGAAGGCAGGCAAACTTTTTTTTTTTTTTTTTAAATTTTTCCCCCAGTCAAATCTGCTGGAGGTGCCACATTTTATTCCATTTCTAGGCACTAAAACATCTCTGTTCTCTTCATCTGTCTTCTCCAGCTACACAAATTCTCTTTTAATGGAAATACACAGACTAAACTGATTGGGAAAGAGGAATGTTCAGAGGACAATCATGCATGCTTCTGTAATTCAAATTAATTTTTAGGGCTCATTCAAATTCAACTCAATCTTTGTATTATCTTGCAGTGACTCTGAGATGACATGAGCCTATAGCAATGGTATAAACTTGAAGTTTTGATTAAAAAGGAACATAGGAAACCAGCACAATTTGCAGATACCTTAAACAGGCTATTTCTGTGATTTGAATGAGCTCTAGAAGAAAAAAATCAGCAGGAATGGAAAATCGTTAAAAGGTTGTCAGAGATAGAAGCAAAAGAAGGAAGGAAGAGAAATAAACTTCAAGGAATTTTGAGGCTTTGCTTCAATTCTGTTCCATCAGGGTCAGCAAAGGGATAGGCCAGAAGTAAAATTATAGTACAGAAAGGTCAGAAAAAAGAAATCAGTGATAGGGAAAATGTAAGTCTGAAGAGTGGAAATGTCTCCATGTTTTACAAGGGGGAGAAAAACATGCTAACCTAGCTTGGAATGATAACTGAGACCTTTCTTAGGGCTTTGCAGAGAGCTTTGCCTTCCTGGCGGGAAAAAAGGACTAAGAAAGCATTTGGCCAGCTTTACTCGCCTGTGAGAAACTCACTTACCCCAAACCCTGCAATTGGCAGGACAAAAAAACCCACCAAAAGCCAGCATGAACCTCAGTTTCTGTCTGAATTAATAACATGCGAGAGGGAACAGAAAATGGACGATGGAGTCCTAGTGGGCATGTTAAAAAAAAGGGCAAATGAATTGATTCCTTTTTGTAGGTGCAGGAAAAAAACCAGGGCATGTAAGTTTGAAGGCTGAAATGTCAGAAGCCTAGGAGTCTATGAAAAATAAAATCAAACAAGCACAAATAGTAATGCATAAGGGGCATATTACCGCCTGATGGCACATACGTTAGACTCCAATGGGAAGCATGTGCACAGCCTAAAATGAAAATATGTGAGTTTCAGATTTCATGGAAAGTGACAGTACCATATGTAGTGGTTAATGAGTTTGTAGTTTGCTAACTATGCCTAAAAAAGCTTATACAGCTGCTTAGCGAGATTAGCTAGAAAAAGCTCTTCCTAATTCTCTTGGTGGGTAGCTGGTTCAAAGAGGGAAGCACTTAAAATCTCTGAAGCTGTTATTATTTTTATTACTTGCCATAGCATCTAGAAACTTGAGTCTTTGGCCCGTTGTGCTAGGTGTTGTACCTGCACTGAAATGACAGACTGCTCCAAGGAGTGTGTTTTCTGAGAGTTTCTTTCTCAGTAACGTACTACTGGGCTGGATATTGGCTGTAGATCCACTGCAGAGACTGGTAGGCAAAAAATAATATATACATTTGTTRCCTTCAGCGGAGTTTAGAAATTGACACCAGCCAATTATCTCGCTGTATGAGTTCAGTAGAGCTACTTGTGGCTTCAGAGGAGTCATGTTAGCGTGAGTCAGAAGGGACAGGGATGTTAGGCTTTGACAGAGTTGTGAAGGTTCAGTACTTTGGAAGTCAGCTCTATTTGTCATTAGAATCTGTGGTCTTTGCTTTTCACATTAGCGAGATTGTTGTGAACCTCCTGTAAATATTCATTGCAAAAATCAAGTTGTCTGAAAATGGAAATGTGATCAGAAGAGCTTTCTGCAGAATATGACATCAAATTGCTGAAACAGCTGCAAGAAAGAGCAGAGAGATGTGTGATGTATTTGGGTTGCAGGGAATTAACAAACAAGGTTTTGATTATCATAGGCAGGTGCAAGAGATGTGCTTTTCCACAGTCACTCTTCAACATATATATTGACCACATGGTGCATGAAAGTGGATCAAGTAAACTGCAGCAGCAGCGTAAAAAAACACATAATGACTGTACAGAAGGAACAATCTAAGCAGGGAAGAATAGATTAAGGCAGTCTTATTTGCACATAATTTGTTCCTTTGTGAAAATGCTGAAGATCTTAAAAGCCTTGGTAAATGCCTTTAAGGGAATATGACAAAGGACCAAAAAAATCAATAGTCTTGATTCTTTTTCTCCTAGTTTGCATTAGTGTAACCTACTGGCTGAGTCTGTGTAATTTGGATGTCATCTAAATTTGCAGTTCAGACAGACTGCTAAATGTAGCTCAACAAGACAGAGCCTTGTCTGTCTGATTGTGACTAATGTAGAGAAAATGAGGTGTCTGATAGGGAGCGCAAAACTGCCATTCCTCATGTAAACTGGAGATTTCAATTTTTCATTCCTTTTCAGTTAGAAATTACATCAGGAAACAAAGCACACATGGAAAATGCACAGGAAATCTGGCTTTTGCATTGACCATTTTTTGCAAATGCTGCARCCTTCTTTGATGTCATAAAAGATTAACCAATTAGTGAATTAAAGAAAAAAATGATTTTTTTGGGTGTCATTAATCAAGATTATTTCCTTTACCCTGGGGGGAGGAAATACCATAGGCAACAAGCTGTAATAATGCTCAACGAGCTTTAATTTATTTGAACTCCTTTCCCAGCAGAAGCTGTGGAACTTCTTTCTGAGCGCATTCGCAGGACTGCTCTTTAAGCTGCTTAGGCCTGGCCAAAGAAATTGTAGAGGAAATTAGTTTCTGCCCCTTTAACGACCAGGGTGGGAGATGAGAAAGCATGTCTTTAAGGCAGTGATGAAGAAATGGGTTGACACAATGACAGCYTCTTACACATCTCTCTCTATTGAATACAGGAAGACATAAGATCCTTTTAATTGCTCATTTTCTACCTGCCATAGAGGACAACAGGAGGAACAAAAGAAAAAGAAACAACACTTGTCAAATGATCCTAAGGATCTAATTCTCACAGAAGCTTGTCCAAAGGGACTTTGTAGTTCTCTGACATGTTATACTACAGACCCATCTTGTCTGCTGAACGTTAGAAGAAAATGAGGAAATGCTAATTCCTCAGACTGCTGTCTCACTATAAATGGAGACTCTGATCTGAAAACAGGTAGGTATACGCTTAACTTACACGGGCAGGCTCRCCAAAGTCAATAGTTAAGCAAAACCAAAATGGTACGGCGATCRTTTGATTAATCTCTGACATGAATTTGGAAGTGTAACTGACTGAATACTGGATTCTGTTTTAAATCTTCTGAAACATTGGCTCAATAGCTAGAAGAACAGTTTATTCTGTATATAATTAAAATGGCCACAAGAAAGGAAAGCTTGTTGTAATGGAAAATGTGGTGTCACGTCTCGGAGAAAACCAAAGTGTTGCATTAACCACAGCATAGCTATGCTTGGAGACTGCTCCAAAACCAAACAGTGCAAAGATTTTCCTTGGTTTTAATAAGCATTGCAGGAGGCACATAGAAAGCATCTGAGTATGCAGTGTGTACCAATGAACTGGGAGCAAGAAGGGGAGTTTACTCTAGTCTGAAATTGGCTGAGGGGAAGAGGAGATCTCCTGGCTTTGGAAACATCTGGTTATTCATTAACATGTTTTACTTGCTTTTCCCTTGGAATCCATTACTTGGAAAAGTTCTGGAGATTCCTCCTCCCTCTTTTCCTTCCTTTCTTTTTGTAACTTCCCAAGATGATGCAGGGTTTCTTTCCATCATTCTTTACTGCCTCTTTTGTTCTGGCACAAATCCCTTTGTTGGTGTGGGKTTTTTTTATGTTTGATTGTTTTGAATGTCAGTTCATTGCTTATTGGAAAGCAGTGGCTCTAGAAAGCATTCTATTTTAAAAGTATTTTGGCATAAATTTTCCAAATTCGCAAAATTACTCTAGTATGACACTTTTTGAAAAGAAAACATTTATGATTTTACTTTGAAATAACTTTTTGCTTTGATATATAAATCAAACATAGTATTTTTAAAAAAGATTTAAGTCAGAGTATTGCAAAAGTTTAAAAAATGCCAAAAAAGAGAATGCTCTGATCATTGTGGTGAGACAAAATACATAAAAAGACTTAATATCTTTTGTTAGACCAACTTACATAGCTGAAGAAAACAGCCAATTTGCCCAGTTGGTCTGAAGTAGGTGTAGCAACCCTGAAAAAAAGGCAATTACAAGATGATCCAAAGACCAAATTCTTGGACRTACTTCGATATTTTTTATCTGAAATTTCAACTTTTTGCTCTGCTTTATGATTCTTTTTGTGTAAAACTTTTCCCCAGGGTGCGAAAATTCTCCTCCCCGCATCCTCCCCCACTGTATCCACATGTCCATCTAGAAATTTCAGCTTATTCCTGACAGGTGAGGTGATGGATGTCACTTCAGCCTTAGCCAGAATGTGGTACTGCCTTCCAGTCGGTCTTCAAGTAACAAAGCACCATGAACTATGGGCTTGTTCCTTTAGGTTCAAGCAACTACGGGTAGAAGAAGGTATTTCAGAAGGTCTGGCAGCTAGACAGAGGGAAAATTCAGTCAGAAGGGATTAGCACAAACACATAGGGCTTGACTGTGACAGAACCCAGAGCGAAAGCAGTATCAGCTCTGGTGCTGCAGCAGGCAGGGAGATGTTGAGGCCAACGTCTCTGACTCGGTTTCACCACTCTTTCCTCCCTGGTCCCTGCAGGCAGGAGTTTCCCCCAACCACTCTGTTCTCCTTCCAGTCAGTGCCGTTGTGCACAGCTGAGGACTGGAGCCAAGGCTCTGCTTGTTTCTTATACCAACAGCGTCCTTCCGTCCCAGTGGTCCCTAAAGGCGAGGAAGCAGCCTGTGTGGTGACAAGCTGTGGTCTGGAACCTATAAGAAGAGAAAGGTGAAGAGGGCTTTTATTCCTCTGTAGTATTATTTAGTATTAAAGCCACAAAGAATCTTGCAGCTGACTTGAAACAAAGGAGCTATTAAAATATCAGTTATTTCAAGAGGGTTTTTGCTTTCTGGAAATGCATGCCATGGTTAGCTGATGTTTCCAAAAGTTTCCTTCCAACTGGGAGTGTGAAGAAGTTATTTAAAGCCTTTCACATTCTTACTGAAACACAGGTAGGAGTGCGATTATGAGAAGAAAACACCCCCAAAATATTCCAACAGTCAAGATAAAATGGCTAGATTTTGCAACATTAATTCTAAGACTAAACTCCATGCCCTAATACATTTTTGCTTTGCACTGAAGCTGAACATGTTAAATGCAGGGACAGGATTTCGGCCACCATCCATCTTCACATGCCTCTGTTTGCCAAGACCCAAACAGTGGCATGTGTGGCATGTGTCCCATGCTCTGATTTTATGATCACAATCGCTTCCTCTCCTCATTGTGTGAAATCTAAGACATACTTAGACACTGAAAAGTTATGGTCTCTTGCTGGAGAGACCTCTGCATTGTCTCTTGACATGCAGAGCTGACAGTGTTACAGCTCTTCTAAGGCCTCCTCCAAAAGTGCTTTAAAGGCAAGAGAAGAAGTCTTCTTGAATTCATTGCCTTTTGGACAGGACCTTGGGGGTACCATGCACAAGTTCTTATACAATATATATAAAACYCCACTAATGTGTATAGGTCTTTTTCTTTTGTGTATGTATTTCGATGCAGCTTTAGAGCAATGATTTCATTTGAGGTTTAGCTGAATTGGGCATCTGAGTATCAAACAGAAAGTAAGGAGAAAGTGGGAGGTAGAAAAGGCAAAGCAGAGATGAACCTAAGCTGAAATCCTGCTCCTGATGCAGCCAGTGGGAGGTTTATTTTGTATGTGGGACTTCATCTAATATAAACGCCACCCACTCCTGTCAGCCTCCTACAGTTTTTGAAGGCTTCTTCATTTTCTCATACATAATAAAACAGGCTTGTCCTTTAGGGAGAAAAAAAATGATTAAAAAAATGACCTAATCCGTGAAGAAGATTATGGCTGTCTAATTCAGGGAGGGAAAGCTCAGAAATCCAGACTAGCTCTGTGACAGTAAGGAACAGTTGGAAAAACCCATCTATCCCCAGCATTGAGCCCTTGAGTGAAGCAAAGAGGAATGAGAAATACCTGTGCCCAAAGTTAAATGCCTGGAATTCAGTTTCCTTGCTGGAGAGGGCAAGCGAGAAAGTAGACTTCGATTCTACTCATTCCACAGTATTAGTTTTTTTCTTTATTTCTTTTTTCTGCTTGAGTGGGACTAAGGCTTAGCTCATGACCAGCCTGTAGCTAGGAAGCATTAAGTCATTTCCACCTTTGGGTGGGATCATTTTCACATAGAGTGGCTGGTGGTTGTCCCTCTGCCTTTCAGATAAGAGTTTGTGTAAGAAAGATATGCTCTCGGTGAGTCCCAGCCAAAGGGACGCTGGCGGCAGCTGGACTGGGACTTGCTAGCAAAAAGTCCCGTTTTTCTCACTACTGCAAGACTTTGGCAAGTCTCCTCGCTGCCTAATGCCTCAGTTTGCCAATGAAAAACAACGTGAATAATGTTCTTGCTTCCCTTAGCACAGGACTTGCATGCTGGAGAAAGATGGTATTTTCTGGGCATGCTGCTTATAACTCGATTTCTATTCCTTTTTAAAACTTGCTAGCTGTCTTTTTTTTTCCCCCCACTGATTTCAAGATTTTTAATGTTGAATTCTTTTGGGGGTGGGAGTGTCGTCAGCCTTAATATAGTGCTTTGCACTTTGTGTCTTCTCCTATCTTATTCAAACCAGATTTTCTTCCTTTTTC
Organism: Phoebastria nigripes; assembly: GCA_035582835.1. Lineage (NCBI taxonomy): Eukaryota > Metazoa > Chordata > Aves > Procellariiformes > Diomedeidae > Phoebastria > Phoebastria nigripes. The sequence continues at coordinate 523,007 of JAYKAV010002809.1, read as the reverse complement.
TCTCTCATGAGTGCTTTATCTCTGATTCTGAGTTCTGTTCTCTCGTTCTTCTTATCTCCAATTTATTATATCTATTTTTCTGTACATTTTCTCAGTATTTTAACTTTCCTGTATTTTCCCTACTTTTATTTTATTTTTCAGTTTTAGCTTTTTTCTTCTGCCCCTAGTTTTATCACAGTCTCTTCTCTTTTCCTTCTCTTTCAAAGCTCCATTTCATCGATAACTGTACTGAGAGAAGTAAAAAGAGTTTACATCAAACTCAGCCGAGTTTTTCTAAGAACTTGTTTCACTGTAATAGTTATGCTCATTATGCATCTGTAAACTATTTGCAGTGGAGGCTTGTTTGCTTGCTTTATCTTTTTCCAATGAGTTTAAATGGTCTTTATTCATTTCTCTGTGCACAGATTAGCTTGTTGTGTCATTGTTCTGCTGTCCCCTGTGTGTCCTTTAATCCACTGGCATATTTATAACTTCTGAGTTTAAATTATTTGACAAAAACCAGTTGAGTGTGTATGAGACAATACCATTTAATCTCTCTTTTTTGGGGGGGAGGTGAGGGAAGTAAATGGACTCCTCCCTGACATTGCAGGATAGTCTCTCTAAATGATGAATATCTTTTCCTCAGCTTTCTATGTGGGCTTCATATCTCCACCACGATGCTATTTAAAAGGCTCTGTAATGAATCCTGGAGTGTGAACTTGCTGTAAAAGCTTGACTGGCTCTGCTGCTCTGGCTTTCTTCTGTGGGGCACTGGCTGGTTTTAGAATATACAGATTTCCGAACTAGCTGCTGCTTGGAAAGATGTATCTCTAGGAAAGGACCTTGCCATATATCACTTTTTTCAGCACATTCCTTTGTAATGTTTTTGTTTTAAAGTAGTGAATATTTGGGCTCCTCTGAAGTTTAAAATGAAAAGCTTGGTAATTCTTTAAAAATGTATTTTAAGAGTTTTAAATCTGTTTGCTGACAGCGCAGCTCCCAAGAACATTCTGTTTGAGAAAGAAGCCCTGGACTGGGTCCTAGGCAATACACTACAGCATGCTATTATTTYGTTCAAGCCACCCCTTGCTGGGTGTTTTGCTCATTCCTTATTGTGAGTCACCTATAGCCAGCTTCTCTCTTGCAAACTCAGTGATCAGGGGGTGTTTGGGATTTTCCTAAACTSCATCTCTTCTGACCTCCTCAATGACAACACCACCACCACCAAATCAACTATTTTCTTCCTTTCTCTGCCTCCTTCAAATCCCCTCTATGATGGTAGTTTCCCCAGAGCGTCCGCACCCACAGGAGAGGCAACGCTTGGAGCCCAGTGCTGTCCTGTAGGATATTCTTAAAGAAACTCCCGGGTGCACCCTTCATCCCGGCCGTTCATCTTTCACCACCAGACATTTGCCAGACAAAAAAATGGCTTCATTACCAGAGTCTGAATTTCATATTAATTTTGACCTGGACTTTTCACCTCCTGAAAACTGATCAGCAAAACAGTGTCTTCCTTTTTTTGGAAGCTACTTAAAGATGTAGGCGCACACTCATTCAGCTCTTTCCTTTTAAGTTCTACTCCTTTGACAAGCTACTTTAGGAAGGTCTGACTGTACATGATAAGGCCATAAATTTGATGCACAGATGGTCCAATCGTCTTTGTAATTATTGTATTGCGCCATTAGGTACACAAGGGTTTMATTTGTTTAAGGTATATTTTTCTTGTAATTGGAATCTGTCATGGCAGGTTGGTTTGTCTGTTTGCTGGTGGACAAAATGTTTGTGTAACAGGTTTACTGGGATAAGTTGAGCTCACTGCGAGGATATTTTTTCCCCATCTTCCAATAAAGAATAAGTCATGTGTAATATATGGTACTGTTGGCTGACCTAGTGTTGTCATAAAGATAATATGTCCGTTGAGAGAAGCATTCCATGTGAGGTTAGTGATTTGTTTTTAGAATGAGTTTCCTATTAACATTAAATAGAGAAATAGTAATTATTTGTAAACTGTTCATTTAAATCCACAATAAAACATTCCTGCTTGCTTGGGGTAGAAAATAGCATGGCTTCTACAAAAAGGTGATAAAAAAATACCGCTTGATCATTTGGCTAAACAAAAACCCATATCCATTTTTGTCAGTTCCTGAGATTTAATTAAAACACGGAGGTTGATTCCAAACCAAACCAAACCAACGCCTAATTATCACAAGTGTTAATTACAAGTCTGGCTTTAACTGAATGACTAATAGAACAGAATGGCAAACGCCTTCCTAACAGCAAACAGCTTTACTGACAAATGAAGCAGGATGCAAATTGAGGGCATCTTCTAGCCTTTGAAATCCTGCTTTACCTCTGCTGTGAATAATAAGTGGGAATTGTTTTAGCCCATGTTGGGATTTGTTTATCATGAAATTCTGCTTTCTGAGGCCATGAAAACAGAAAATGAAAATAGGGTAAATATACCTTAATCCATGAATCCTTTTCTCTCCACTGGCATATTTTAAATATGGGAATACAGAATAAGGCAGGAAGTCAGTCTGCTGGGTGTATACTTCCAGACAGCTACTGAAATCAAGTTGAAGGTAAAATACAGGTTTCAAACTGAGTACTCCCAGCAGACAGACATTTATAAAGAGCTTATAACTGGAAGTGGTTTTGGACAGCTGTTAATGCCAAAACAGTGCCTGTTGTCAGAAACCGTGTTCTCGTCACACTCAGGGAAACTCACTAAATTGCCACCACAGTAATGACAAATGTTATAGCTTTTCATTTTTTAACTATAGAGATGAGGGGTTTTGTTTCCATTCTGCCTGTTGGCTATATAGAAAGCCGACCTACTGTTTTGCTTCATTCCTGGGATTTGATGTGAAACATGGCATAAAATGTCAAATCATCCAGGAAACTTTACATTAATTTAGGGACAAATGAATCCAAACATGGAAATGATCTTATGATAGCTGAGATTTATTTGCAAAGGTATGAAGGAAAAAGGATGCTCGGAGGCTGAAGAGGATTTTAGTGGGTAATGGTTTCATACACTCGGTCCCCAGACTTGCAAATGTTAACCATCTACTTAATTTTGTGTTCTTGGCATATTCTGTGAAGGTAACAAACTGTGAACAACCAGAAAGTCAGATGCAAACAAAGCAGTTTTGTAAGGTTGGAGGTTATGATCCAAAGATCCTTTCTACTTCCCTAATTTGATTCATCTGTACATCTCTCTACCTATTTGTCTTTTCATCCATTTATTTTTGTTTCCTGTCCCAGATGATCAGAAGATGTTGCAAGTTCTAAGTTCTCCAAGTTTAAGTTACAATTATTTTAATTTAAAATTACTCCCTACATATTCACATAGTTATTTCTGTGGTATAGAATAAGGAAGAATTCTTGTATTTCCCCTTAGAAAAAATACATTTCCAGGTGAAGCTGATGAATTTAAAGATAATAGCCATAGTACAGTGATAGTTTACATTCATATTACTGCCTGAATTGCAGGACCTCAGAGTGTTTTGCAAACATTACTAAGTTTAACCTCGAGCTTCCCATGGAGCAGAGATTGTTGTCACCATTTCACAGACACAGTGAGATGGAGGGCTGGATTACCCTAAATCTACACAGTAAATCAGCAAATAAGCAAATAAATCTCTATAAAGGAAATGTGTTGACTCAAAGTCCACTTACTCTAGATACAGGCTTTTAGAGCATCCTGTCCTGGATGCTCTAAATCGGTTCCGTTCTTTGCTGCAGCGGACTTGATGGCCCAGGTCAAAATGATGGTTTTGCTGGAAGTCAGCTGCCTGACTGTCCACCWAAATCTGGAGGGCTTGTTTTGAAGGAAGGAAAAGCAACACTAGTGGTTTTGTTTGCTTTTGACAATTACTAGCAACGACATCAGACCACCCTCACCTTAAGCTTAAAACAATACAATTCTTCTGAGAAGAACTACCCTGTGATTTGGTCAGGTTTGGGTCTGTGTTAGCTTCCTTGAACTCCTTATTGCTCCTTTGCTGCTGTGAGAAGTAAAACATTGATTCCTTTCTGGGTGTTATCTCACCAGGGGCCTGGTGCTGTGCATAGCAGATCTAGCTAGGAGTTGGTCATTTCCATTTCATGACAACTGTTGCAAAGAATAGCCTGCTTTTTCTTTTTCTTTTTCTTTTTTTTTTTTTTTTTTTTTTTTAATCTTGTGATATTAAGTTCCAGATATTCTATGCTAAACATGCAATTTCAAGTCTTAATCCGAGAGGCACCACTGGGAATTGCAGAGTGCTCTCCTCAATGGGAGCGGGATTGGTACATCAGCCCCCTGGTGTGTTAGAGCATTACATCAGCTACTTATAGGCAGCATTTTGGTACTTTTGTATTCAGATGAGATTAAGTCCCAGTATGATTTTATTCTGGCCTCCTCTAAATTAGATTAGTGTAAATCAATTGAATCTTTCTTTCAGAAAGGTAATTTGTTGCAGATATCTTGCAGGATCTACTATTGAAACAGGATCAGTTGATACAGCATTCAACAAGGTTGATCAGCTGTACTGAAATGAAGTGGTTTGGTATTCATTAAAAAAATGTATTGCTTCTGTGGCTGATGAAATTCCTTTTTGAGTAAGACACTACCTCTGACAGGAGTAGTCCAAAGCAACACTTATTTACTGGTGTTGGGTATTCATTTTGGAAAAGAGCTGAGTTGGAAATCATGCAAGCATCTGTTACATAGTTAGATTAGATAATGTAAATGTTTAGAAAATGCAAATGAAGCTCACGATAATTAGTAATGATGCTTTTCTACTTTTATTAATAAGGTAATGCTTCTGGCAATTACATTTAAATTTCATATGAAGGTTCAAAGCACTGGAACAATTTCCTGTTTAGAATAGCAGAATTCGGGGTGAACTTGCTTAGTGATCTGTACCATGGGCTTCTTACAGAACTAGAAACTACTTGTCTCCATTTCTTATCACAGAACCATTGCCTTTTCTTGATATGTCTGATTCTGGGAAGAAGGAGAACCATATATAATTGTGAATGATTGTGTTAGAGTTTATATACAAAGGCTGTTGTAATAACATTTTGAAATAAAAGACAGTTGTCTGTGTGTTGCTTTTAGGTTATGCAAACATGTAAAGCCACATCTGTCCTGTGTAGGGGGAAAGAACTGAACAACCATCAATTTAAAGCAACCTTGATATGGCATACTTCTTCATTTAAATGTACATTTGCAAAACAAGCCTTTTTTTGAAATGTCTAGGACCTGCTCAGGGTTGACATCTAAGTCTGTGTTGTTGGCATAAACCAGTCCAAAATCTTGGCAGAGACACAGGAAGGAAAGAACGCTGAATGTTAACAAAGGCTTCATTAATATTGATGTATAATTCACATGGCAGCGAAAAGCTGCATTATTAGCCACTATTGTTATGGTTCTGGCATTAATATTCAATGAGGATGTGTGGGTATTGAAATTCTCTGACTTCTGGGTACCCCAGTGGTCCAATAATAATAACAACAAAAACTATGCTAGAGTTAGTGGGAGCCTGGTGCTATCTACATGGTAATCAAGCTCTGCTTTGTTTTATGAACGTTTCTGAGCTCATACTGATGTCTCTTGTGGAATGGAGGGCACCCATACTTTGTTCTGCCTTCAGAAAGCTCCTGCATCTACAGATGAAGGTAGCATCCCTCCTCTACAGCTCCATGCCGGATGTCTGTTGGAGAGAGCTGTCACAGAAGGTAATTTTATACCTGGTTATCTGAAAACAACCCACCCTCTTTTCTCCTAGGAAACCATTTATGTGCTACCAAATCAAATAGCAATCCTTGTTTCAACTGCAATTATAAACGAGTTGWCTTTTTGAAGATGTGCACCAGTAAAAGACCCCATTCACACGAAGCTTTTCTTGAATCAAATATTTGCTCGTCTGAGTTGGCTATCTAATTGTGTGAACAGGGAATCACTTTACCATTTGTATATATAAATGATATTGTGATGCAGTATTTGTGCACATGTGCAGGCTATGATCTATTGAGACACATGGAATATAACTTTATCCATGAAAGTAATTGCATTGACATCAGTGGGACTAACTRCAATGCATAAAGGCAAGTATATACATGAAGTCCTTGCAGGCTGAAGGCCTCAGTGTGTAACTTAGCTCCATTTTTCAAAGACTTAACTGAGGCTGTATTCTGACTGTATCAATACAGTGCTTTTCCACTGAATTCTCACCATCTTTTTAAAACAGAATTTCATTTAAAACACAAACAAACAGCTCTATGCATCTTGAAAAGCCCATTGTCCAKGAACAAACCATACATTTCTTGAGATCTTAATTTATTTATGTATTTATTTACAAAATGCAAATCTAAGACCTTTCAAAGAAATCATGAGGTGCATTGGCCTTACAGCATGCTACAAACAGGTAGATGCAGTCCTATATATTTAGTTTTCCCCAAATATCATTGGTAGCTACAGAAATTAAGTATATCCTTATTTCAACAATTTATAGAGACAAGGATTTCTTGTCTCCTTCCTGTGGCAGTTGCCAACACAAAAGCAGACAGTCCTCTCCCCTTCTTCGCACCACCATTTTCACAGCTGAATGTCAAGCTTAGTGCATTCCAGTGAATCCCGAGGTACAAACCAAACTTCTACTGAAACCACAGTCTCAGAGATGGATTGTGACTATACTGCAACCTGCCTGTCATCTCCCATGCCTGTTCTATGGTGCTGGTGGATTTAGATTTCTTTTTTCATCCTTCTCCAAGAYCTGTGCTTCAAATTCTGCCAGTGTTTCCCTGCTAGACCAGTTTGTATAGGGCAACCCCGAATGGTTCCCTTACTTGTTACTGCAGAATAGTCTAGGGACTCCRCAGTTTTAGGTCCAGATCTCTCGTACCACTTCTACCTACTCCCAGCCACAAGTGGGTGTGATACTAACAAAAAGCTCCAGTGGCACGCAGGCTAATTAGAATGAGAAATATCAGTCTTTTGGTGTGATGTATTGTCAAGCTTCGGTGAACTGCTCGAGTGCCACGTACACACCCTGTGGTGAGGCATCCGAACCAAACCAGAGCTCTTTGCTGRCCCCTTCCCTCACTTAGGTAGTGTTCAGAGATGAGTCAGCAGCTGGGAATGGGAGAAGAGTTGGGACACATTATCACATGTATTTTGAAAAGTTTTCTCTGGTGCTTCCATGCCATTCATAATTCATGTTGAATAATACTTATTTGTGCTGTGCCACCAGCTGCTCATTGTTTTATAGCAGTGTCATTAGCTCACTACTAGAAAATGACAATGAACACCAAATACAGCTGGGGTGTTAGTGTAATAACATAATGCATAGAAAGAGATTGAGATCAAGTGAATATGCAGAAGCACTTGCTCCAGGATATTCTAAACAATTAATGGCATCCTGGAGAGCCTTATTCTACCCTTGACTAATAAAACACTTAAGCCTTGTTGCAAGTTCTGAACATTAAAGAAGACAATCTGCATTTTTTCTCACCTTCAAGACCCTGTGTGGGCATTCAGTATTTACTTTTCTTATCCTGCACCCCAGTGATCGCCAACACTTCTTCAGTAACAGGCTTATTTTTATTTTTTGTCCCAGCTCATATTGGCTGATGAATCTTCCCATGTTGGCTTTCACCACACAGAAGACTTGCTCTTCTGTCTCTGCAGATAATTGATGAAAACCATTTGAAAATGAAAAATGGGCAGATAGTCCATTCACACTGATTATTAGCATGACCACGTCCTACGTTAGTCTGTTTTGTCCCCAGCTGGTCCTCCACTCTGCTTTAGCCTCTAAGTCTAAGCTCTAACAAGGTATTTTCAAAGTCATGCCAAAACAGGACTTGCCATGTCTTCCTGATTTTAGCCTCTCAGTACTGACTACACTTCTCAGTTTTCCATGCATATTGTTATTTCCCCATCTCCAAGGTTATAAATATAGCTGTCCTTACTGCTCTATGTCAATACTACCCTTAGTTTTACACAGAGCGCTTCTATTTGCACGAGAGGTGGTTTTTCTTAAAAAAACAATTTTGCAATGCTTTACTGTAAATGATGCAATGTGAGACCATATGCTAACATCTGGGTAGTGGCGGTCCCTAGTAGTTTGCTCTGAAATGAATGCTACCCAGCCTGGTAGTTTGTGCAAAATTTAGCTGATGATAAGTCCATTTATCCTTTTGCATTCCCAGCTGAGATTCTCAATGCCCTCTTTTAATCAGAATTTAAACTGAGTGACATGCAATCAGGGAGGGTTTTTAGAGAACAGTAAGATACTTGTGCACTTAACATGGTTTCATTTTTTTCACCAAATAACAATGGCACTCACAAGCACAAGGAGCTACCAGGAAACACTCAGCCAGGCTGTCTAACGTTGAGCAGGACATTTTGCTGGAGCAAATTTGCAGTATTTCTCTATAGCTGCAGATTGACTACTACTTGGTGTAGTCACCTGGCACTCGGGGGCCGACAAGAGCTCGTTGCTATCCATATGTTCTTTTGTTCCCAGAAGTTAGAAGATTAAAAGTGTTTTACAGGGTAATGGCTACTTCTGTTGCCATCTCACCTTAGGAGTCTGATTTTTAAGCCCTTTTGGTATTCAACGCCAAGAAGTAGGTGTGTACTAATACCCTGTATTTGAACTGTGAAAGGAATGTGATCTCTGGGATGGAAAGAAAGGGTTTCAGCACTGTCATGGCACAGTAACCAACCTTCAGAGGTAACCAACCTTCAGAGCTGCATACCTAAATCCTCTGAAGGCTCAAAGGTACAAAACGTGTGTTACAGGGATCAGAGAGGAAAGGGAAAGGGGAGGTCTGGACAGAGGTTTCAGGAAAGAGATACCAATGACTTGACTGGGGTCTACTCCCACGCTGCATGGGTTCCTCCGTGGTGGTTGAGGGTCAAGTGCAGTGTATCAGCCTTCATGGTCTCTGTGAGTCGTTTCATCCCAGAGGGATTCAGGTTACCCAGAAATCCATATGGTGGACAGGGTGGTCATCCTCGTCCCTGGCATGGGAGCTACATAGCATTAGTTGGATAGCCTTATCTTTGCCACCAGTGTGGTATGCTTGTCCTTGCTGCCCTGAAAGCTCCCCTCTTCTGGGAGATGCATAAAGTGTATCAGAGACAAAAGCAACAAAACAACAATAAAGGCAAATTTGCAGTAGATGGCACAGTACATATCATTGAGTCTGTCTTGAAAAATGGCAGGCACCCCCTAGACTTTTAAAGATACAGTGCACAGTAAGGAAAATCACAGCAATTTCATGCGCCACATGAGCTGGGGTCTGGATTTATGAAAGCATTTGTTGTGTTGTGCTTTTTTCAAAACTTCTTTTAAATGTGTTTCAAGAATATAATTTTAGTCTATGCAGCTCATTTTCCCCATCGACCAAACTGTAGATGTATACAACAGCATATTACAAGGAATCATACTTAAACCTATCAATATTTCCCAGTGAACCTGTATATTAATTCAAATTAGACCTCCTACTGGTTTAATTCTGTAACCTGAGTAAAACACACTCCCAATACATCATCTATTATAAAAGATACATACCCAAGATGCTGTTAGGCTAATCACTATTATTTTTCACTTGACACACTGCATTTATATTTTTTATAAGACTTTGTATCATCTGCCTATTTTCTAGAGCTTTGAGAAACACATAAATGAGATACATAATATTTCAGGAAGCTATATTTTTCATATATTATTTTAAACTTTTAAAATATTTCCATGTTCTGATTAACTTTTTGGATCTTTTTGAATCTTGGCATATGTATGAAGATCTGGTAAGAAGCAAATTAAAATAGTTTACTTAGAATTAATACTTCTCCTTTAGATGTCTAGACACTGAAATTATTTGAAAAATCATGTTTTCTTCCTGGGAAAAAAGACAGTAGAACATATAGTTGCTGACTTCTGTGTATAAAGGAAAAATAGCTCTTTTCCTGATTGGCCAAGTGACTTAGGAGCTTAAAATATAATTTAAAATCAGTTGAATTTAGTTAGCGTTCAACAGGTAATATATTCCAGATAAGGATTTTCAAAGGGTTTAAGAGTGCCCAGTTAGTATTTGCCTAACTTTAACTCTTCTGCCTACAGGCATGTAAGTACATTGGGATGTCTCACAGCAGCTATTTTTGAAGGACATGTCTGCTCAATACACTTCTGTGGAAATCTTTGCTGCACTGGCATTTATAAGACTGTGAGAAGAACATGATCCAGGTAAGGCCACTCAAGGAAGACAAAATCAGGCAAAAACATATGTACATAATGCTGCATAAAACATCCAACATGATTTTTTCCAGCATTTTTTTCCCCCGGCAAAGTCAATTTTTACCGTCTCTTTTCAATATTTTACCTCCCTCAGCTATTTATCTCCTTGCTCCTTGTGATGTAGAAAACCTTCTTTTCATTTTCTCATGTTTAGAGGTTGGAAATATGCTGAGAATTGAATTGAGATCTCATCAGTCGTAAGGCAGCACCATACTCTTACAAGATGAGCTAGTGAGTTAGTGAATAGAGTGGCTCTGCGTGAATCTCTGCAAGGATACAGGACAATACCATCCTGTGTCGTTACACTGTGAGTTGGTATTACACAGCAGGTTCTGTTAAACTATATAAAAAAGGTTGTGCCAATGTCAGATATGTATCACAGATTTTCTAAACCTAATGTGGCTTTCTGCCTTTAGATAAGGGAAAGTGGAGGTGCAGGAGGATGAAGGGCCAAATAGGACAAAACAGAAAGTGGATTTGAATTGCAGGCAGGAATTGAAAAGTCCATAAAAGCTGTTTAAAAAACCAAAGACAGAGAGGACAGAAAGTGACAAGTTTTTAACAGTAGGCAGATTTTATGGCAAAGAAGTAAAGCATTTCTGTGTTTAACTGTGCTTACAATTAATCAACTTTTAATTCTGTTCATTAAGCTTCATTATTATGAAGCGGTGTATTATAGTCACAAAGGAGTAGATTTGATTAAAATTTGGAGTGGAGCAATTCAGAAGTAGTACTGCCACCTAACAGAGCTAAGCAAGATTCACACACAGGGGTTCTGCCACGTTAAATCCAATAGAGATGCTCCCTCTTTATCAGATCAGAATTTGGCTCTAGTTCCTGGGACCTTCTTATTTGTCTTACGTATATGTGTGGTATACGTGTGTGCATGTTTATAAAACTATATAGCACAGTTTCATACACAGCTACAACATTGATTTTCCCTATTGCAAAGCAGCTCAGGTGGCAGTGTGGTGGTGTTACGTTGTTGTGACATATGAACAATTTTAGTTAGCCCAACAAAAACATGTAAAGGGGCAATTGTCTCATGCAGAGAATTGAGGCACGGACTCCTGAGGCGGGTGAATCAGAAGACGCTTTATTGTTCCTTTAGCACATCTTTATAGCTTCCTAATTTGCGCATGCGACATACATGTAATACTTATTGGTTGATAACCTCTGTCCAYGCGTCTGATACTCCTCTATGATTGGCTAACTGCTATACTTACTTTAATGCTTCCTCATGCTATTCTTTGTTTCAGTTACCCTTCACTTCCCTATTCTTTGTCCCAGTAATCATCCTTCTTCTTTATTCATCTTAGTTCAGGGACATTCAAGGTCACTCTACTTAACTCCATTAGGTTCATACTGTTCCCAAACGGTTCCTCCACAGTCTCAAGGTTTAGTTCCAGCAGGAAATTTCCTGCTTCAAGGAGTAATTTCTGAAGCATTCCCTTTTAATTAAAGCCAGTCTACCTGTGATTTTTCTTAATGCCTAGTTCAGTTTTCACTAGATTAAAAAACCTCAAACAAACCTGGACTGAGTGTATGTGTTGACTTTCCTCACCCAAAGGTGTGACTAGCTAGCTTTGAGCACCATTTCCAACTGTAATAAAGAATTTGCTGTAATGTTAAGGCTAGGCAAAGTATTTTGTTCATTCTTGATCCTATAATGAATCTGAATCCAAACCCAGCCAGTACGTCTTTCCATTCCTGTTGGATGTGTTAAGCTCATCGGCTAGCTTTGATTGCTTTCACTCTTAATGCCTCGACTTGTTTCAGAGTTGTCCTACTGACTTGGTTCTTCTCATTGACAATGCCCTGATCATGAAAACACGCAGCAACTGCTTCCCCTTGCAACGCACACATTTATTTGTCTATTATCCAGAGAAAATTGCATGTGGTAAATCTCCAAAGCTGACCATTCTGGGATTTTCTTTTCCAGCACATGTTCCACGTTGTGTAGGATGAGGGACTGGACATTTTTTTAGGAATTGTTTCAAATCCTGTTCACTTCCCGGGGAACTTTATGCCTTTCAAGTGAATGCCGCAATTAAGAATGCACTTGGATGTATGAAGCCAAACATAGAGTCTGGCCTCAGGAAATCCATGGCTCTCGTTTCCTCTGGATCCCTTGGGAAAATGTGCCTGTTGTGCAATCTTAATGATGTCCTGCCTTTAGGAATTGCTCCTGCTGCCTTTCTCTCACTTACATAATTACATCGGCTCTGTTGCAATCTGTAATGAACAATATTCAGGACAGGCCAAAACTTGTTTGCCTTATTGACACAAACATTCTGATGGAAATCCCTGGGATTATTCATGTGAATGAACTCAGCAGGGTGTAGCCCACTCTCTCACTGCTGTAGCACTCAATTTTGGGGAATATTCACAGTGTTTCACAGATTCATGTGTGCCTAACTACTGAGGAGCATTCTCTGAATGCACAGACATATTTCTCCATGTACTTGATTGTGAGTTCAGTTTGCTGGCCAGAAGATGCTGTTATTTGCTAAAAAATTATTTTCTAAATCAAAACCTGACTTTGTATCATGTCTTCAGATGGTGGTAACGGTCTTTCAAATAGTGCTGAAGGGGCAGGATCAGATCTCTGCTCTTCTGAGTTTGGAGTAAAGTTAAACGTGCATCTCTGCTGGCCCAGGTCAGTGCTGTCACGGTAAGGGAGTAGTGGACTGGCTCCAGCAAAAGCTCGGGAKCCTGACTGCTCCTCCTAGTGCAGTCTCGCTCCTAACCCAGGGATGTTGCCATCCATATCGTTTTGTTAATTCTTGACTGTCTGGGCTACCCTAGTTTTGACAGGACTCTCTTGCCGGAGAATTTCAGTTTGAGTCAAGAAAGTGTGATCAAAACTGGTTCATTTCCAACAAATGGCAGTTTTTCTGGAAATGTAGTAGCAAATATGTCTTTCAACCAGTTTTGCTACTTGCTGTACGCTTTGAAACTAGTTCCTTAAAGCCCGATTCTTTTCCCAGTTCAACAACATTTAAGCGTTGGATTTTTTTTGCTTAGATAGTTCAAAGCTATGAGGACTTTTAAATTAGCTTAGACTTTTTTCTGATTTTAGAAACCCATGTCTTACTATATGTGCTGTACTATAAGGGATCACGTGTCTTTTACCCATGTTGGATGCAATATGGCGTGGCACTGTACTGCCAAGACATCTAGGAAGAACTGTTTCTCAGGAAAATCCCTTTTCTTGTTGAACAACCAGGCAAGCCTTCATGAGGGCTTGGGACGTGTAAGGGGGAGAGTGTAATACCTGATATGAGAAATAAGGAATAATAGGAAGATTTAACAACATGGCTATTAAAAGATCAATATTTTTTCATGACAAATTATTACTATAATTTGTCATGAAAAAAGACAGTGGGAAATTGSCTTTTTTCAACTCAGGTAAGAGGACCTGGAGTTGAATTTGCACATTAGCACTGATGACTGGTACAAGCTTAGTCTTTCTTTGAACAACAGGTAAAAAAGCATACAAAAATAATGACATAGAAATGATTTTAGGGCCGAATTGTTTGTCAGGATGTATGGGATATTCAGTGTTCATGAAATCTCTTTCCTTAGATTTGTAACATGAAAGTAGAAGCAGGAATGGTAAACTATGAACACCTAGTTTATCCTTTGAGATCAGGGTGGTAAGTTTGTTAAAGTGTTCTTATGGAACAATTTCCCCCCTCCCTAAATTACAGAAAAAAAAATAGGAACGTGAACACACAAAGAACAAAACATGGAATAAGATCCGCCTGTAACTCCTTTCCCTCCTTTCCCCCAGGACAAAAATGAAAACCACTTTAGAGGAAATTCTTATATTTATATAAAATAAGGATTTTTTTTTTCTGCTACCATCTAATTTCCAATGAATAAGAATGACTTTCATGCTATGTCAGAGTCAGACAGGATTTTAGTTGAATTTACCCTGAGCTATATGAGCATTAGAAAGTGAAACCTTTTTTCCATAGATATGAGTTTGTTCATGGCTTGTATATTACAGTTTGCCTTATTACATCTCATGGATTGAAGCCTAAGGCTCTGTAAGTGAGTTGCCCAAAACTGAAGGACCCTTACAAGCTTTGACAACCAACAACCTGCATTAACAAATGATGTGGATATTTCATTTGAAGTGGGAAGAATAAAGAACATGGCTTTAAGTCAGTGAGGAAAATGAAAGACTTAATATAGGTTGAGTACAAAAGATGAGTCCAAACCTGATTGCTTTCAGTAAGAATAATTAAAAGGAGGCACTCTAAAAAAGATACACTCTTTAACAAGTTCCTTCTTCGAGTGTTTTTCATTTATTTTCTCCATTTCTTCTCCTCTCTCAGCACATGCTGATCCACTGACTGCTACCTTCATTAGCAGTTAAATTAATGTAGTCTGACCAGGACATTTTTGCTGAGAAACAGACTTGGTAGACTGYGAGCTGGTTTTGCATGGTGGTCACTTGGAAAAGTGATGTTCCTGTTTTCACATAAGATATTTGTACAGTGGGAGATGTTCATAAACTATAGCTGTTGAGACATAAGACTTTCAGAGAAGTTTTTGAGCACCTCCATTATTTGGCATGATTTTCACATAAGCTGAGTACCCTGCTACTTGCCTACTTGCATTCTCTGCAGTCAGCATTTCTGAAAACTGCGTGAGATTTTGATGTGTCCAGCTATAATCCTATAGGTCTCATGGTGCAAAACCTGAACTCCAACCTCAGTGACATTTAAAAGGTATGTTAGCTGTGCTTTCAAAGAAGTGTATGATGTGCCAATTTCTCAGGGAGAAAGCTGGAATGTAAGGTTTTGTAAAATACAGAAATTTTGAGGAATGAGGTGTATCAATCATCAAAATGGACCAACACACAAGAAGTAGAAGATGAATAAGGTGCTCCCCTGAGATTATGGAATAATCAGGTTCAGTTCATATACCATGAACTATGAAATGTCGTCACTGGTTGGTATTATCTGAAAACTATTTTGATAAAATAGGTGCTTTCTATAAGGAAAAAAGCTACAGAGTGGGAAACATATGTTACTCTTATTTTAAGGGATCCCATGATTCTGTTTTATATCAACTCTTTAATCACTCCTGCTGGAATGAACTCCACTCTGATGGTGTAGAAAAGCTACAAGTCACTGGAGCTAGGGAAGAGTTTCTGATTTTTAAGTGGAGTGGCAGAGCTCTCTATATACTGATACAAGACACAGTTCTTCATAACCCTTTGCGACAAAGCTGCACTTTGTCTTTGAGGTTTTTTTTCATGAGAAGCATAAGACATGAGATTCTTCTTGTGTCCCTGGGGAACATAACTAATCATCAAAAGGTTATATTTTTTAGAAAAGGAGCTGACAAACTGCCACAAGCACAACTAGTCTCCGAGACCCAGACAACTCAAGAGAGGGAGTTTTCAGGACAGAAGACCCTTGTCAGGCAGCAGAAGACCTACTTGTGTTTAGGTATCGTGACCCAGGATATGGAGAGCTGGATGTAGTGAATGTGTGCCAGGATTATAAACTCCTCTGAACGTTCATTTTGAGGTATCATTTAATCCCCCCTTTTTTTATTGGACCAGGGTTTTAAAAGACATTTAGAAATGTAAAGATATAGATAAATTATAGATAGATATAGATAAATATAGCTATCAATAGATATAAAAATAGATACAGACAAATATAGACAAATAAAACCTTACTGCAGCCTATCAGTATTTAAAGTGGGCTTATAAAAAAGATGGTGGCAAAATTTTTAGCAGGGCTGGTTGCGACAGGACAAGGGGGAATGGCTTTAAACTAAAAAAGGGTAGATTTAGACTAGATATAAGGAAGACATTTTTTACAATGAGGGTGGTGAAACACTGGAACAGGTTGCCCAGAGGGGTGGTAGATGCCCCATCCCTGGAAACATTCAAGGTCAGCTTGGACGGGGCTCTGAGCAACCTGATCTAGTTGAAGATGTCCCTGCCCATGGCAGGGGGGTTGGACTAGATGACCTTTAAAGGTCCCTTCCAACCCAAACTATTCTATGATTCTAAATGCCGAGGATGATATTCAGAAGCAGCCAGGTGCCAAACTCCTGTTGAATATGGTAGGCGCTTAATACTGATGTGCTTTATTTAGGCTCCTAAGAACTACTACAAATCTGACTTTTTGGATTAGGCTCTGAACCAACTGAAKTCAACAACAGAATGGATCCAGAACTGTACCCTTCTGGTTTAATCATAACCAGGTACCAGTGGATGGAAAAAGACTAGTAGTAAAAAGTAGTGTTCAAGCTTCAGTCATGTAATTCCTGTGGTTTTTAATGACTCATAAAAGTTTATCCTAGTTTGTAGTGCAGGGAGAACCCAAATATCCAACAGCAAAATACATTGCCCTCAGCTCATTCTCCATCATTCCCCTGAAAATAGGTTTTGACTCTCAGCATCTTGGGGACCTAGTCCAGTGTTTTTGGTACACTGCTTCTCATCTCCTGTTGCTTGCCTTTGGAGGATCTTGTGTATCTTCTTCCTATAAACTTTTTTTCTGTATATATCTTTGACGTCACTGGCTACCATGGTTTCTAGTCGTGCTAATTGCTGTGGCTGAGTATTGGGGGGAGATGGGTTTTGGATAATTTTGCCTATATGCTTTAGATATGATTAGTTTGTTTTACTTTTAAGAATGATTGTTTGGAACCAACTTCTAGAGAAGAAATTCCTTGACACGTTTAGGTATGGATCTGAATCTAAAATTAAGAGCTTTTCTCCTGCCTAAATCTGGCTGAATTTTTCACTAAATATAAAATATGGCTATTGATACACTTAACATTTTCTTTTTTTTTTTTTCCCTTTGAAGTGTCACAGCAATGAAAATGTTGTGATTTGTTTATTATTCAGGATTATTTTGCCAAGTGAGTAGGAAAAGCTTTTAGGCACTAGCTTGTTTTTTTGTTCAGATCACATAAGTCACTTCAGTTATCAACAGCAAAAATGTCTCTTTAAAAAGACATTTTGATATTTATCAGTTCCCATTGTGTAGTATTATTTCCCATTCTACACTGTAGTTTAAAGGTCAATGATGAAGTCATTTGAGATTTAGTCATCCTAATGTTTTGGTACTTTAATTTGACAAAAATGATTAAGAGTTTGAAGGTGTTGAAAACTATGAGAAAAAAAAACTGGTTCTGGGTCTATTTCCATGTTCAGAACAGGATTTCGGTTTCTTGTTTGTTTGGGTTTTTTTGTTTTGGTTTTGGGTTGTTTTGTTTTGTTGCTGTTGGGGTTTTTTTTGTTTGGTTGGTTGGTTTGGTTTGGTTTTCCTTTATGCTTCCCTATTGGATTTTGAGCGGCAGAAGGAATTTTTGGAGCATTCTGAAAATTCAGAAAATACACTGGTGGGACTTTTTCAGACTATTTTGTGAGCTTATCAGGATTTAACAAAATCAACCTTCTAAACATAACTGATATTTCAAAACCAATAAGGAACTCATGAGCTGATGAAACTATCTAATATTCTGCACTCCTAGTTCCTTTTAGATAATGCTGGAGATCTTTTTCAGGCAATATCATACTCTTGGGGAAAAAAAATACACTGAAAACTGGAAATACAGGATATTTCAACCATGTCCTTACATTCCCACTGATGTTCATAGAAGACACGTACCTAAATTCTGGATTTTTATATTAATCTTAAGCGTTGCTCCTTTGTTCCCTTACAACCTGTCCCTAACTATAACCATTTTACAACTATTCCATAGGAAAACATAGGTAAAGAAAAGATGGCACAGATTAGGGTACAAAATGGAAAGAGAGAAAGGACTAACAAGGAGAAGGTTTAGACCAACCAGCAAAGTTAATGTGTTCCAAGAGGCCAAAGGGATTGCTATTAAATTCCTGCCACTGTTGCATTATCGCATTGTACCTCAATCTCTTTACTTGGAAAATGGAAGGAATGTTATGGTTTTTTGCATAGCTAAAAATAGTGTCAATTTAGTCACAGACATCTCATCTTCAATGACAGTCATCAAAGGGAAGGTATGATAAATGGAGATTTTTAGGGATGTAGATTATTGCTGGTAGGTCTGATGCTATCAAACAGTTTACCCATAATTTGGGAGTAAATAGGAAAAATCTTGCTTTTAGAGTTGTGGGTTACAGAAATTCCATTTTATTTTGTAGTAGGAAAAAAATACCTGAATTCTGAAGACCTAACAAAGCACAGGTCTTGTTTCCAGTCAGCTCTACTTATAATAATAGATCTTCAAGAGCTGAACCTTATCAGAGTAGGATAAAGATGACTTCATTGCAGTGTATAAGTACCATCACAAGGAGAAAATGAAGGTACTAAAGAACTCTTTAACCAATCTAAGAAAAGCCTGAGAAGAATCAATTGCTGGAAACTGAAGCCAGATGAATTTAGATTAAATTTAATTTTTTTAACTATCAGTATTATTAAATGTTGGAATATGCTCCCAAGACAGACAAATTCTCTATTTCCCAAGATTTTCAGTCCAAGGTAAAAGATCTTTTGAGAATCTCTGTTTTAGCTCAATATAAGTTATTTCTTAGACAATCACTAGGTGTTTTGTTTAGTAACTGGATAAAATTCAATGGCAGGGATGGTCAAGCCATATAATGATCCCTTCCAGCCTCAAACACTATGAGTCCTGGAAAAAAAAACACTTTGAGCTGTGCAGATGAAAGCTCCTACGTAGGTTAGGACACAGCTAGGTTTTCAACTGTCTTTTGATTGTGTCTTACTAACAYTGGTAACAGGAGACGCTGCTGCTGCATATTGGTCTCAAACAAGCATTTATATTGGTACAGCAACTGTTTTTATATTCTGTACAATGAAAACAAAGCCTTTGGGTTTTTTTCTTTATTTCCAAGGTTTTCTCTGTCTTGTGTTTCACTTAGAGGATTTTACCTCACTGTCCTCTGATCTCTCTGACGCTCTGAGTTGTGCTCCCATCACCCATGATGCTGCTGATCTGTTCTCTGCTCTACCCAGCCACCACTGGATCAGCGGTGGGACTTTCAGAGGCTGCCTTCACTGTTTCCTTCAATTGCACATTATCCAAAGGTGTCTTAACAAAACTTCTAGACGTTTTATAAAGCACGGGGCAAACCCCAGAGCCCTACCTCACCTTTCCCAAAGTCTCAGCTATTCCTGGAGTTACCCCAGGTAAGGATGAACAGCACTAAAATTGGTAAGTTTGCCCCAGTTTCTGTGCCCTGCCATCCTGCATCATTTCTGTTCACTTGCCATTGCTTCTTTTTAGGCTGTTACCATCTTCTATGCTCTTTGCTGACTGGGGAGATGAATTGCATGTAACCAACAGCAGTCTTTTTTTTTGTCATCAGCTAAAAATGGCGGAATAAATGAATCTGTGAGTGAGTTTGAATTTCTTTCCCAAACATTTCTATTTCTTATTATATTGCTAAGTAATCACTTAGTAATCAATAATCTAAAAATAATTATGAAGGATTACTAGAATGCCATGATTAAGAGAAAGTTAGAAGATTTTTTTTCCTTTACCTTGTTCATCCGTTACTTTAGATAGCTCAGCAGACCTCGTTACCTTAATCAGGTTTCCATGCTACTTTTGTTACTGTAGAGTTGCTGGAGTGCCACGCCCTGGGATAAGAGCAAGCAGCCTTTAGGCTCCACAGTTCTTTTAGCAACCGTCTGATATCATTCTGCACTGTTCTGAGAGGCTCATTACACAAAACCACATTGCATTTGCTAGGTCAGGTAAGGTAAAAAGCAAACCTGTAATTCTTTCCACATGAGCTGATAAAGGAGGAAGAAGAGATGACATAATTTACTGAAACTCTGATGTTTAATTATGCTAATGAGAACAGCCATGCCATCCTGTTGTGCCATGAAATGACAACACTGTCTGCTAGGCAACACTCTTCACACATGCCAGCCCAGCTTTTGATCTTATTTATGCACTCAGAGTCCCTTTCTTGGCTTTATTGATACTCCCTGTATGAAGAGTAAGAGCTGAATTTGAGCCACATCTGCATCTAGAAAGTAACTTTCAACCTATGTTTTAAAAGTACAGATCTTTTCTTCTTGAAAAGCGCTATGGGTGTAATTCCTCTTGCCTAACTTCTGTCATTTACAAGCAAGTATCTAGCAGAAAATGATTGCTAAGGATCTATTCCCAGATTGAGCTGCAGACACAGCACACTGCTAACAATTGTACCACCCATTCAGTTTTCCTTATAGTTGTCAATGACTTTTACATCAGCCCATTTTCTCTACTATCAGTGTTAGCTCTCCTGCAATAGCAGGCATTAGCATATTCAAAGCATCTTCTTTTATTGTTTTGTAAGATAACCTTAACAAAACTTCCAATCCTAAATAGGAAGCAACAGCTGAAAGAGCATACTGAACAACTAAGGATCATTGCATCAGATACTACCAATACTTTAATTCACTGTTTAGAGCTACTTTGTTGCCTTCAAATGCTTGGTTTCTAAGAGTACAATAGGTCTGATTCTCTTCTGTTGATGGTTTTATATTGATAAACCATAACTGAATACAATTACCAATTTAATGAATGTGAGTGAGGCGAAAGCACAGGTTCTGTATATTTAAAACGGGAGAATTCTTTTCACTGGTAAAGCTAAAATGAGTCTCCTATTTGACATGATTTATAGCAGTGAGGGCAGGTCTGATAACCACCCAGGTTCAGTCTATAGCTCCTAGAATGGATAGATTATTATCTTCTTTTATTAAATTCATGCATGGCTTGCTGTTGAAGCTGTATATTAAAAGGAAAACAAATACYGTATAGCTATATCCTGCTATCAATTCAATGAATAGACTTCCTACCATGCCTGATCAATGGGGAATTTGGTGTGAAATCAATGTCCAGCTCTGGCCCATAGCAGTCAGTTCTCCTGAGAACAGTATATCCATGTTAATGTCACATTCAAATAAGAGCAAATTCCTGTTACCCTGGAAATCAGTGAACCCTTTACTGTTGATTTAAAGGTGGGGTGGCTGTGAGGGGTGAGGCCCTGACACTTTGAGTAGGGTTTAAAAGGCTGTTACTCTCTTTATCCTTAAAGGTATGACAACTTCGGTTTTGCAATTTGACAGAGAGCTGAAAACAGCTGCATCACAGATCTGTTCCTCTATGAAGTCAGGCAAAAGAAATAGGCTTTCTACCCTGTTGGTAATTTTCCAGTATCTGCTTTACTTGCTGACTGTAAAAGGTTTTTCCTTTTTTAGATCCACACATCTAACAACACCTTTGCTAATACCATTTTTTATTAGGGGTTGGAGGGACTCGCAATGTTTACATGTCAATATCTGCTTCATTTCTTTTCTGACCACATGCACCCAGCCTGAATAGAAACCATGGCACCAGATGCAAACTTTCAGCCCTCCATTTGTTTTGACAGGTTGCATCAGTGATAGATACGTTACATCATTCTTTAGGCCGTTCATTTCCTTCCCAGGAGGAGCGGAGCAGATAGGACTGCAGGGGAACGACTAATAGTCAGCTGGAGTATCTTCTGCACATCTTCTGTTTCAAGTGACACCCTAGGCAGACTTGTACAGATGTCATTCTTGGGACTGTAACAGTACAGGTCACAGGAATATTGGAAAAGCTGACACATCAGCAGTGAAAACTTGGCTTTCTAGGCCTTTGGCTATAATATTGAACAGATTTCTTAGGCTCCTAAAATGAGCTAATCAGATATATATGTGTGGCCTTTCCATTATTCCCTAGCACTCTGGTGTTCAAAGCACTGTTGTGTGGGTTGAGTTGATTATGGTCCTATAGATTTTAAATGCTCTGCATTAGAATATATTTAAACAGCAGTAATCACTGGACTGTGTTCAGTGACTTGGAAATATGAAAACTTCATGGGGGAAAAAAGGGGAGAGACACAATGTTAAACTACTGCCTTGAGGGTGTTGAAAATAACTAACAATCAGCTTTAATGGCAAAAGCTTGAAACCCTGGGAGTATTATTCAATAGTCCAGGTAACACAGGAGACAACAGTGAAGTTTTAATTACCATCATTTGAAAATATAGCCAATATTCAATATATTGTGCTTTCTTTTTTAGCAGTGCAAGCTTAAAGAGCCTCCCCAGCAGATTCTCCACCTGTTTCTTTCCCTCTGTTTCTTGACATGTAAATATGAATGCTTAGGAAGTTTGTGACCAAAGCTGGGTGTGGTGTTAGGYTGCTTTAGTGCCTCTCTGCTTACCTCTGGATGCAGAAGCAGTAAGGATAAAAAGGGGGATGGGAGTGGTTCAGGCAAAAGAGAATAGAGAAAGAGGAAAAGCAGAAACACTGAACAGAAAGCAGGCTTTGAGTGAAGAGACCCCCAAAACAGTATAAAGGACAACAGTGAAATGGCCAGATGAAAATATAATACAGGTTTTCAATAAACATACTTGTGACCTTGGGTCTAGAAAAGGCATACAATGCAGTGTCCAGTGCCTTTGACATCCCCCATCCACACCACGTGCTGCAGTCGCCTGCTAATGAGCCCCATTTTAGGGAGCAATATGTAGAGCGATTCAAAGCCTCATGCTTGATTATTCAGTTGCCTTTGACACTGCTGATCATGAGGTACTGCTGACCTGATGGTGGGGCCATGCAAAATAATAGGCAGCTGCTCCTCCCCTTCCTCAAGGTCCCTGTCATGGGAAATCCCACAGGACTTGCCACTCTTATTTGATGTGCATGCTCAACAATTAAGGGACACTGAGAGTAAGGGACACGGCAAAGGAAGGGGTCTCTTCAGTCCTTTGCTATTGCAGATCTCCTCCTTGTGTTATTCCTTTCACAGGCTGATCAAGGATGGGCTTAAAACTACTTGTTTTCCTCCTCCTGCTCCAAACAGAAAGCTCTTCCAGAATCGAACTCTTCTGAAGATTAGCAAGTCCAGCCTGAGGACATTCCTGGTTAGTCTCTGCTCATTAGTTCTTGTGACAACATTTTCCTTTAGCTTAATTACCTCATCTTCCTCCTCTGACATTTACCTCACTAATACATTTATAGAGAACAAATTATCTCTCCTCTCAGGCTTTCTTTGGCTGGGCTGACCAACACATACTTTTTTAGTTTCACCTCCTTATTTAGACTCTCCATTCCCTGGTATACCCATTTAAGTTACTTTTTTTGACTAAGATTGAGCAGAGCTGTATCTAGGTCTCACCTACCAGTGCTTCACATGGTAGTACTGCATCTTTCGGAAATACTGTGCTTTATTCGGGGCTTCATATGTCCTACCACATTTGTGGCTGATACAGTAATCCTCAGTCCCAGCTGCTGCATTTTTAACTTCTATTTTGTTTCTTTGTTGTTAGGAATAACAAGAATAGTTTGTTTTCCTTTGCATTTCTAGCTCTGACTCAGACTGACTTTGGCAGTTATGACTTCCTCTATAGTGCATCCGCAGGTCCTGAGGGAACTGGTGGATGAACTTGCTGAGCCACTATCCATCATATTTGAGAAGTCGTGGCAGTCCGGTGAAGTTCCCACTGACTGGAAAAGGGGAAACATAACCCCCMTTTTTAARAAGGGRAAAAAGGAAGACCCGGGGAACTACAGGCCAGTCAGTCTCACCTCTGTGCCTGGCAAGATCATGGAGCAGATCCTCCTGGAAACTATGCTAAGGCACATGGAAAATAAGGAGGTGATTGGTGACAGCCAGCATGGCTTCACTAAGGGCAAATCGTGCCTGACAAATTTGGTGGCCTTCTATGWCGGGGTTACAGCATTGGTGGATAAGGGAAGARCAACTGACGTCATCTATGTGGACTTGTGCAAAGCATTTGACACTGTCCCACACAACATCCTTGTCTCTAAATTGGAGAGACGTGGATTTGAYGGACGGACCACTYGGTGGATAAGGAATTGGCTGGATGGTCGCACTCAAAGAGTTGTGGTCAACGGCTCGATGTCCAAGTGGAGACCAGTGATGAGTGGCGTTCCTCAGGGGTAGGTACTGGGACCTGTGCTGTTCAACATCTTTGTCGGCGACAGTGGGATTGAGTGCACCCTCAGCAAGTTTGCTGACGACACCAAGCTGTGTGGTGCGGTTGACATGCTGGAGGGAAGGGATGCCATCCAGAGGGACCTTGACAGGCTTGAGAGGTRGGCCTGTGCAAACCTCGTGAAGTTCAACAAGGCTAAGTGCAAGGTCCTGCACATGGGTCGGGGCAATCCCAAGCACAAATACAGGCTGGGCAGAGAATGGATTGAGAGCAGCCCTGAGGAGAAGGACTTGGGGGTGTTGGTTGATGAGACGCTCAACATGAGCTGGCAATGTGCGCTTGCAACCCAGAAAGCCAACCGTATCCTGGGCTGCATCAAAAGAAGTGTGACCAGCAGGTTGAGGGAGGTGATTCTCCCCCTCTACTCTGCTCTCGTGAGACCCCACCTGGAGTACTGTGTTCAGCTCTGGAGCCCCCAACATAAGAAGGACATGGACCTGTTGGAGTGAGTCCGAAGGAGGGCCAGGAAGATGATCAGAGGGCTGGAGCACCTCTCCTGTGAAGGTGAGAGGTTGGGGTTGGGGTTGGCGTTGGGGTTGGGGTTGTTGAGCCTGGAGAAGAGAAGGCTCCGGGGACACCTTATAGCAGCCTTCCAGTACCTGAAGGGGGCCTACAAGGAAGCTGGAAAGGGACTTTTTACAAGGGCATGTAGYGATAGGACAARGAGTAATGGCTTTAATCTGAAAGAYGGTAGATTTAGATTAGATGTAAGGAAGAAATTCTTCACTATGAGGGTGGTGAGGCACTGGAACAGGTTGCCCAGAGAAGTTGTGGATGCCCCATCCCTGGCAATGTTCAAGGCCAGGTTAGATGGGGCTTTGAGCAACCTGGTCTAGTGGAAGGTGTCCCTGCCCATGGCAGGGGGGTTGGGACTAGATGATCTTTAAGGTCCCTTCCAACTCAAACCATTCTATGATTCTATGATTCTATGAAATCAACACCACAGACTAGTGTTCTTATGCCTCTTGAGTTGATTTTTAAGTACATAAGAAATAGGTCTGAGCTGCAGTTCATCTCACTCGAGGCTGTGTCTCCAGCAGTGGAGGCTGGAGATGCTGTTTAGGGTGAGCACTGGCGCCTGCCATCTTCTGCAGTCTGCCCCCTGCTCCCCCTCTTCCAGATTTATTCTRTCAGGGATGTTAGAAGGTATGTCCTTGCCTTGACATTTTTGTATCCACTTGTGGACCTGTCTGTAGTCCATGAATTCTTCTAATCCCTTTCTGACCCTGCTGACGCCTTTGTGTCCACAACCTCCTGTGTAGCAGATTTGATGACTTCACTGCCCCGGTGCAAAGACTCACAGGGTTTCATCTCATTTATACTGATACCCTGTTAGTATCACTGAATGTCCCCTAGCCCTCATACTGCAGGTATGGGTGAACGGGCTTTGCATTCAGCTTATCCACCACCTTCATGACTTTGAAATCCTTGATTACGTCCCCCTCAGCCTTCCCCTCCACAAACCCAGAGTCCTAGCCTTTTCCATCTTTCCCTTGACCATTTACCTGCCTGTCGTTACCTTTTCCCTAACTCCATGACACCCGTCTGGAGATGCAGGACTACACCAGTTGTAGCACCTGGTACTCAGTATGAGGGCTCACCATGGGTTTCTGTAGCAGCAAAAGACTCCCTTTGACTTTTCTCAATAACTTGCTTCATGATGCCCAAGATTTGCTTGGTATTTTTGGCTGCTGCTGCACACTGAGCTGACGATTTTGAAGATTAATCTTAAACTGATTCATCCAGTTAAACTGGATCAATCAGGCCTGAATACATCTATACATTTTTTCCTCTCTGCTTTGATTGCCTGTTCCAGATAGCTTTTGCACCTTTTATATGTTCCCTCAGTCTGCAAATTCTTGAGCTCGCCTGTTTAATTAGTTTCAGTCACTCTCTCCCTTTTTTCCTCAGGGTTAACCCTTTGGAAAATAAGAACTTGGCAGCCTTATTAGGTTTAGCTGTCCATTAATTTAAATTGAATTGTATCTTACAGTTATTCATGCGCCATTATGCACTTTTGTTATTTCCAGAGGAGAAAGTACTGCCCCTGCCCATCTGATGGTTGTCTGGTGTTCAGTGTATTTAGTTTCTCTTACAATTTGGCACTAAATTGCTTCTTGGGCAAAGCTAAGAAGTGCTGAAGACAACCTCAGAGTAAGAAAATGTATATCAAGAGAACAAGTACAAATGTGTATCAGAGTACAAGTAGCAGAGCCCCAGCACAAAATGAGTGTGCTCTAYGAGCAAAGAGTTCACACAACAAACCCTAAATTTTGGAATACCTAAGGTCAATCAGGAAGCATCCTTCCTATTTGGCACTGTTGACTTCATCCTACAGAGTAGATTCATTTTTGGGCATGCAAGGGGGTATTTGCAAATACCATCTCTCTTTCCTCCCATCAGCATCAGATCTCATCCATGTCTTTCCCTTCCCCGGGTCTCACTCCTGCTTTTGCTACTCCTTCCATCCCCACTTTCTTCACCAGCAACGTGAATGCTTGTCAGCATTATTGTTTTCCTACTGCCTCTAATTCCCAGACCCAAGGTAGAGCCATTTGCATGTTTGGGAGATCTCTGTGTATCTCTTTGCCTATTTAGCAAATAATGTTGACCCAACACTAAGCAATAAAAAGGCCATGACGGTGTGAGCCATGCCTCAGAGGTAGTTTCCCTGTAGGTAAGGTAGTTACCCCTGCAGGTAAGGACTGAACCCAAGCAGAATACTCGCCACTTTTGTACCAATTGTGCAGCCAATTCTATATGATCTAGCCTGTACTATCCTCTTCCTTGCAAACAGGTCAACTGAATTTAAATGCACACAAGGAAGGTCTTGCAGGACTGGCCCTCAAGGGCTTAGTTCAATCTTTGGTTACGTAAAGCAGTCTTTATTCATTCTGGGTTGGAATAAGAAGTCTGTAACTGAGATCAAAATTAAGCTCCTTGTGTGCGTGCAAATTATGCATTTTAGCAACAAGCTTTGCTAACAATGCAGAGGCAGAACAAAATGATGGAGGGAGCAGAGGGCCCATTCTTCTGCCTCTTCAGAATTTCTTTAGAAAATGATTGTACAAGCCCTAGTCTTTGACCTCTGTGCTGAAGTGGCAATCTTTAATTACAATAAATTGGCCTGCATGAAGAAGGCTAAATCAGCCACTTAGTATAACACGTTATCATCTTCCTGATATTTTGCTGTTAGGAACCCATTTTTGCTAGATAGAAGGATCACTAATTGTTCTTCTCATATATAAAGAAACCACCACACAATAAAAGAATCTAATGATAATAATTTAAATCTGAAAGCTTAAACCCACAGATGCAGCAAAATCAACCCACAAATTTTGAAAATTATTTCCAGATTTCAGTCTTTCCTGGAGCCAGTCTGATGTCCTTGTATTTATGCCAGAGATACAGGTTCTTCCTCAGTAAGTCTTTGTTGCCTAGCACAAACAGATTTAACCTGCAAGCACAAGCTTCATTATTATAACAATGATCAATAGTGCCCTYCCCCTCCCTACCTTTTTAAACATAAATCTTATTTCCAGGCATCTCACAATGAACCACAAAAACTTATTCTGGGGTGACATACTTACTATGTAATGTCTTAGGACAGGAATATTATTTACTATTACTAGATTTGGGTTCCTATCACGTTAAATTTTTGGAAAGAAAAAAAACCCAAAAGAGATCTTTCAAGATCTTCCTCAAAAGAACCTGCCTGTTTTCTTGGTATATATCCCGCTGAGAAGTCTTTAAGTTGTGCAATTGTAAATTTGGTCCTTACGTCTATTTGAACTGTTGCCATGCATTGCTGGAGACGGAGGGAGGTAACGCTAGAGCTGATTGCTGCTCCCTATTTCACTGCATCTGTACAGGGGAACCTATATCACTGTCCTCAGTTTTTGGTCCTCAGTCTTTTCCTGCCCCTTTCCTGGCCTTCCTAGTCTTTGCTTACGTTTGGGTTGAAGACCTCTACAGTTCCTTTCTCTTCTTGGGCACCAATAACCAAACCTGTTGTTAGGAGCAGTGGAAGAGGGAGGCAACTGGAAGGGCAGCTTCGTAGAGGCTGCACAGCTGGACCTGCATTAATCCCCAATGCTCCCTTACCAGTAGGCTCTGAGTATGGGAACAACAGGATCTGGATAGTGAGAACATAGGTGGAGCTGTTCAGGGTACAAATAAATAATCCTGGGATGTAGAGGATTGAAGAGAGGAGGTCTGAGGAAAAGGAGGAACTAGAGAGTGACAAGATCAGCTGGAAGGTCTGACATGCAAACTGATATGAGGATGAGAGACACTCTGAAGGAACAGGGGGAAAAGGGGGAACTGGGAGAAAAGGCTTTACTGAGATTCTCAAGAAGTCATTCCAGYGGGATCCAAGTTCACTCCTGACTACTTTTCTAGACAGGATGAACTGTCGTATACTTAAGAGCTTTGCTGAATTTGGAATCATGTAATCTATGGCCAAATAAAACAAACCAGGGCCAGGGAAGAAAGATAGTGGAAATGACAGAAATGTAAAGCTGGAAGGAACCTYAAGACATCTTCTCCAACTCTCTGCCTGAGGCAGCACCAGACACAGCCAGACTCCCTCAGGTGCTTCTTGCCATCTTGTCACACAGCCTGGGTAGGCAGCTGAAGGGAAAGTTTAATGAGCCTTGAAAAAAAAATGAATTAAACAAGAGGATAAAGCCACTGAAAAAAAAAAGAAGAGAAGATTCTTCAAGATATACCATAGAAGGCAAGAAAAAGAAAAACGTGTCCAAGGGGGAAGAAGATTTTAAAACAATGGAAAAACAGGCATCTGTGTTGAATCAAAACTTGAAGAAACTGCACATAAGGAGTTGATTCTCTGTTGCTGCAAGAAGCTGTTGAGGAGAAACTAGGGTTTAGGACAGCCATCACCTTTGCCCTCAGGGGAAGATGCTAGGAGAGGCAGAATGGAAAATATTTTCTATACACTTTTGCAGCAGTGTGGGTTGTTCTTATTTGATTTTTTTTTTTTTTTTATTTTTAAGATGGGGGTTTTTGTTGTTGGTTTTTTTTTTTTTTTTTTTTTTTTTTTTTTTAATTGTAATTTTTAAAGCAAAAGAAGTCATTAATACTGAGCTCCAGCAGGTCAAGGACCTTTTGCTCATACTATTTCATGGATTTCTTGCCAAATATCTCAAACTAAGGGCCCTGCTTAATGTAGACAAGTGGAGTTACATTAATTTTCTTGAAGTTATGCTAGTTTACACCAAGAGGGGCTATGGTAAGCTTTACATCTGGATACTACAAGCCAACACTAAATCTAAAGGCCATTTTGTGAATAGCAGATTGTGGTTTTTGTGTTTTCCAAGAGTGTGCTATTGTTTCAGTAGATGGAAACTTGCAAAATAATTCCCTTGTGCAATATTCTAAATTAGTTTAAGAAATTTAATATTTTGCTGGAAACCTTTATTTCTGACATTTCTCTGAGTAGACAAAAAACAGTTCCTTGAGGAGAATTGATAAAGCATGGTTTCCTGCAGCTTTATGCTGGATTCTCTACTGGTTTTCAAGATGATCACCTAGAGAAACATCTTTTGTTGTAGGAAAATACCTAAAGCCTTTTTCCCTTGACGATTGATTCTGTACTGTTTAGTAAGAGTTTAATTCATATTTCTGTCATTTCTTCAGTGGGACCATAAAAGGGATCTTTCTTTACCTGGCTACCTTTGGTCATCATACCTATAGAAGCATATCTTTGAGGTCCCTACCTCTTCGGCAAATTTGCTTGAAGATGTCTGGTAGGTTCAATGTGGGGGAAAGACAGACAATTTCATGCACACACATGCAGATGACATAATTAAATAAGCCTCCCTTCTTATAGCAATCAGATGAAAACAATTCTCTGATTTCATTCCATTATTTACTGCATCTCTGTTTTAAAAGATTTTTCTGCAGTGTTCTTTGAACTTCACTGTCACATGCTGCATTATAGATGAAAAAAATCTGTCGTTATCAGAACACTCCTGCAAATTTTTCCTGTAATGAAAATAAGTTTTTCTGGTTGTCGATCAGTAGCTGAATAGACTACAGAAAGTTAGTGAAGCCCAGTCTGCAGCCTAGCACATAGGGCAGTGCAAACTGGTATCTGACTTGTACCAAATGCAACTAAGCCAATGGTGAGGAGAGGTCCGGTTAACAGAGTGTGTGCACATGTATGTGTGCTCTGCAATATAAACAAAAGGGTACTGTAGAATAATTTATGAAATAGCTCTTGAATAGGGTACAGCCATGAAGAGGGCAGTCTCTTCTGCTGTGAAATGGAGTGTGTGGCAAGGGTGCTAACATGGGGTATACGTGGAGAAAAGAGGGGGAGAAGAAAATTTCCCCATGTGCCTTCATATAGCCCAGTAAATCTCAAACTTGAATGGATACACAATACAYACACAAATAATACTCTCTTGAGACCATTTAGCATAAGGGCCTGCTGTGCACAGGCAGCAGAGTACACAGACTGTGCACAGCATTTTTTTTTTTTACATGAACGCTGCTCTGCTGCACCAAGAGTCAGTGGAAGAAAGGTCTTTAGCAGCCACTGGCACTGCTCAGAGCCATTATTCTCTGTCCTGCCAACGGCCTGTGGTTTCTAAGATTGCCCCAAATACTTCTCCTGGTACTGTTTCCCCTTTCCTTGAAGCTCAAGGCCAAGCAAATACACAAAATCCCACAGATATTTAGAGAAGAAATTCATTTTAGTGTGCCCTGAAATCATGTGAAGGATGTAATACTATTCAGTGGAACTAGAAACTTGTGGAAAGGTTTCTGCTCACTTCTTTCCTTGATGTGAGGATACATTACTGCCAGGCATTTGTGGATTTTAAATCAAACCATTCATGTTACTTTAATGTAGTTTGATATGTGTTAATAATATATACATGCCTAATTCAATGGGAACAGTACCATGTCTAAACTTGGAGAACATTAAATATGTGCATGTTATTAATTTCTGGGTTTATGGGAACAAAGAACTAGCTATTTTTCTATTTTTTTGACCTATCCCTAATATTCCATTTCCCTTGGTTCATTTTATAAACTGACTTTTAGGGATTTCAGTCCTTCTTTATTCCATTTCATATTGAACTTATTATTTCCCCCTGTTGTAAGGTGCTCTGATATTTTTGGGGTTTTGTTCTAAATAAAACAAAGGCACTTCTGTAAAGCCACAGCTTTACTGTTGGCAGAATGCCATGGTTATTTAGCCTGTAACTACAACCCGAATAAAACCCAAGTCTTCCAACAGCTTACAATGTACCCTTTGTTTCTTACTAGGTTTGTTTTCTGCTTCTTAATTCCTCAAACAATTCACATTTATGTTAACTGCTCCCATGTTTGAACACCGTATTTAGGACAGCAAAGATTAATTGAAGCCAAAATGCTGATTTAGAAGCTTTGATCAAACCATCAGCTGCTCTAAACCAGCAGAGCTGAAATAGGTTTGGCTTACAGCTGCTGAAGATCTGGTTTATTAGATCCAGAAATGGAAGGGAAAAAAGAAATGGTTGAAGGAAAACTCTTTTCTTCAGAGACTGCTCATCAGACTTCGGCATAAGTAGCACCATTGGGATGTGGTGAGTTTTTAGGGGAATCCTTTTAAATAACTGCTGTGCTGTAAGGGATAAGATCCTGAGTACTGAGCAAATGATACTGCATAGGGACTTATTTAATCTGTACCTGGCTATCTAAAACTTAGACATCCAGAGTGGGACTGTTGATCAGACAAAAACATGTGGTGTTATCATAGGTGGCTGTGGCATCCTGGCTTGCAGTGGCCACCCCAGAAAGGTGCTATGTGATGTGGGTTGGCTGTCCTGGGTAGCTTTGATACTCAAGGAAGTCTTAGGAGCACTCTACAGCCATGGCACCTGAATCCTGCTCTAGGCTGAGCTAGTTGTCGAAGTCTAACCATGGCCAGTGGAGAGAGACAGACAAGCATATCCAGGAGGATAGGTGAATGAGATAAATGCATTGAGTCACCTCCTGCATACACCTGTTTTCTTTCATTACAAGGAGCATGGATGATCTGCTTAGCAATGCTTCACTTTTAKACAGCTCAAGTGAGGTGAAATAAAATGTGTGCTGTATGTAAGATGGGCCCGGTCCATCAAGATGTTTCCTACCAGTTCTCAGTCATGAAGTCACGGAGGTCTGATTTGATTCTTACTGGTTATTTGTGAGACTCAGTGGGAAACGAAACAAGTCTGGTACGTGTTGCAGGAAGTATTTAGCACTTTGTTACACCAGGCTCAAATGAGTATAGATTTGTTATATTAAACCCAAATTCTGGAAGTGGGAAAGGACCAATAAAGAAGGTTTGTTAATTAAGATCTATGGATCCAAACTCACTATCAGGTGTGTTTGTGAACCCACTCAAGAGAAAGAGCTTGGCCATGCTTGGACCTTATTGTGGATTCAGGCTACAGCCAGCAAAGTGATTCATGGGCATCTGCATGTTTCTTCTGACTCTCATGCCTCCTCTCTGTCTAGTTGTGTGGCGGTGTGTGAAGCAGCTTGGATGCAACAGTGCAGGTTACTGTGTTTGGTACCAAAGGCGTAGCTTCTTTGACATACAATCCTTCTTCATCATAGGCGCTTCTAACAAATGTAAATTAAAAAGCCTGCCTCTTCAAGCAGAATGTGCTGTGCATAAAATGCATTTGCCAAATACTTTCAGCACTGCAATAATCCATTTCATGATTTAAAAGCCTTGTAAACATGTCAAAATGGTTGGTTGGTTCTACCATCTTTGTGCCATCTATTGCACTGAATAAATAAAGGGAAATGCAATTTATTCAGTGCTTTGGAAGCTCAACATTTCTCTCACTGATGTGTGACAACTATTATCATATTTATTGTCAGCATTACACTCCTAAGCATGCAGGTGATGCATTGTGAGTATTTCATACTGATAAAGCCATCAATAACTTCCTACCGGACCTTATTTACTCAGTTGAATCTGCACAGCTGGCTGGGATATCGGGAGGTAACTGATGAGACATTCAAACAAAACAAAATAAAGATAAACCAGGAAATGCCATGTTGCCTGCTAGAATCTTAACTGAAAAACAAACAAACAAATAAAAAGTTTTTTGGGGCTTTTGAGGGGCCAGCTGAAGCCAAAGTTTGCAAGTCCTCCGTCTTCTCTGCCGCATGGGAATTTGGCAGAGCCTCTGGAAAGATGACAAGATCAGGCCACAGACAGCACCGTGTGATTCCAAACAGGCTGCAAAAATATCTTGCATTGCTAATATAAACCATTTACCACCTAATCATTCTGACATATTTATATTTTCAAAGGCACCACTGAAATGAAAATGAAATTAAAAAAGGCCTCTCTCACAGGGTATAGTCTAGTGGAGGAAGCAGATCTGCAAAGTCCCAGGGGCTTACTAAGTCACCGTTCTCTGAGACACTGAGGAAGAAGCTCTGCTTTTGTGGCCTGTCAGCTTTATGTTGAATGTTTGTACAGGATCTTTGATCTCATATTTATATGTGTTTCTCCAGGACAGGGAAGCAAGCAGAAATAGAAATTCTATTTATATAAATCTTTCTATATCCCAGAGGTCAAGAACAACAGCATTTCAAACAAAGTGGGGGAATTTATCTTTGCCTCTTAGTTTGCAGGAGAGATGCATATTTTAGATCGTGCCTCCAGATGAGACTCAGGTATACCAATATATGGCTGAACGGGTTTTGTAGGTGACACTGCTGTAATTTCTTTGGGTAAACTCATGTGTATGTGACACTGGGACACATTTTGGGTTGTCTCCAGAGTCTTCTGGTTGCCTCAGCTGTCTTCAAGCAGGTTCCACCTGTTTTCTGACCTGGCAAGGAGATGAGCTAATGAACCATACATAGGATAGGATGTTTAAAACTAGAGCTTAAATAGTCAGTTTAGCTTCATTATTCCTGTAGTCACTGTAGCCAATTTGCAATTGGGATTAAGATCAACTGAAGTAAAGCTTCAAGAATTCCTCAGGAATTTCATTGTTCTCTGACAATAATTTCATTACACTGTGAGGATGAAGTAGCCAAGTTCAAAAAACCCCAAATTCTCTGTTTCCTACATGAGCCCAACCTGAAGTGTGCATCTGACATGTCTTGCAAGTTGTCTGACTTTGCTAATTTTAACCAGGCAGGGATATGCTGTCCTGAAGGGTTATCTTATTAAAAAAACATAGCAAGCAGCCAGTAGCTCCTGTGGAAAATAACAATCCATAAGACTGTTCCTCTTTTCAAACATTACCTGAAAATCCAAAGGAGGCTTCTGGAGCGCTTCTAAAATAGGTAAATATAAAAATACGTACTGTTTTATTTTTAAGATACTTGTAGACCTTAGAGAAGTTCTTGGGAAGTGTTATTTGTTTTTTTTTTTTTTAATTGCTGTTGGAAATGCCTATATTGGTGTGCATTAACTTTATTTTTAGTAGTATCATCTCTTCCCCCAAATTTTGACTTGAAACATTGCTTTATTGAAAAGTTAACAAATGCTGATTTAGTTTCTCTTGCAAAGGCCCTTCATGTTTTCTTGCCAACTGGATGTTTTAGTAAGTTTCTTTCTTATTTGAAAAATCTTTTTAATAAAAAAAAAAGAAAAATATTTGGATGCAATTTTTTTAAGGCTGCCTAGCTTCTAGTGGAAATAGCTCATGGAGATGAGACAATATTCAATCCAAACAGTTATGATCACATGATGATAATTGAAGTGTCACATATACAAATATATAATAATTAGCAATTAATACAGTGAAAAATTGGCAATTAAAACAAAATGGACTAGCATTGCTGCAGACCATAAAAAGACCCCATCACATGGTGACATAATGCCTTTGTTTTTAGACAATAAAATAAACCATGAAGAGCATATTTCTATCATTTATGTGAAATCAAGTAGGTTAATCATTTATGATTTTTATGCTTCAATGCTTATGTGTGCTACATGCTGTAGAGAGATCTAAACCATTACTCTAAAGCCCAATGTACCATGCATGCTCCCTGCTGCTGCAGAGTCGGCCTCATCAAATTGGGCTTTGTCTAAAAGATATTTTAAATATATTATTGGATGAAAGGTGCTGCTTGATTATGCAAAACCAGCCAAAGAATGCTAGTTAGCAAAGGTACGTAGCTCTTGGCATTTATTCCCTCTGAGAGCTCACATAATCAAACCTGGGAATACACATACAGAGACGTGATGCAAACCGTGTATCCCAGATGAGACTTCACCGTGGTTCTGGGAAGATGAAACATGAAGCTGCACTAAACATTTCCACTCGAATTGCTCATCTGAAGCAATCACYGGCTATTATATACACCCTTGTCTCTAGCTGGGTAGCAAGACCAGGAAAAATTTCACAAAGGTGGAGGAGGAGAACATAAACTGTATTAACGCACCAAACTTAAAAAGCCAGGTGGAATAAGTGGAAATACTGGAAAAACATACAACACTCTCCTATATTTAGCTGGAGAGTTTAGAAGGGTTTCCTTCRCTGATCTGACAGTCAGGAATTGCCTGTAGGTCAGCATTGGTCCATGGCTCAGATCGAGTGAAACGAYGTCCCCCTGTGAAGTGGCTCACGTTCCACTGTGCGGGAACCTCTCCTCTCTCTGATCACATCTGTGTAAACGGGATCTAAATTATTCCTGACCAATGTCCACCTAACATTTTATTGATCTTCCGTGGTGGAAATTTCTTGGTGTTTGGGAGAAGTATTCCATRATCAGTCTTCCGCTCTGACAGGAAGGCTTCCCATTGACTTGGCTAAGATTTGATCAAAAYGTTGGGTAGAGTTTAATCCTCCATCAGCTCCATGTTCATGGTAGCTACCAACAAAAGAAGAACTTTTGCTTGGGCAGGGGAGTGGGAGGGAGAGAATAAGGAGGCTGGAATCAAGCATAAAACAATTGAAATACCAAGTAAAACCAGGTAGGCTAAGGTTCTTTTCAGGGTTACCTCTGGAGCAACCTATATACAGAATGCAACTGCATACAGTGACACACACATGACATAAATAATAATGGATCTTAAAAATGTAATTTTCTATCAGGAGTTTGCATGCTTGCGAAAGCTCATAAATAACTGGTGTTTATTCTCCACACGGCACTTTTGCAGTAGCTGATAATAGCTGAGTAAATGGTGGATGGGATGAATTCCTCCACTGATTTCAAATAAACCTTATGAGTTGGAGCAATAAAGAATGTTAAACAGTGTGCACAAAATAACATGCTGTTAGATACCATATATGCTGCTTCAGTAAACACTAAAGCATTTTAATCTTGGTTCCAACATAGTAAACAGCAAGATAATAAGCTAAGGAAGCTAAGGAATTCTTTAAAACTCTTTCAAATGCTTGTGCATTGTTGCCCTGTGCTTGAGACTGCTGGCAGACGCTTCTGTCACTTTATTTCTGTGTCACTGCAATGAAATTGGCCTGAAGTTCAGAAGAACATACTCATTTGTGCTAAAATGCATTAGTGTAACTTAAATCCTGGGTGGGTGGGTGCAGTTGCAAGTGTAGCTCACAGCACACTCAGGTCCTGCCAGGAWCAAATGTTAAAGAGGACCATATCAGCAGTAGTAGTAGAAATTTTTGTTGCCTCACTTATGCCACTTGTTTTAAATGAGCCCCCCTCCCACCAYGTATGCTTGCACAAACAGCCTATAGACAAAAGCACTCCAAAGCAGCAACAAATCATAGCGATTAGCCTGAAAAACCAATGCCCACCCCTAAAATGACCATCCCTGTTAGTCAGGCCACAGAATAATTAACTGAGAAATCATGCCGGCAATTGAGGCAGGTCTGGGTTCACCCAGCTGTAGAGATTGCAGTGTTAACACGGCAGTGCGTGCCTTCATTCCTGGTACATCCTTTCACAAAAACACTGCCAGGAAAACTCAGGGCCCCATCTTCACTAACAGCAAATTTCCATCAGTTGAGTGAGGCCAGGGCAGGTGTTGGCTGTTGGGCTGACAGAGCATCATGCTGAAGAGAAAGAGCAGAAAAAGAGTTTTGTGGTTCCTTAGTTTGTTCTCAGGCTTCTTCTTGCAGGAAGGGTGTCCTTGCAGATTTCTCCCTTTCTCACTCTGCTTCCACTGCACGTGCTGGAGTCACCCCCAAACACCTCTGTTCCTCTTCTCTAACACCCACAGCATGAGTGTGACATGAGCAAGCCTCYTCCTCCTCTCACATGAGGCTGAAGGCCTCTGGATATCATGTTGTTGCCTTGCTCTGTTGATTAGATCTGTCTGCTTGGCACTGTACCAGAGGAATGATGCAGGGAATAGGACCTCCTATTCTTCAGCCTTTAACTGATGAAGGCTGAGAGCCAAGCAAGCCAACAGCTTCGGCTCCAGCATAAGGAGAGCAGGTAGCATTGCCATGATGTAGGAACAGGTATTACTGGGCAGCCTAAAAGGGAGGGTGAGCTTGGTGGTCAGGATACTGCTCTGGCAGGAAGAAGCCTGGGTCTTCTTTCTGTGATAAAATCCAGCATGRCAGCAAAGATCAGAGCTTCCCACCTGTAACCCCAAAATTACAGCCCAGGGCCCTCTTGTTTGTGCTCTTTTAGCCCAGGAATCCTACAATGTGCTTGATGGCCCACCTGCCAACAGGAAGATTTTTCTAGAGTTTGTGGTCAAGTGTGGTCTTCTGAGAAGTCTGAATATTTGGTGTCCTAGTTCCCAGGTAAGTGCCCTAATCCCATGGACAGGATACCAGTGCTCCTGAAAAACAGCAGGAGTTCAGATTTGCCCTGTGCTCAGCATTTCCTATTGTCTAGCACCAGGCAGTTCCAGCTCAGCACCCACCTCTGTTCCTCGTCCTTCTGATTTCCCCCCCCCCCACTGCGAATCACACTGAGGAGGCTTCAAGCTCTCCTCATTGGCTTTATGATATGCTTCATGTACTGATCTCCACCCCCTTGAATCACCCTGTTGGGGTCAGCTGCCTCACTTTAGACACTGTGCTATCAAAGTTGAGGATGCTTAAGATGCTTCTCTGACTCTCTTCCAACTTCAGCCTATCTTTCTGAAACTCTGAAGAGCCATAGGAAGGCGGAGGAACCAAAAAGCTGGATGAAAGTCCCTTGACCTGATAAGAAAACAGCTGGGAATGCTGTGCCTGCAGCAGCCAGTAAGACGTTCCTCAGGTCCCCATATATTGATCCATAATCAGCTCCCCTGCCTGTGTGCTGTAGAGAGCCGTGAGAAAGAAGATGTTTTGCCCTCTGGGCTCCACTGGTAGCTCTGACTGAGCAAGGAATGTGTCCTGTACATGGAAAGTTAAACAGAAACCATTTAGACCATTACACACAAGAAGCATGGATGGTGTTTGCTGCTGAAAGAAAAGCTGCTGCATGCTGTAGTGTTTAATGTAGGAATAAAAGGGGGGAGGGGGAGGTGTTTAAGTCATTAAGTACTACTGGCTCTAGAGGTTGTAATACTTAAAAATTTTAATGCAGTTGTGACACTATTAGCCTTGTAATATGATGTGARTGAGGTTCAAAGAATTGAGAGCATTTTCTGGGTCTTTGCCATTCTCATTAGCAGAAGTTCTTGAAGGTACTTGTGTTAATAAAGTAGAAGTAGTGGTAGATGCGTAAGGCTAATGACCACTGTCTATCCATTGACGTGCATGAACCAAAACTCTTGTAGAGTCAAAAGTACATGATAAATACATTAATCTCCAAGCGAAGTGGAATGCTTGAAAGCATTAGTGTAACTTAAGGTGCAGTGAAAGGGCACCTTGAAAATATGTGGGATGAGTCCTCCCCTACAAAATCTAGGAGATCTTGTACTTCAGTGAGTTTATTGCAGGTTCTCAGCTCAGCTGGGCTTTACAACAGCATGGTTTGACAGCAGGTTTAAAAATAACTTAAAAAGCAACTATGTGAGCTTTGTGCAGCACACTACCGAGCAAATGCACTGACCTGCTGCGACATGCATTGAAATCTGTTCCCCTCTTTGATTTCATTACGCTGTGGTGATGCAGCATGTTCCTGGGCCTGAACTGAGACATGTGGTGGCCCCTCGAACACTGAAGTGGTGAAGGGTTGCCCCCTATAGGGAAGGAAAAATATAATTCAGCCACCTTCTGTTTACATCAGGTTTCTTCTGCTGATGTCTGGGTGGAGCCTGGCAGGGACTGAGCTTGGGAGTCCCTGAAGTAGCCTGTTGTAGGAGCATGCCTCCTAGGATCTGCCAGGGAGTGAGAACAGAGGGAACAGGCACGGGAAAATTATTTCAATGCCCTAGATTTTTTTTTATGGTCATCCATAATAAATAACCAACTTTTTATTTATTTAAGGTGCACGATAAATTCATAGATTGAAGATGTTTGCGAAACCAGTGTAATATCTTCAGTTGGAATAGCATGTCTACACAAAAATCTGGACCTTGAATTTAAGTGTCAAGCATGATAGTGAAGATTAGGTTTCAACTTCTGCAACGCTATATCCTACTTTAAAGGAGGTTGTCTCAAAAGAGTTGGTCTTTACAGTTCAACTATCCCTATTCCTTTTTGCATGATATTTGGCTAGCAAAAGGTTTCAATGATCCACTTTCATGATAGCTCTTTGAGCAAACCAGTCTGCAGGAGCAGTGTCTTTTTAATCCCCAACAGTAAGATGACCCTAAGTGTTTTAACCACATTCATGTGTTGCCAGCAATTTTTATGCTATTGATACAGATGGTATGGATAAGACTCTCTTTATCCTTCCTTTAGAGCTAAAACCTGTGCTGGTATCCACAGTGTTTGAATAGTCTGGTTTTAATAGAAACATGAAAACACCATATGGAGCCAGACAACCATTTCCTTCCTTCAGTGTGTTTGGTGAGTTTGAGTTTACTTTAACATGACATCTTATAAATCATGTATCATGTAGTGACCATATAAGGTTACCTTTTATTGAAAGGATATGGGTGTTGAGAGCTTGCTATGCTTGGGTATTTATTAAGGAAATGAAAGATCTCTAGAACATATGATACACCTTGCCTTGCTAAACATTATTAGTTTACCAACAGAAAAGTGTTTCTTTCTCTCGCCCCTCTGAGCCTACAAGATAAAATACTGAAATAAAATTTGCCCTTGGATTAAAGTCTGATACTGTGTACATCCTGTTGGAGTCACAGAGTATTTGACAGTGTGTTTTGAAATCACTCCCAGGTTCATGTTTTATGCAGGAAGGAAACATACCTGTGGAGATAGCCTCAGGCAGTGGTAATTAAAATATGACCGTGTGCCACATGACCTTAAGGCGTATTACTGCTTCAACCCTTCACCTTGCAGTTGTTAAAATACTGGGCTTGGCTTATTACCAACGCACCATCTCTACTTAAGAAATGTGCTGGGGGAAACAAGTCTATCGTCTTCCCCTTTGTAGGAAGGAAGCCGTAAGTGATAGCTCAGTTAGTTCAATGACAATGTAATGTCTGTCCATTTTCTGCTGTGGCAGCTGCAGAATGCCTAAAGCAGGTGGTGCAGCATAATGAATCCATCAGTTTTGGAGAGAAAGCACAAATATAAAGGTAGTGGCAGAATAGAACATCGAAGTATAGGTTCCCATGCACCCAGTCTCCTCGTCCCCACAATTTTCTCTGAGCTCTCACGATAATCAAATCTGAAAAATGTGTCCCTGGCTTTTCCTATGTGTGATGGGCTGTTAACTGGAGAGATCCACTCACTGTTTCAGGAAGAAAATCCTGATTATGTCCTGGGAGAACCTGCTGCCTTGCAGGGAGAGGGGCTACTGTCATGTGTGACCCTCTTACCACCCATGAAACCATTTAGATACAGATCTCTCAACCTGTATCTCATCAGGGTGTGTAATGTAAAGTGACAAGGCTTTTGCAACATGTTGAGATTGACTGTTCCATGACAGCAATACTTGATTTCCTCAAACTGCTTTTTAAGAAAATAGGATTTCTGAGTGCTTCTCACAGGCACTAAGCTCACCACAAAAAGAGAAAAAAAATGCCAACACAAATAAAAGAAGGCATTTCCTTTTGGTATCACTTAGAAATGTTCTTTTCTAGATCACTACTGTGTACAAGTAATCCTCACAGTAGCTCCTAATGCTCGGGAGGTAATAAATATGGTCTCTCTTTACGAATGGGGAGGTGAAGGCTAGGAGAGCTCCCCAGGTACGTATCCCAACCATATCAGAGCCACATTGTCA
The DNA here is from genome assembly GCA_035582835.1 of Phoebastria nigripes. Taxonomy (NCBI): domain Eukaryota; kingdom Metazoa; phylum Chordata; class Aves; order Procellariiformes; family Diomedeidae; genus Phoebastria; species Phoebastria nigripes. The sequence continues at coordinate 481,511 of JAYKAV010002809.1, read as the reverse complement.
GGCACTGAGCCCAGACTTTTCAAAAGACCCAAACACAGGACTTTTAGATTCGCAGAACTTGGTAGCTCCCAGTGGGAGGATTTTGGGCAGATCTTCCCAGGTTCCCCATGCAGCTYGATGGATGCTCATGATGAATGGTCTCAAGGAAAACCTGGGTGAAGCAGGAGTTGGTGCTGGTGATGATCGGTAACTGGAATTTGTCATTACTCAGTCTGCGGAGTTTGCACTGTGTGCCAGTGCTGGGTGTGGAGGCACCTTGTGTGCGTTGCACAGATAGAGCACGTTTGCTTATGAATGGGCATGCTCTGGGACAGTCTTTGTTTGGTTCCACATATATACACATGCACTACATCACACTGCATCCATGAAGAGTGTAAATAGACTTGACACAGCAGAAGGGTAACCAGAGACAAAAGTGGCAGCAGAATAAATAAATCATCTACTACCACAGCCTCTCTGTAGACAAATCCTTAATGTTTGCAGACTCTGAGGCCAGCAAATAAAGGGCATTCAGAAGTACAAAGCATGGTTAATGATCGTGTTACAAATGCTGTCTGTGCTTTCCTTATATTCCTGTTTGTTCGCTTTGTCTTCTTTGTTTTCTTGCTATTTCATGGAAGCTCATCCCGTTTCATTTACATTTGATTTCCTATAAATAGCTCTGTTTCATAAAGTCATGTTTACTTCAAAGGCAGAGGGACTTCAGACATTCTTAGTTAGAATCATAGAATCATTAAGGTTGGAAAAGACCTCTAAGATCATCGAGTCCAACCGTCAACCCAACTCCACCATGCCCACTAAACCATGTCCCTAAGCACCTCATCTACACGTCTTTTAAATACCTCCAGGGATGGTGACTCAACCACTTCCCTGGGCAGCCTGTTCCAATGTTTAACCACTCTTTCAGTAAAGAGATTTTTCCTAATGTCCAATCTAAACCTCCCCTGGCGCAACTTGAGGCCATTTCCTCTCATCCTATCRCTAGTTMCTTGGGAGAAGAGACCAACACCCACCTCGCTRCAACCTCCTTTCAGGTAGTTGTAGAGCGTGATAAGGTCTCCCCTCAGCCTCCTCTTCTTCAGACTAAACAGTCCCAGTTCCCTCAGCCGCTCCTCATAAGACTTGTTCTCCAGACCCTTCACCAGCTTTGTTGCCCTCCTCTGGACACGCTCCAGCACCTCAATGTCCTTCTTGTAGTGAGGGGCCCAAAACAGAACACAGTATTCGAGGTGGGGCCTCACCAGTGCTGAGTACAGGGGCATGATCACCTCCCTACTCCTGCTGACCACACTATTTCTGATACAGGCCAGGATGCCGTTGGCCTTCTTGGYCACCTGGGCACACTGCYGGCTCATRTTCAGCCGGCTGTCAACCAGCACCCCCAGGTCCTTTTCCGMCAGGCAGCTTTCCAGCCACTCTTCCCCAAGCCTGTAGCGTTGCATGGGGTTGTTGTGGCTGAAGTGCAGGACCCGGCACTTGGCCTTGTTGAATCTCATACAGTTGGCCTCGTCCCATCGATCCAGCCTGTCCAGGTCCCTCTGCAGAGCCTTCCTACCCTCGAGCAGATCAACACTCCCGCCCAGCTTGGTGTCGTCTGCARACTTACTGAGGGAGCACTCAATCCCCTCATCCAGATCATTGATAAAGATATTGAACAAGACCAGCCCCAAAACGGAGCCCTGGGGGACACCGCTCGTGACTGGCCGCCAACTGGATTTGACTCCATTCACCACAGSTCCCTGGGCCCGGCCGTCCAGCCAGTTTTTTACCCAGCAAAGACTACACCTGTCTAAGCTATGAGCCGCCAGCTTCTCTAGGAGAATGCTGTGGGAGACAGTTTATTTCTGGCAGGGTACTTCAGCCATCTGGTTTGCTCTCGTTCCATGTACAGAGGAGCCAGGCATTAACTCAGACCACTGAATGACCTGCTTGAAGCTCACACCTCTTTTTGAGATTGCTTTCCCCATCTATCCTTACCTCACTCACTCTCTTTCCTGTTAGCGATCAGTCTTTCTTCACATGTGCTGCACCTGACAAGGACTGCAGCCTGTGCAGTAGCTCTGTGGTTAGACACAGAGGAGCTAGAAATCCAATCACTTCTTCTGTGGCATCCTTTGAACATCACTTCTCCAACTGTGATGATTAAAGGTTTACCTTATTCAAGCATGGACAAAGCATGGACTTTCCCTATGATTTCTGGGCTTTTAAAGTGTCCCAATTGAGGCAGCTTCAACAGACTGTGTAAACTTGCACAAGGAACACCATCTTCTTAGCAGCTAATGAAATACTATACTTTAGCACCTGGGAAGCTGCTAAGTGATTGTAAGTGCAGGGTCCAATTTAGCCTTGGTGTAGTTGTCATACTTTTTGGTTTACAATCACTTTTGGAAGTGATTTTAGGCTTCATTTGGACTGAAAACAAATCAAGCCATTTCCYGCAGAAGCTGAATTAAATGACGTGGGGCATCTTCAATCAGCGTCATTTTTAAATGCTCATTAGAACCAGTGACCATTGGAGGGCAATGGCCAGAGGTTATGGTCTAAAGCCATGATTAAATMTGGCCTGACATACAGGTATGTAAACCATAACTCAGGATTTCACAGTTAAGTAGATGTACACCAGCYGAGGATCTAGCCTCCTTCTTTTATAACATTTACCATAACTGTCACAGCTGAAACATAGTAGATGATAACTCTAAAAAACTTTGGAGAGAAAAATATCAGTCAATGCGCGCCTGTGTGTCTATCAGATTTACTAAGTCTGTCATTCCAGCAGTATGATTTCGTGGTTTGCTCATGTGAGGTAGCAAGATCCCCATAGCCCTAGAGAGAAGTCCAGGGAAACAAACTGTTAAATGTGCAAAAATTGTTTCCCTCTTACTCCTCGTATTCTAATACAGCAAAAGTGCAGTGAAGAGAAGATTGAAAAATAAGAGCCAATCCTTAAAACAGAGTTGTGATCAGTAGAGCATAAGCAGCGGTTCAGAGTAAATTTTACAGAATTACAGGCAAAAATTCCATTCAGATATGCACCACAGATTAAACAGAAAACAAAAAAGCGCACAATGAGCGCGGAGTTATATTTTCCAAGGGAAAATATATTACCACAGCTTAAAATGACAAAATATCAGAAAGATTTCCACTTCATGGTATATTATTTTATATTAGAAAACTTTAAAAGTGCTTTGGGCTGAGTTCAGAAGGGAAATACTTGGATTCATTATTTGATACCACCTTATATCCTGTGGTAGTAAAACAGGGCTTGCATTGTCCTCTTGGGACTGCTTTGAACAAATGTAGCTTGTGTGAACCCCGTGAACTGCTGGGGGACAGGCTTTTACAAGGGCAGTTCATTCTGACCTTATTTTCTCTGAAGYTCAAACTCATTGAGTGAATTGTTTAGTTTCACTCCAGACAGAAAGTAGTTGGTGGCTTTTGTTTCCTTCTACCAGGTTTTGCTCATCAAAATGAGGAAGAGGCCTCATTCCCCTATAAGACCATCGTGAACCCAAGTGAAAAAGAATAAAACCTAGGCATTTATATGAAAATGTATTATGGAATCTGCTTGGTGATGCAAAAAGAAAATTAAACCCCTGGTTGATAACTTGGATTGCTTTACTGGCATGACATTTTACAGCAATAATTATTCCTTTCTGTGAAACCACACTTTCTTAGGAAGATTTTAATTAGAAAGTTTCTCTTTCTCTCTTTTGCACTACTCATGGTATCGAAAGGACACCCCTCAGGGTCCCTTCCATCAACTTATAGGTAAAATGCTTTCTGCTTTACTTAAAATATGAATGTCTGACACTGAAGAACAGCACAGTTTTGTGTTGTTTTCTGATTAGCTGATGAGGTCATAGTGCATCTTGTCTGCATTGTCTTTGTCTTCATTCTGGTAGTAGGGTATTTGAATGTTATAGTGAGAAGCAGCGAGTATAGGAATAGGATGAAAATAATTCAAAGTGCCCTTTAATAATGGTCTGGAGTTGTGTTTTTGCTGTTCAAGACAGATGAGGATTTACAAAGAGACATTTTGGAGACATACAGAGCTCAGAAGATTGACCTAACCTGTATTTCTGATGCAACCAATTTGTTTCTATAAACATAAACTACTTCTTCCAGAATATGAATCAAAGAACCTGCCAGTGTGTTGGAGTTACTTAACTACTAGAGGAGGCTTCTGGTATGTTAGCCTTTGTGGCAATAAAATCTCCTTAGGGAATGAGAGCAAATTTATGGCCTATTACTACAACATGTTTAGTGTTTTCAGACCTAGCTCTGGGTCTAGGGGATTATTTTTCTCCCTTACAGTTTAATTTATTAAACATAGCTAGATTGTGGTATTCATAGAATTCATGGGATTATAGAAAAGTGGATTGAAAGGGAGTCTCTAGAGGTCATCTAGTCCATTCCCCACTTCAGGACAACATCAAGTTTTACATGGATCTTCTTTAAGTGATGGAGACTCCACAGCATCCCTAAGGAGTCTATTCCATTGTTCAACTGTCTGTAACACTGGAAATTTTTCCTAATGCCTAACCTTAAACTCTCTTCCTAAATAATAAGCCATTTATTTCTTGTCCTGTTCACCATGGTCACAGAGAAGAAATTGTCCGCTTTCTCTTTACAACAATCACTTACAGATTCAAAGATCACTGCTGTGTTTTGCATCAGTCTCTTTCTCTCTTTATGCAGGCCCAGCTCTTTCTCCTAGGTGCCCAGATTTTTGATTGTTGCTCTCCCTTGGATGTTGTTGACCTACATGTTCCTTAAAGTTAGGTAGCCAAAACCTAGTCTGGATGCAATGTCCTGAGGTCTTACAAGTGTTGAGTAAAGGGAAAAAAAATTTATAGTACCAAGTCAATTATTCTTAACTTTTAATTTAAGTAGCAGACTACTGCTGGGTCATTGTATAGTATAACAATCACTTTGCTTGACTTGCATCCTATTTTTTGAGACTATTTCAAAATGGTCAGGATCCCCTGGAACACTAGTTCTTTCCTGCAGCAGATGTGGAATCTCTCCCAGTAACGGGCAATGTGCGATTTAATAGCATCACAATCTCTTCTATCATACAGTTCATTAGCAATGAATAGTAGCAGGCCAAAAGAGACCTCTGTGGAATCCACTTGATGCAGCCTTATACAGTGAACCATTGATAATTATTCTCTTCAGTATGGCTTTATAACCAGTTTTGCACTCACTCTCTAGTAGGTTTCCCGTAGTCTACATTTTCTTCTCTTATTTATCAGAATGTTACATGAGACACTGTCAGAAAACTTACTAGGCTCAAGATATATGACATCTACTGCTTCTTCCATGTCCGCAAGGTCTATTATCCTGTGGGGGAAGGAAATTACATTAGTGTGACACAATTTGTTCTTGACAAATCCATGCTGGCCATAACTCATCTCCTCGTTAGCTTCTAGATGCTTACAAATAGTTTCTTTGATTATTTGTTCCAGCATTTAAAGTAATACAATTAGAAGAATTGTCAATTAAACATCTTCTTTCTGCATCTTGTGGCACATTCATTACCTGAAACTGCACTAAGATGTGAATTTTGTCAATTTGCCCTTGTCCTAATAATGGTAGAAATAAAGCTCCTTGCCTGGAAAGACTGTGCTCTGGGATGAAGTCCACGGTCTGATTCCAACCTCTTCTACTGGACATATTTCTCTCTTTCTTTCTCTTTTTGTTTTAATAGGGAAATTTAATCAGGGAAATTGAAACTCCACAGGCTTAATTTTCTCTTTCAGGTCCAGCTGCAGCAGCCAGGTTTTGCCCTGTGGGGCAGAGTGTGCAAGTCCCTCTTCACCTGGCTGGTGGGTCTGAGAGGACTTGCGCTGCTGTCCTCTCCTGGCAGAAGTAGCATTGCTGCACACTCCCACTGGGAAAGTGCTGATGCTCTGTGTGTGCTAACCAGCAGGGAGAAAAACCCGTTGCTGCTGGTGGGGGACATGGCAGCGTGGTTCCAGGAACAGGGCTACTGGGATGCTGGAAGGTGTCAGGAGGAATCAGAAGGGGAGGGAGAAGTAAGGGCATATAAAGCCCTAAATCATTTCACTTTCTTTGCAACCCAGCTAGGAATAAAACATGGGATTTTGTCTGGCAGAGTCATTCTTTCCTAACCCTGCTTTTCTTTAATCATCTAACAAGATACATACAAACTGTAAGGCTTGTAAGAGCTCTTTGTTACTTATTTCTTTGCATTCAATAATCTTCTCCAGTTAATATTTATTGCATGATGTGGCAGGCAGAATAGAGTGACCTTCCCACTCCCCCCTCTGCCCTCAGCCTCCCCTTGGAAGGAGGCAGGCATGGTACGTCCCTTGACGAAGAACTTTCCTCCAGCCCCCAGCCAACTTCAAAAGCCACTTGCTGTGATCTAAGAGGTTAATACCAAAAACACAGTGCAACCCTTGCCAATAAATCTCCACTAACTGGTCTTAATCAAGTACAGAAATGTTCTACCTTTTCTCTGCACAAAGGAAAAAAAAATAAAGAGGGGCAACAGAGAATTGTATAATTGTATATATTGTATAATATACATATAAAATGTATAATATACAACTTTATTTGTTTTCAGGGACTTTTATTGGGTGCTGCCCTATATATACAAAATTCTAAATTGAATACACTGGTTTGCCTCCCAGCATCAGTTTCAAGGAGATGAGCATCAAGCCAATTACACATAATCCTTTTTGATAGGGCATATTAGGCTTTTTAAACACAAATACTCAGAGAAGAGTAAATGTAAATAAAAAGATAATCCATGTGGTCTACTCCACAGCCAGGCAAAGTGAATGAAGATTTCTCTTCACCGCCTCTCCCTTACACTCCCCGAACCCTCCCCCCAAATTAGATTGTGCAAGGTTTAAGATGTGTGCCTAGACAAAGGGAGAGGAAGGAGCATCCTACAGTGCCATGCATCTGAAGCTTTCTATTATTTAGCAGAAATCATTAACCATTCCTTTGTTAGACCATGCTGCCTGTGAAAGCAAGTTCAAGCAAATTCGCTGCTGTATCCCGTATGTTTTACACAAGGGTACTACAGCTGTTTGTGCAGATGCCATTGTACAAGTGCTGAATTGCTTCTATTAAATCTTTAGCCAGCTGTAAAAATAAGAAGAAACTGCATCCATTTAATTTTTTTTTTAATTTGTCTGTTTAATGGAAATAATTTCTGTGCTTTTTTTGCTACTCCTTATAAAATTTATCTTCCTATTCCTCCACTTCCCCTAGTTTTTTCCTCCAAGGCTTTACAGATGACATGAAGTAGAGCTACTTCCATGCTCAGATATCTGAGGTGTCCCACAAACAGACTGTGATCAAACAAGAATCTTGGAGATGTATCAACTACTCTGCTGTTAGTTTTGCAAAAATTACCTTCCAGTACAAGAAACCAAATATGTTTTCTTGAAGTTTATGTTGAGCTGCAGATTTGTATCTTCTAAAGGAAGCTAATGAGCTTCCTGGTTTTCTCTGGAAAAATATGTCAGACGGTGTTTAGGGCATAGATGGATTGCGGTGAGAGTTTTGGATGAACGTCAGAATGGAAAAGAATAAACAGACCAATACAATGGATTGTCAATTTGACATGTTTGCTGTTGTGTTTGGTTTCTCCATCCATGTTTAAGTGGGACACAGCAGCACTTCTCTGACTCACATCTTGTTGGTGTGTTGGGCATCTGAAGGAATGGAGTAATGTCTGGATCAGTCTTTGATATGCACTGATTTCATTAGATTGCTGTTTGGAAAGGACTTTACAGATAGCCCCTTGCAGTTGGTAAGAGGTTTTCCATACATAAGTGGGATTTTTTGGCCTAGGGCTTGGTGCATGAGCTGCAAAGAATCATTCCCTGGAGAAAAATATTGCCTCTTACTTTGAAAGCAAGCTGCTGTGAGCAGATTGCTATTTGAAAGTATTTGCTGTGTCACATTTTAAATACTTGTGGCCTGCAGATCACTTGTGAGGAGTTAACTGGATCACTATCATCTAGAGCTCTCCTTGTCCAGTTAAACAGGACCTAACTCCACCTGACAGCTAAGCTGGTATCTCTGCCTTGGAGAATTGTACTCAGGACTACAGGTGGGATTTACACCACTCTTTTTCCCCGTACTCTGCTGTCTGAAACATGTTTGCATCTGGCCAAGATGCACTGGTACGCCATAGCTCAAGAGCAAACAAAAAGGTGAGACAGATCCTTTGATGGGGTTGTCAACACTATTGTGTCCAGGTGCCATCTGGGCCTCTTCAGGGAGATGAAAACCAACTGACTGCCAAAAGCTGTGAAGATGCAGTAGAAAAAGACCATCCTTAACTTGTCTAGCCTTTTACTTGCTTCCTTAGTCATTGGCCTCTCTGGCACAGGAGAGGAGCTCTCTCCTTGAATCCTCTGCTCACTCAGGGTAGTGTAGTTCTCACTGGATATGAATCACCAAGTATATGAGTTCAACCTTCCCTTCCTGCAGGTATTCCCGTGAGCTGTTCACGAGCTCGCCTGCACGCTTGCAGGCAGCCAGTGTTCCCTGGGCTAAAATGCATGGCAAAATTAAATTGTTTTTAAATTGGAGTTAATGCTAGTAGGAATTTTTTTGCTGAGCTCATAATTTTTTTTCACATGTAAATCTCTCTCCTCAGTTCATGAAAAGCAGTTGTTTCTTTAACCTTCTTTTAAAGTAGGTATTTTCTCTCATTTCCTGTATATCTGACTTACCTGACCACAGTTCCTTGTTATTACAAATGTAACACTCATAATCATAGTAATAACTGTCTTCTTCATTTACACAGCACCTTTAGCCAAGCCTCCCAACCAGTCAGGGAAAGAATTAGGTCTTTTCATTAGGAGGCTAACAAACTGAAGGCSTGACAGGACGCAGTGTAATAACTAGAATATCACCAGCCTGGGAAGTGAACGGGTAAGCAGTGTATGGTGATTAGTCCTGGAGAGCTCATCCAGGGGGATTTTTCCCTAAGAAAAGAGAGAGGCCATTGAGAAACATACTGTCTGACACAGAGCAGTGCATGCTTGTGTGTGTGTGTGTGTGTGTGTGTCTTCAAAGAGTAGCTAAATGGCCAGCACTCCTGAATTTCAGTGGAAGTTAGGTATCTAACTGCTCTTTGAACTGTTTTCAGGCTGCCTGCTTGGGGGGATTGAGGGACACAGCCACTGCTCTGGCAGGTAAGTTCAAGAGCATGTGAAACAGTTATATTTATTTGTTTGGATTTTTATTAGTGCCCCAGGTAGGTTCAATGTCCAGGCATGATAGAGCAGAAGCTTGATTCAATGAATATGAATGTTTCTCTCTGATTTCATTCCCTGCTCTGGTCAGGATGACCTCTTTCTTTGTTTCTGCGTGACACCTTGTGTACTCTTTGGTTGTTCAGCAATTACGTTACAGGCATTACACAGCCAAGCCTTTGTTACCGTCATTAAAAAAAAAATCCCATGCTGTTTTCTGCAATGCTTTAAGGCTGTTTGCAAATTAAAGTCAGTGGAGAATGCAACAGGCTGCTTGCTCAGCAGCGTTAGCGGCGGGGAGCAGAGCAGAGGCTTCCTCTGCACCGTCCGTGCCTGCTCTTTACAAAGACGTTTGCCCAGGGTGTGATAGCGGGAGCCAGTCCACATTTCCCCGGGGGCTGTGTCTCCTCCTTCTCTGCTGTTGGCAACTCCACCAGTGCTGTTTTTTGCCCTTTGGGTGCATGTAACCATGGGACAGGGGCTATGAAGACAATTAAGAATGACACTGTAAATGGGGATTTGGAGGAGTCACRTGAAGGTCAAAGCTCTGCGGAGGTCAGCTCCTTGCGTGTTAGCAACTCYTTCCTGCAGTGCTGTGAAGATCACCTTTGAATCTTTTTTTCATGCTGCACCAAAGGCTGGGGACAGCTTCCTTCTGCTCTGCAATCTTTTTCACCATCCAGAGAAACAACTGCAGCACTTTTGTCTTTCTTCCTCAGAGTCACCCCTTAGTGCTCCATTCTTCCCTTGCCCTCCTGTACCYGGCTCTTTTCTAGAATTGCTGGCTCCCAGTTTTGCTCCCTGTCAGCATATTGCCTGCCTGTGCTTTTTGTCTAGCTAGAGCCAAACTTATTATTCAATCAAAACTCAGCAAGAGTTTTGCTGAATTATTGTAAACTCACTGGGGCAAAAGCTGTGCTTTCCTATTCAACAGTAAGGTACCATGCATATTGATTGTGGCGGAGAGAAAATAAAAATGAATACATTCATATTGATTACATGTGTTCTTACTCACTATTAGACTCGCTGCATGGCCCCAGTAGATTTATGGTTTCCCTTTATGACTATTAGCAATAAATCAATTTCTTTTTTTTTTCCTTCTCTTTTTCTCTTCCTTTTCCTTTAAGTGTTCTGCAGAATGAATTTGAATAAAGAGAGTGGATTATAAAATAACTTGTGGGAAAGTTTGATGAGCTGCCTTTAATTTCCCACTCACTTTGAAAAATCCCTCCTTGACACATGTGTGAAACCCAAACATTCTTCCCACATGCAGTTCAGATGCTCTGGGCCCACCAGACACAAGTTTTGTGCACCAATGCACTTTTTCTAATGAGCATGCAATTTCTTCTCCGATATTATTATGACAGATATTACAACTGGGGACCAGACATGCACAGCTATGCTACTTTTCCCACCTGGGAAACCACAGATATTTGCATAATTCCAGGTACATATTGGACATTTCAGAATTTTAAGCAATACGACCTTGCTTTTTATTTTCTTTTCCAAGGCTCTGTTCCATATTACAGATCTGCTGCAGTGAATGGCATTGTGAAGCTTAGGCACACTGTGCAGACTTAATTTCCAGCCCTTTGGAGAGCAAGACTTTGGTTCATGAGCAGGAATTGAACAATCCAAGTGCATTATGCCTGTATTGCAATATTAAATTGATGGCATAGAGCTCTGAGCCCTAAGCAAGGCTGACATTTCTGTCTGTCAGCCACACACAGCAGATTTGAACTGAATTGGCAAACTGGAGGGCGGCAGAAAAGGGTGAAAAGGGTGCCCTCCCAAAGCAGAAAGGAGGTGGATGGGGTGACAGCAAAGGTAGAATGAAAGAGCTACAGTTTATGAGAGTGAGCAATGGCTCTGGCGAAAGAAACAGAAATACTGAAGGGTGTGAATGAAACAGAAATACTGAAGGGTGTGAATATTGGTAGAGGTACAGTTAAATGAAAAAGAGCATAATGAAGAGGAATGGACAAGGCGAAGAGAAAGTTCATGCCCAATATCATGCAAAAGATATCCTGCTGTTGACATCTGCTAGGCTCAGGAAGAGTCTCCCTCAGAAAGATGGTGAAATCCCCTCACTCAACACATTTAAAAATAGACTAAACAAACCCCAGTGATCCAGACTCTCATCCCCTTACTCACATGGGGCCGTAACTCACTCCAGCAGTCGTCCTTCTGAAGCCTGGGAACACTTGCAGAATGAGAGGGTCTGAGCTGAATGCAAGGCAGAAATCTGGTCCCAGGTACTGCAAACAGCAATCCTGCTTTGTAGCAGACGTGGATTAGATGAATTATCAGCTCTTTTCATCACCAGAGCACTGCCTGGGCGCATCGCCTGGGTATATGCCTTCCTGCATAGGTATGAACTCTAGGGAAAGACTTGAAGCAAAGCATATATTAAAGGGCTTTGCAGGATCAGGACCTGGAGGGCTGCATACAGCAGAATACAGGAGCGCTCTGTCTCACTTCCATTCAACCTCAGCAGATGATAAATGTATAAACTAACTTTCCTCCTCCATACACAGTTCTGAGTGATGACAGTATCTTTACGATCATCAGGAGGAAGTAACCATTTGCTGATAAACATCTCCTCTCCAAATGTACTTAGTAAAAAGACACATTCTTTTGTATACATTTAATTACAGGAGAACAGATTTTGTCCAAATAATTAGGTAATTTAAATGGTGCAGTCTTTCCCAAAGAACTATATTTAACCTTCATTTGAATTTAATTTACACATCACAGTGCCCCTTAAGCAGTTCTGTAAGCCAAAACACTGATCAAATATTTTTTAAATGTCAAATGTTTCTTAATTGTGGATAGCACCGAATTTGTTTTGAGAGATAACTGCTTTTGATCTGCTGTTATTTTTCGTCTTTCCCATTGTCATGTTCCTCTTCATCAGAGGTTTCCTTCAACTGTTTAATCCATACAACACCAGAGTTTCTAGACAACTGAAGAATTCAAAGAAGATATGTGGGGGAACCCTTCAAAAGTTTCATGGAGCATTAAACAGGATACAGATTAGTGTCTTGTCACTACAGACCCCGGCAGTTGGAAGGAAAAAAAAAAAATTAAAATTCAAGTATTATTAAAGGGTTATAAAATTTTTGCATGAATTAAGAGGAGTGCTGTAAAGGATAATCTTCCAGCACTAATATAAATCTCCATAGCTTTATTGGCTTTAATGCACCATGCACCTATTCTGATTTACACAGCTCAGGATCTGGCTCTGTATATCTAAATGTATCTTACACTGCAGGGACGCAGATCATTTTTCTCCTGACTTGCTCTTTCCTATTGCCTTGGACCTGTAAATTACATGTATTAGGTTCACAAGCAGTGCAGTAAAAGTAAACAGCAAGAGATGGAGTCTCACAGTTTGAATGAATTATAACACAAACTACAGTAGGTCTGACCTACATTAAACTAGTTCAGTAGAACAAGCTTTGCATGAAGTGGCTTGTATTTCAAGGTTGTCTCTAAGGTTGATTCTTAGTGGAAAAAAAAAAAAAAAAAGAATGATTCCGAACGATCACCAGAGCATTATCAGTCTCTTTGGAACAAACAAAAGCTAAAGTATGCTCCACAGCTCAGCCATAAAAACAATAGAGCAGGAAGCCTTTCCTGTAGCAGCATCTCCCACTGGGTGATAGCAGTTGAAAGTACTTACAATGATTATGATTAATTTCATTAGTGCTTGATTCACTTTAATACTTTTCTCCCTCTATCTCTGAATGCAGATAATTTTTCCCTGCAACTAAATCCAGGGTGACAGTTTAATAGGCTCAGACATGCTTAGATCCGAAATGAGACTGTAATATTAATATACTATTGACCAGTTATGGATTAAGCAAACTGAGGGCACACTTAAGTAAATGACTTCAGAGGGACAAGTTAATGTGCTAAGTGGTTCACAGGCAATGATTAAAAATATTCTTCATTTACTTGGAAATTAATAGGTTTCTTTAATTAATCTAATAAAGCCAGCCTATGGTATGTTACAAATTTGGTGCATGCTTTAAATGAAGATGCCGAGTTGCTGAATCTAGAAATCCCTCTGTTGCTTATCAAAGAAAGGAAACAGTCATATATAAAGCCAGCCTTGCAGATGGCTGGAGTTCCCAACAGGCCATCTTCTTTTTCACAAGTATGGTTACATTCATCCATTGTATGAAGGGCATTATGAATCTAGAAGTTAAAAAATCAACATCATCAACAATCCTATATATGAATTTAGGATTCATCTAAGTATCTTTGGGGATTAGTAGTGTATTTCACAACTAGATCTASTCAAATGAGCATTTTTTCCCTCCATCAGCCTTGCATCTTTCAAATCCAATTGATCAACCAATTAAAAAAAATTAACTGCAACAAATTTTTTGCAACAACAGCAGCCTATATGCCAAGAAGTGTTAAAGCCTTGCAAAGGGAAAAGAGGCAGTGGGATGATGAAATCAGCTAAAAACTTTGCATGAGTTTGATTTACCCAGAAGATGCTCAGATAATATGGTTATCTGAAATACATTAATAGCCCACCACCAACAACTTTATACTGGAGAGATTAGTTTAAAAGATAGTGCCTCATTAATAGTCTTACTGTGGTTTGTATTGCAAAGGCACTGGGAGGCTCCATCTGCTGAACATTGTTCATGTGTCAGAACAGGATCATCCTGGCCCCTAGAGCTGTATAAACTCAGAAAATGGCTCTGTATGTGCTCGTACCTGGATGGTTATCAGGGAGTCATACAGAGCTCACTAAATGCTCAGAGACGCTCTGAATTTGCAGTAGATGATGGAGTGGCCAAAGTTCGTGGTCTTTGCCTGACGTCTTCATGGCATGTTCACCTCACCCAGCCCAACTGGAGTTCCTCTAGTGGAAAGTTGCACTATTTCCAGAGTAAAGGTAGGTCTATCCAACTTGACTTCATCAAATCCCACTCTGGTGATTACCTTTTCTTTAGCAAATCAAAACAGAAGCCTTCGTTATCTTTTGACCCCTTTTCCCAGCATCCTGTGGTGTGATCGTTCCCACTTTAATGATGTTGTCTGATCTGAGAGGGCTGCCATTGTACAATTCTGAAAATCAGAAGCTCTTTGATTTAACCACTTCAAGGCCCAAAGAAACTATGAAACAGGGACCAAAGGTTCCATCTTTTCCATCTCCCCCTTTTTTTTCCCTTTGCCTTAATTACTGCAAGATAGGATCCTTTCCCTCTGGTTTTCCCAGCAGTTTTCATATCCACATAGCCAAGCAGGAGATGCTTCTCTGGTGTGTCTTACCTGTTCCTCAGCGAACCACATGAACTAGGGAAAACGGCTATCTTCCCCTGACTCGCTGGGGGAAAGTCATTATCAAAAATGCCAGACCAGCACATTTCTACTTCCCTGGCAGAAGCTGCCACGTACTCAGTGACCTGGCAGCCATGAGGAGTGTCTGACGGAGCGATGCACAAGTGTGTACAGTACACATTAGCTGTAGGAGGGAAAGAAGAGGAGGAGGAAAGGATGTTGTCTCCACGTTGAAAGTTCTTGCAGAACCAAGCCCTAGCTATTGTTTACATTCAGCCCTCTTGCCCCAGGAACATTTGCATTGGAAAGCTTTCAAAGTTTTCCTTCCAAGTTAGTGTGAAAAAAAAAAAAAAAATGCTACCAGAGTTGAGAAAAACTTTTTGGACTCATTCCATTTACCATGTTCGTGGATGCATGTGTGAATGTTTGCGTGGCAGGCGGGGAAGGAGGAGAGTGAAGTACTTTCAACTTGCAGACAGATTCTCTAGTGGGTGGAAAAGGCGTTTGAAATCCATGGAGCCAGGTTGGGTTACAACTGCCGAGGATCTGGCCCAGGCAGCTGTAATGTGCAGAGCTGTGGTTTGGAGAAACCTGAACGTAACTGTACAGAAGAAAACCTGAAAGAGATGTTTGGTAGCCGGACCTGTTTCTTTCATGTGTGAAGGACAGCTGTGCAGCTGCAAGGAGCGATGCCTGCAAACTCATCGGATATGTGCATTTTCTCTCTCTTTTGTGGGTCGGATCACAACAATTAACTTCTCTGAATGTTTGTGGTGAGTTTAATCTGAGGTGTGTCTGCTCCTTTGCGTTTGCAGCTGAGGGTGGCAAATAAAATGGCTAAGTATTGCTGTAGGCAATTTTGTCACCAAGCCTGGAATGAGGCAGCCTGCGAGGGGCCTTGAAAAGCCACTCTTCTGAAGTAGACCACAGGTAGACAGGGCTTGCTGCAGGCAGGCTTTGCAAATGTGCCTTCCCTTTAGGAAAAAGAAAAAGAAAAAAGAGGGAATCACAGTGTCTTGTTTCCTTCATGTCTGAAATAAGCTGAAACAGGGCAGCTTTGCATTCCTGTGTTTACAAACATGGCTATAGTAAAAAGAGATTATCATTAGAGTTAGCTTCATGGTAGTGATTCTTCAAGTCTTTTACTTCAAATAATTGCCTCCTGGATGCATTAGGGTTGCAAAGCATCACTTGATTGCAAGAGGCATGAAAGTCCATAAATCAATGGCATGAAAGGACACATGAAGCGGAGGCAACTCTTATTCCAAGGTTTCTGGAATGGAGAAAATTTTGGATTAGAGTCCTAACAACAGCTGTGGGTCTTCAGGGGACCAGCAGAAAAATGTTAATGTGAAAACTGTGTTAAATACCAGCTCTCATTCCTTGTCTTCTCATTCATCTCTCCGGAAAGCCATGGTGGTATAATGAAGAGGGAGAAAAGGTGAGACTTCAGGTTTTCATGGCTCTGCTACTAACCTATACATGGACTTCATCAAATCTCTTTGCCTAAGAGAATCTTTCCATAGAATTGGTATCTCTGTAAGACAGAGCTCTCCCTTTTTAGTATGACATTTATCTAGCATAATTTCTATATAACTATTCTTAGATACATCACGTCTTAGAATAAGTATTCTTCATTAAAGATATCACAACAGTTGTTATTGTCTTATAAATGAAGTATGCAGACAACGAAGGCTGCAAATTTGGTGTCATTTACTTCGGGTGATGATTTGGCCTTAGCTGTAAAGCCCATACCCTTTTTTCTAATTTGGTCAAAAAGAAAAGACATTGCTTGTCCAGCACCATCTGACATGGGAAGTGACTCAGTTCCTCACCAGCTCAGGAATCCAGGCTTTACTAATGCCTGGGATTTGATTATGCTCACATGGCTAGTTTCTGAGAGGAGCTGGTAAACTTCGTTTTGCCTCAGTTATTAGTTTTTAAGGCTATGAAAGGTCAGGATAAACCATCCATAAATGCGGCAGCGATTAAAACCTCACTTAGCTTATTGCACAGTATGTAATTGTTCATCCTATGTCACATAATAAAATCTGATGGAGATAACTGCCTGGCGTTTTCTTTCATTTAAAGGAACAGGCATGCACTACACATACTGTTACCTACATGCACATCAGTGCTGTTTCTGTTTAGATACAGCTGTGTATTAAAACAGGGGGTATTTGAATCTGAATGCTGTAGTGGTCTGTCACTCTGCTATTGCTAACTTTGTCTTATAGTTCTCATGAGGACGAAATAGAAGAGCAAATGTAATAATAGTCTGTCTGATGGTGATATCCTTAAAAGATGGCTGATGGCATTGCCTTTGTAGCTTATGGGTTCTCCTATTTGTGAGCAAAGTTGAGAAATGTCATCCAAGCATTTAGAGCTCCCATTTTCCTAAGAGCTCAGATTTCAATTACTGCCAAAAAATAGGAGCCAATTTTCCAAAGAGCTCCATATACTGAGTGCTTCTGACATAACATTGGCTTGAAAATGTGGCTATGATAATTGTGTTAGGAGCTATGCTGAATGGGTTTAGAAAAGCCGGGTGTGCCCAGAGCACCCAGAGCTGTTAAAAGGCTGCCACTGTGATACTCCTGTGCCATCCCCTCCAAAGTACGTGTCACT
This sequence comes from Phoebastria nigripes, assembly GCA_035582835.1. Lineage (NCBI taxonomy): Eukaryota > Metazoa > Chordata > Aves > Procellariiformes > Diomedeidae > Phoebastria > Phoebastria nigripes. Next base: position 464,331 of record JAYKAV010002809.1, on the reverse strand, counting down.
ACTATACAATTCATAGCCTTTCTGTGCCCTGTGTGCTTCCATTAAAAACTGGTACTGTATTTGCTATCCAAATGCCCTCTGGTATCACCTGCCCTCTCCCAGGTGAACTGGAATATGGCTTCCCTAGACCTTGCAGATTATGATAGCCATAATCTCTCTCTTCTCTTTGTGTCTTTAGCTAAACACTGCAGAAAGAAATCTGCCTCTTTTGTTCCCCGGACTCTTGACTTGGTCTGCCACTCTGCCAAAGCTAGTTACCAGCGTGGCAGCTGATAAATAAAGAACAGGCTGCTGTTCGCTCCGCACTGTAAGTACCCTGTAGCTGGTAATGTATCCCTTGCTACTAAGGCCCCTCTCTTTTAATAAGTTCAGCTGCTAATGTGGCTGCTACGGAGTGCCCACCTTTTAAAAGTTCATTCCCACTGCTTGCTTTGAAGTCACCACTTCTGCTGCCAAAAACCACAGGGCAGGGTACACCAGGGAAAGGAAGTCAAAAGAGAAGCCACCAGCATTTCCAAAGGGGCTCTCAGCCAGCAGAAAAACTGCTCTCCTTCYTGGGGATTGGAGCAGAAAAGCAAATGTCAAACCCTATCTTATGATGTTAGTAAGTGGCTGGTGACTTGCAGGGCAGGGGAGTTTTGTGGCTAATGTCTAGTTTGGTTTGCTTTAAGCGGTATCCTCCTCACAATGTGCCACCTCTTATTCAGTCTTCCCATGGAGATGTCTGCCTGGAGACCCCTTTCCTCCCTCCTCACAAGTGTGTACCATGTCTGATGTTCTGTGTAGTCTGGAATAAGACCTTTCTAGATCCTCACTCAAACCCAATGACCCAGCAGATCTCTACCTAAGCAGCTCAGAACCTGAGATACCCTAAAAGACTGTAAATGTTCTTGCAAAGTCTTTTATAGGTTAGTTCTGCTATACTCTAGGAGTACTACCATCTTGGCCAAGAGGAGGGTGTCTACCTCCTACCTCTGCTTGATTGGATTTACAAAAATATAGGCTTCTCGGTTTCAAAATCCCCTGCCCTGCAGGCCTTAATTCACTAAACATGCTCAAAACACACCTACCACTCTGCTACAGAGAGCTGACTTCATTCAGAACCACCTTTTGCACAATATGCTGATGCTAGGAAACTTTGCAGCCAGGTAGGAAACAGTTACGGAGCTACCTGAAAAGCAAGCCAAAGAGAGTGCAACCCTGAGAAAGTGAGTAAGGCTGTCATAAAGGAGAGAAAAGACTTCTGCCTTGGCCCTTGTCCTTTACATTAGAAAGTCTCCAGAAAATTTAGGGAGCAGGAGCTAGAAATTCAGCTCCCCCTCTTCTAAGTGGTTACCCCAGCCCTAGGTGCTGGGCTTGGGTTTCCTCTGGCTTGTCCTTCTGTGCCATGGCTTTACCACAAAGTAGGCAATAGTGTGAAATAGCCATGCTGCTTACTGTGCCCCTAAATGCATGACTTCTTGGGCATTTAAACAGCATGGGGATTTAAGTCATAGAGATATCCAAACCTCAGCTCTGGGCTAGGTACTTCTGCCTGGGAGAAATGCAATGCCTTACACACCCCTCAGCTGGGCTTGCTAATGGCAATGTGCTGTTTTCCTGTAAATCCCATTTCTCGGTGCATAATGTGTAACTCAGTGTAGAGATGTAAATTAGATTTTTCTGCTCCATTCCTGAACCAGATACCTGAATTCTGCATTGCGTCATGAAGCCTAAATTCCTTCCTTAGKTTTAACCCAAAGTTACAGTTCAATACTCACTCTTTGCCGTCAATCCTCCTTCATGAGTGCTGAGGTGAACACCAGCCGTTCACAGAGGACTGGGGCAGCAGCTACAACAACTGCTATGAAAAGGTAGTTCATGTGAGCAGCCGATGGCAAAGAACAGCAGAGCATCTTTGAACTACAGCTAGAGCCTGAAGAAAAGTCAGACTTGGAGTGGAAATGAAACCTGCAGCAGCAAAAGCACCACAGAAACAGAACCTGCAAGATCTAATTAAGGCTTAGGGGCCACAGGGAGATTTGGAGGGACAATGGGCATCTGGGGRCAGGGCGTGTCAAAAAAAAGAGATCAAGAAAATCATCAATTATCAGGAAGGAGCTTTGGCACGTTAGATCAATTGCAACTGTAGGATTTAATTCCCTCCATCACAAAAACAATGAGGAAAACAAATGAGAGAGCCTAATATTTTGGCAGCACCTGCTGTCTTCTGAAGAGGCAGGTGCTGCCAAAATGTCAGCCTCTTATCCCCTTTCCTCTTTCCTTTTGTTTTTCTGGTGGATTGAATTAAATYTGGGGCTTAACACAGGGTGCCCATGCCAGGGCTCTCTGCCGACCATTTCATGCAGCTTGGGTTTCCAATCGCATTTTTTACCAAACTCCCTATTGCATAACTGGCAAATGTCTTTTTCTTCTACAACTGAGCTAAAGGACACATATGAACAATATTTCTGGGGGTGAAGTGCAAACAGAGTTGAGGGACGTGAGTAAGAGAGACGGGCAGAACGTACGTGGCAGCAAACAATGTTTTTTACTGTAAACCCTCCCTGACACAGTTTGGTGATGGGACCAGGATCTGCGTTCAGTGGGAGTGTATGTGAGCCCCTTCGTTTCTGGATGTGGCCTTATATGACTCCCCCGGGGCCACACAAGGATCCGGGTCAGGGCTGATATTGGACAGAGGTTCCCCAGACCCCCTGAACTGAGCTCATTCTTCYGCGCTTGCTTCCCAGGCTTGAAATGGATGCCAAAAACATACGGACTAATTTTTTGGACTAATGTCATTGCTGAAAGCTTGACTTAGACATTTCTCAAATCCATGTCTATAAACATTTCATATCATGTTTCATTTATATGATGTACAGCAGGAGAAATCCTTTTTGTTTCTCCTGTGAATGGGGAGTACTCAGCTGGAGCAGGTGAACAGGCTATAGTGCAATACTTAACCTAAAATACTCCTTTCTGTTGAGCTGGGCTAAGCCCCCAGAACGACCTTTTATGCAATTCACAAATTTTCTGAAGTTTGTATTTGCCTTGAAAGAAACTGGAGTAGGGGGGAAAGAGGGAAATACGTCACTGTGATTTTTTTAAAACTAAATAATGATTTTCTGTTGTTCTGCAAAGAATAAGAAATTCCTTGTCCTTTTTAGGTACAAAAGAAATCCCACAGACTTAATCTGAGGCACTGTGGTATCGTTTGAAACAGTGGACTCTGGAGCAGACGTAATATTTGCACTAGGCTGTGAAATAAATAGGCATTTGAAACTGTGCTAGGATGTGAATTTCCATAGTGCCTTGAGGGACGTAATTTTTGCATTATGTGAACAGTTTGGATGAGAAGACCACGCAGTGAAGCTGAACAGCTGTATCCTGCCCACACATTGTGAAGCGAGGGAGAGGCTGGGAGCCCGAGGGAATCCTTATAAGACACCGTGTCCCTGAAGTTTTTCAACAAAGAAGTTGTGCAAAGATGTGCTGTCTAGAAACAGAGCTGGTGGGACTATCCCCCCCGCACCGTGCAATGTAGCATAAACATCAACTTCTGTCTACATGCATTTGTTTATTTATTTTGACATAAAATACTGCCTGTTGCTTTGAAGTCTTGGGAGTGATGGGTTTCGTGCCTATTTTATATCCAGCTCTCGTTTTATTGCCAAGGGTGTAATGCCAGGCCAGGAGGCAGTAACAGGTTCCTGAAGCTGCGTGGTGGCCCTGGGTCCCTCCCGTCCCTCCTTAGGGGAGCTGAGGGGCTGGTGGGGAACCGGCTCCCTGAGCCCCGCTCCATCAAACTGACGTCTACAGACTTTTCCACCCTGTGGAGCACGTAAGAAATCTCAAGAAAAGGGAAGCAAACTTTTAGCACTCCTGGCACCTCTTAGGGCTTGGGATAGATTGGTCACTATGCATCTGGTAGCTGATTTGGGTTTAAGACTCTGAGCGGACCATAGCGCACTCCCTGTGAGTTTAATTGTTTAATTGGAGGATCATTTTTAAACTAGGTGATAGATAAGCTTCCTGCCATTCACAAAGGTTACTTCTCTGCGAAAGAAACCACCACAACAGCAACAACAACAGCAAAAGACAAGACTCTCTAATTATTTAGAGTTGCCAAAGGTGTTGAGATAGGAGCTAATTAAAAAAAGCTATGTGCATTGCAATGCTATAAAAGAATAATAAAATTCAAATCTCATTTGTTCCACTTCACGTTCCTTGTATGCATAAACCTCTATAAAAGGCAGCATCTGCGTTCACATTGTATGCTGAAAAGATATCACACAACCACTAAGTCAATTGACATTTTTAACTGTTCATTGTACCATATATTTCCATTTACTAGATTTTTTTAAGTCCTTTTAAGTGCATCATGTATAGAACAGGATAAAATAAGATAGAGCCTTTTACTTCCATAATGAGATCGGCAGTGAGAACTGACAGAGGATTGAGCTGTCAATTTGAGCACCAGCCATACTTGCAGGATTTAAAATAGTATTTGAAGCTTTTATACCAGCCAGTGATTGTATTTATACTGTGCTAGTTATGCGGATTTGTGTCACAGAAGAAAGCATGATGGAGTATTCTCTCATTTGAACCAACAATTTAGAGATCACTCATCTGTTATGATTTGAAATGAGATATATTATAACATCAACAATGCCCACAACCAATTGTTAAATAATAACATTTTTCAGCTTCGGTGACAAAACTGAAACTTTCTTTTAATTTTCAGTGGAAGGTGCTCAAGAGTGATTTTAACATGCCAAGATGCTTATCTAATGCAAAGGAGAGTTCTGGATTCCTTTTTTACTGTTGTTTTTTTGGTGGGGGGTTTTTGGGTTTTGGTTTTTTCTGCTTATAGCTACAAGGCAACCTTTTCTTCTGACTGTTGTTCCACATGGCAAATTCACAATGAAATCAATAGGAATGATTGGTTTTTAGATCCATGGCAGGATTGGCTCCAAGCATACAAATGAAGCTGGAGAACGAAGTCACCTGAGCTCTCTTACAGAGGCGAGAGGCAAACACATAAGGCTCAGAAGTGGCCTCACTGGCTCCTTTGCTCTTTCTGTGCTGCCCCAAGGCGAAAGGAGGGAAAGCGTAGCGGAGCCCGGCAGTACCTGCAGCTTGGGGCCAGGCCCAGGTTTTGCAGCCYGGGCTGCCAGCACCGAACAAAAGCTTTTCAAAGAAACCCTTTGTCACTCTTGGAAAAAGAGAGAGCTTTATAGTAAATGCAATGATCTGATGGGGGGGAAAAATGGTGAAATGTCTTTTGTGGTGAAAATAAAAGTGATTCTTTTTGTTTCTATATTTACTTTTTTCCACTTATAAACGAGGGAAAATTTCCCAGCCGCTACTTTTTAAAAAGCCTTTTTCTTTTCCTCCAAAACAGGGGCAGGTTTAGAAAACAAACAAACAACCCAAAACGTAAATTTGAAAGACGTTCACGCTCCTCTGTTTAAGCCTGAGGTGAACAGCCTAAGTTTGGTGTGGAAATAAAAATACCCGGTGCGTCTCTGCAGTCCCAGGGGAGGTGCCGGAGCCCAGGGGAGGGAAGAGCTTGCGTCCTATCTACCCATCTCTGCAGCAGGTAGCGTCTGAGGCAGCTTCCTACACAACCGCCTTTTGAAGCACTTAACTTGCTCCGTGCTCCCCGTGAGGAGCCGCAGGTTGCAGCCAGACCACCCACCCGCGCTATCGCACTTGGTTATCTTGGTTATATGCGGCTGCTTGAAAGAGCTGTGAGAAGAGCCAGCCCAGCTGCTCTCCAGTCCCCCACAGCCGGCCCGTTGGAGAGGTCAATGGGGAGAAGAAATCGCGTGGTCTGCATGGGACAATGATAGCAGCTGGCCTAGGGCAGCAGTGGGCTCTGCTCGGCAGTAACTGGTCCAAAAATCAGCCCGGACCTGGGTGGGAGAGAGGAGAGGAGACTCCCGCATGCTGCAAGAGGTGAGCTGAGATTTGATGAGGTGCTGTGCATCCGTAGCAAAGCACGGCTCTCACGTGCGAGGGAAGGTGATCCCTCTGGTCCTCCCCACGCTGGGGTTGGGACAGTCCTGCAGAGCAGACCTTGCTGCTTCAGGGAAGCTGTTGGACCTGATCATAAAATAACATCGTGTCTCCAGACAAACTCCGCTCGCTTCTGTTGGAGAATTGGTTGGCAGATCTGTGTCTGGCTCTCTCCCCTTTCTCTTAAGGACTTTGGGAATGACCTTATCCTTTGCTGTCTGCCTGGCAGAACAGGTCTCTGCATCTATTACTGAACCTGAATTATATTAAATCTAATCTAGGTGATCCTAATAGCCTTTTCTGGCCCTAGAATCTATGAAATGTATTAACCTCTGCTAGATGGAATAATACTTTCTGGACTAATATCATGATGATTATTTCTTTAAATATTTTAACACCTAAAACTGGCAGTCTCTGACACTTTTATTCCATTTTATCTTTCCCAGAATAAAAGAGTATATATTCAATCTACACAGGAAACCACTCTTAGGAATTTTTATCTCTCCCCCTTTCTCCTCCTCCCTCCTGGGACTCACCAGCTCAGCTGGCCATGATTTTTGATAGCTGTTTGATTTTATTAGCTACCACTGCAGGCCTTCGAATCCTTTTGTGCATAAACTAGCTTCTCAGCCAGTTACTTAGCTTTTCATGGTTATTTTGGGGAGAAGGTGAATTGCTTCTTTCCAAAGCTACAGCAGTTGGCCAAAGTATACTGCATTAAATTTACTTAGCACAAAGCCATTACTACTGTCCTTGGCAAGGCTCTTTCCTTCTAAATCAATTGTATTTGCCTTGTACAGTGAAACCATGAGGAATGAGCAAGCACATTTGCAATTCCCACCACCAGTGAAACCACCACAAGGTAAACACACTTAAGTGTACACAAACACACGCCCCACTTCTTGCCAAAACAAGGGAAGCTGGTCCTGAGTTGAATATAAAATCAGACTCAAAACAGTTTTAGCTTCATTAATCCTGTCCCCTTGCTTATTTGGATTCACCGGTCTCTGGCAGACCCAGACACAGATGATCTGAAGCCACAGAAAAGGCTGAGCTCATGTTTTTACAGTCCAGCAAGAAGCTGTAAATAAGGACAATCTTGTCTGAAAACCTGGTTTTGTTGTGCTTCCAGCTTAGTTTTAGCAATCTTTAGAGAGCTGAATGACAGCCCTGGAATAAATAGTCCACATTTTGGGGTGCTTTTTTGATCTTCCCACTGTTGTAAATGATGCACTTTGGCATCCCAGCTCAAGCTGATCAGAGGACAACCAGCAATTCTTGAGGTTTCAAAATCTGCTTTCTTTCCACATTAGAGCAAAGAAAAAGAAAATAGAAGTGAGTTGGAGGACAGCTGTGAATATGTCTGAATGACCTGAAGGGATCAGGTGAAGGAAACAAAAGCAGGTGGGAGGGAAGAGCACCTGGAGTCTGGGTCCATGTCCTGCCCTGCCAAGAGCAGGTGGCCCCGCATTTGGTCCTGGAGGAGAGACCCTCACCCTGGGCATGCTGGTATCTGGCCTGCTGACTAGCAGTCGGTCCCCTCTGGACTTGACCACTTACTGAGGGATGCTTTGGTGATAACATTTCACCAAACACAGTTACAGTTCCTGTAGTGTATGTGATGGATACCACTATAAAACTTTGATAGCTTGCTACCTTTTCTTTTTTCTTTCTTTTTGTGTACTCCACCCTTCTGCCGGCCTGAGTGATACACCATTATGCAGAACTCAGTGGTGATTTTTTTCGGAAGCCATTCCACGACGCACCACTCACCAGAGGCTAACAAGCACTTTCATCACACTCTTGTTCTTGGAAACACGGTGCTTTTTTTTTTTCCCCGTAAGTCCCTCATAACACTCCATGGCATTGTATTCACTGAAGTGGGGTGCCAGATCTTCTCATTGTTGGTGCTGTTGCTAACAGATAACACACAGAGTTATACATTGTTTACATATGTGATGAATGTTTTTATGTTCCATGAAAAGTCAAATTGCTTCAGTAGGGGTGATAAAAAACTGCTCTTCCTCCCTTCTTCAAATTCACCTCATCCTGGTAGCCCGCCTGTAACTGGACGCAACAGGTTCTGATACCCTCAGATAGGAGAGAGCTTTGAACTCATCTCCTCTACCTTGTGTTTTACCTGGGGTTTTAGCCTGTGAGCTGGAGAGCAAGAGGAGGATGGGACTTCTTCTCAACTAAGAGAAAGACCTGGTCATGTGTGGGAAGAGAGGGACCTTCCTGCAGGGAGAGTTGAGGCTGAGTGCTGTGCATGGATGCAAGCCTTCCATCCAGAACCAAGCAAAGATCCCTCCAAAGGGTCTTTCCTTTCCATTCCTGCCCCAAACATTTCTTTCTGGTCCCCACAGATGAATCCCCTCCACCCCTTGCAGCATGCTGCCTTTTGTAGTCCTCTTCTTCAGTGTCTGAATCTCCTTGTCCATTTTGTGAGGAGGCCTAGATGACGAACATGAATTGGGTAGGTGACTAAATGCCTAAATGTGCTTTGTTTGCCACTGTGTTTTGTCCAGTTCCTCGACCATAGCACACCAGACTGGGCTGGGGGAGGAGAGGGACTGGTGGGAGGGAGGGGGTCTCTCTCTCTGTCCAGGACGGTTGCACTTTTACCCTTTTCGGTAAATGAAGCCAAACAAAATAAGACCAAAAGGGTCTGATTGGCATGTTCCTAATTGTAACCTGCAAGCATAGCAGTTGGGTTGACTGATCTCAAATTATTTAGAGTACAGTCACATGTCTCCCTGGCAATCTAGAAGACTGAAGAAAATATCATTAGTTACAACCAGATACAGCAACGAGCAGATTATCTTTTGACAAACAATGATTTCATGCTTTGTTGAAGCAAAAGAGGAAAAAAAAAAAGTGAAAGCAGGAGGGGGAAGAACGAAAATGCCGAGTTAAGACTGAGGAAATGCTGTAAATTAACAAAATATTGATCCAAAGCATTAGCTACTGGCAGACTTGAGGAGGCCAGTGCTACTTATAGGCTAGAAAACTGTCTTTTCGGGAGCTGCATGACAGTCAAGCTTTTCCAGATGTCAGGGAGTTCCCATGCTTGGTGTGTACCGAAGGCAGGCTGGGCTCAAGGCGAGGGATATGCAGAAGCAAATGCAGAGCCACAGAGGTTGCACTCTTTTTTTTTTGGCTCTCATCACCTGTTGCTGGCAGATAGACCAGCGATAGGTTTACTGGAGCTGCCCCATGAGCTGGTGTGGTGGGACCCTCATGTCCCAGGAGGGAAAAGCCCCCAGCACCAGGCTGGTGTTGTCCTGTTGCCAGGAGCACACCAAGCCAAGACAAGGTCAGACTTTGCCCAAACGACTGCCCTTTTCTGCCACACCTTGGCCTTAGGCTTGGGGGAATTTGGGTCTGGCAGCTCACCGAGAGGGAACAGGATGGCTGTTTGGTGAGAAACCTTTTGAAAGCTGAAAGTCAAAACCTGACAGCGAAACTCCTGTTATTCCTGCCTGACTTGTGGTTTGTGAGTGACTCAATGTCCCATCAAGCCCTTTTCAGTCCAGCTCAAAATAGCACAGGCAAGTCGGCTGATAGTTTTGATAACAGCAATTTTCAAAGCCTCAACCACAATACAATCTGAGGGCCTGATCCAGAGATAATTGAAGTGTTTCCCTGTATTGAATCCGAGCCTAAAATGGCACAGCCAGAAAGGGAAAAATAAACTCCACAGAAGTGAATAAAAACATACTTGAAAATGAATTCTGGAGGCAGCTCAGCCCGGCTGCCTTTGTGCGACCAGTGGCTTTTCACTCCTGTTGACAATGTGGCTGCAGGCGCCGAGCGCGCCAGGCTGAGCATTATTATGGGAAGAGCAGCTTTCTCAAAGCTGCATCGTTTTCTTGTCAGAAGTGAGCATCAGCAGCGGCTTTGTGCTCCAGATGCATTCACGCCACCCCGTTACAGTGACAGGCTTGAGTGAGATGGAGCCTGTGCTCTCAGAGCAGAAATCTCTTTTGCGCCCCTTGTAAAATTGCTGCCCCCTTTGCCTGTCTGCTTGCTTGATGGGTTTTCTCCCCTACCATCAGGAGCAGGTACCACAGAGAGCAAACTTTGGGATTGCTGTTTAATGCACAGAGATTACCTGTTTACTTTTCCCACCAGGCTCAGAAAGTTGATTAATTTTTAGATGGACTAAGGCTGATTCAAAGCCTGCTGAAATCTGTAACAAATCACTAAAATGAAAATATATTTCCACATACAACAGTGGCAAAATGCCCTTTGACATCTGTAGATGGGCCAAAATTCCACTTCAAGTACATGGATGCTGAACCACAGTTAATAAGGATACAAATTCATTAGCAGTTAAAAAATACATCAAGGAGGGTGAAAACCCACCGTAGAGATTTTGTAAAAATATGAAGCAGATGTCATTTGTTCCTGCATTTTATTTCTACTCTTTACACAGGATATTTTCTCGCTTACTTGGCACAAGAAAGAATCCCAGTGCATTTTACGACCTGGAGAGTTAAGTTTGCATATCATCAGTCTGGAAGCACCCGATTTTAGCATGCCATAGAAAACATTCAACGCAGCTGTTACGTCTCTGCAACTGTAACGTGAGACCTCTAAATGTTCTTTGCTCCCACCGTGAAACGAATTTGCAATATTGAAGATGCACAGTTTGTGAGCCGGCTGGGGTGTGTATGCATGTGGGGGGGACACCTTTCTCCCATTTGCACTTTCATTTATGCAGCAGATGATGAGTCACATTATGTAATTACATAGATAGAAAGTTATTTGATGTTTAATTTTGCCTAGACAAATGTTAGTTGCTTCCTAAGCAGTATTTTCTCCCTATCAGTATCTTCCTAATAGCTGTGGATTTTTAATTACTGATAATTAGTATTTACATAGAGCCTTTAGCAAACAATTCCTGAAGTACTTGTAGTAATTACATATGTAAATTGTTATGAAAGAAAAATGTTTGCAGCTTAACAAAAGCAAAGCTGGGGAAGTAGGCAGTAAGCAGAGGTCAAGTTTTAATGTTTAAAAATGAGGCAGAGGTAGAACAAAGTCCTGTGTTTTTCTACACTGTCAGATGAAACAGAACTGAACAATCAGGAATTTCTGTATAACATTTTTTTTCAATAAGGACAGAAGTGAGGACAAGTTCTATTGATTCTGATTTATTGATGCTGACAGAAACAGCTGAAAAATATTTATGAGATGCCTTTTCTTACATGGACTTAGCAGTCATATAGAAGGGTTGAAGGAAATGTCTTGCTGAGACATTGGACTCTGCGTGATACTGTTAGAGCGCAGAGGGATTTCTAAAACAAGACACAGATGAAACAGAACTGAAGAATTTCTGCAAATCTCTCAGTTAAGAGTCCCTGCGCAATGCTGAGCTCCCAAAATCCTTTCTCAGATTTTGGACAGGACTGAGCATCAGCAATATCCATCACAAACACAGTTCAGATGGACAAAGGGAGATAACAGACTTACAGCACATGTGTGGAAAGAGATACAACCCTATTTCTGTACAGTCTGCATAATTCCTGCTTATCACATCTAGCTCTTGCTTCAGCCACATCTCTAAGACTCAGACCCACAACAGCGTCTATGACCCCTAAATCTCTGCATGCCTCTTGGAGCTGAGATCGTTGCTGTTACTGAGCTCTTCTGTGGTCACACAAGAAGGCTAATTTTTTTTTTTTTTTTGTTATGTTAGAAAGGGAAATTAGGATTCATTACTTATTACAGAGATAAAAGCTTAAGTTTTTTCTCCTTGTGCATGTTTTAGGAACCTGCTGAGCTGATCAGCTCTGCCATCTGATGAGTGCTCTGCAGCGACATGAGGAGTAGATGAATTAAAGGCTTTGTCTGCTGCTTGTTCTTACTCTCTCTTTTTAACATCCTACAAGTCCACCAGGGACAAGCAAATATGAGTCCAGCGCAGGTCTCCCCAGCCACATTCGCCTTGTCAACAACTGCCCAGGAGCAACACATATGACCCTCCCTAGATCATATATTCCATTAGTATAAATTATTAAAATGAAATATTTTACAAGTAGCTACAGACCTATGCTAAATTAATCCTTTTATTCCATTATGAGGCAATAAACCTTTACATTTCTGAGAGCTCTTGTCAGCCATGCTGCTTCACTCAGGAATAAATATATTCAAAGGTTGGGAGGCTCTTCCTCTATTGCACTACATTCATATTAATCAGGCTCGCCAGCGTGTGACTCTGCAGACAGCAATCATCAGATGTGTCTTCCTGGAGAAATTCAGTTTACAACCCCACAGGCAGCACAGGTCATGGTAGGCTCAGGCCTTGGTCTTCTCCAAGGAGGTCTAAGTGCTCTGGCAGTGTAAGCTGGACCCGTAGCTGAACTGTGGCGTAACTTCACAGAAAATAATTTGCTGTTGCTTGATTGGTGCCTGTTACATCTGTAGTGGGAGCTGGTTAATCCAAAAGGCAATCAGAGGCAGGCTAATCTCTCTCTGGCAAAAGCATGGCAGATAGAGACTGAGGACTGAGCTAATTCTGTGCATCTGGCTTCCCAATGTCACAGGATTATTTTCTTCCGCTGTAATACTCTGATGGCCAGTATTGCTTGCTGCTGTAAAGAACCAGGAAAGTGATGAACCAGCTCTGTTTCATTTTATACCCATAGGTGAAGCATTTTTCAAACATTTCATGCAAGTAGTCTTATTTGCTTTTGATACACACCATAGCGGCATTTACACAAGCAGGATCTTCTTAGAGTTGAAAACAGGAAGATATGGATTTTAAAAAAAAATCTGAGTTCTACATTGGGGCTTTTAAAATACAAGTTCCCTGTGAAGTCTTATGCTGTGAGCATGTGTGTGCATGTGTGTGTGCATGCTTGCTCAGCACGGACCCTGGTGATAGGGCTCAGATTCATCAGGGATAGAGGATGAACCCTGTCAAGCCTCCAAAGCAGTTTTTAAGCACCCTGTCCTGACAGGGCAGTGACCATTTGTTTCTGGAGGAGGGAAGAGCATAAGATGCTTTTGTCATCTCATCAGACCCCTACTTTCAAATCCCCTTGCCCGTTTCTGTCACCCTTTCATGACAATGCACCTACAGGTACCAAGGGAGGAGAGAAAGATCTTGGTTGAGGTGGACTTCTTGCTTCAACCCATTGCTTGGCCTCACACCTGGACAGGGCACCTGGACCTGTCCATCCCACTTTCGGAAAAGCAGCACTTTCCTCCTAGCAGTTGATTAGCTCCCATAATGTAAATATGAGCAGCCTGTGCTAGAGGCGAAGGCTTAAACTCCCACTGGCAGTACATGACAGGAAATGTATAAAGAAGCCATAGGAACCATCACAAAAATCGAACAAAAATGCCCATTTTAAAAGAACAGTTTTTAAGTTGCAAAATCAAAGGCTTGCAAATTTAAGTGAAGACATGTCTTCCAGTTGTCCATGCAGCTTTAACCTCATGCTCATTGTTAGTCTTTTTTAGACAATAAACATTTTCAATAGGACTTTTTTATTCAGAAGGAAAAAATGTGGGTGAGCAGAAATCTGACATTTCTTAATGTTTAAGTGCCATCTAAATTAGTTTTCTTTAGCACAGTTCTGGGTATGTGTCACTGTACATAGTTATTCCAGCTTTTTTAAGCAATGGGAGACTATCACTGGTAACAATGTGAATATAGTGAGCTAATGAAATACAGTCTGGATGAGTCTCTTTTTTTCTGTCGAGTGTAAAAGAAGCACAGGAAGACTGATAAGCTTAGCTGGGTGGACTCAACCCCTTATTCCTACTTGCAGGACCACCAGTCTCCCCTTTTCCTGGACTTCGGCTCCTATCATCTCAGGGCTATGGTGAGATATCTCTATGGAACTGGGATTCAGGACACAATTCAAAACAGCCCCCTGCCTCCCTTTCCTCCATCAAAATCCCCAACCAATTTGCTTGGGCATATGATTTCTGAGTATTCTGGCAAAAAAATTTTCAGCATCCTATAGTTCTGTTACTGTGCACACCTAGATGTGCCACAGCTTGAATGAGATGAAAATTTGGGCACCTGCCTCCTGCTCAATGGACTGTTAGATGATACAAGCTGATTACTGCAGACTCACGAGTTGCAGTGAGGCTGTAACCAAGCCATAACCAAGCCATATCATGTCACATGGTGAGGTTTTGCTGATGAGAGCACGGATATGAATTGACTGCACTTGTTGCTGGAGTATATCTACCTGCTTAAACATGTGCCTGCAGTCAGTGCTGTTCATTGATTTCCCTCCTACCCATCTCGTGAGCTGTGTGTGCTGGGCAGGGAGCAGCAGGAAGAGACCTGGAAGTCTTATTTGCAGACTTTAGATAATAAAGCTGTGGGAAGAGAATACAAAATTATCAATTTCTTTCCTCCATTTTTTTCTCAGCCCACGAAGGGCTGGCAGCCAGACCACACACCGCTAAGCTCTGCCGCTGGGGCAGGGCATCACACTTCGCCCAAAGTACTGTCTCCTGTTCTCCCACTCTTTGTCACTACTACCACTACAGACCATAAGGTGATTTTATCTTTCTGCACCAGGGATCAGTGGAGAGCCTTGGGCCAAGATTTCCAAAGCTACCTAATGATAATGAGTGTCTTAATTTGGGGTTTAAAAGTGTGGAGAAACTATAAAGAGGAACTTGCCTCAGAAAATGCTGAGTAGAATGGTTACCCTTAGAAGAAGCAAGAAGCACCATGAGTACATCGTCAATGTGCATCATGTCATTCCTGATGTATAAGAAATGATTTTATTGATTTAAACAGAATGGATCTATTGGTCATTCTCACCCTTGTCCCAGCAGTTATTTACTGCCATTTGTCAGCTGCTAGCAAAATAAAGGCATATGTAAACACGTAATGTTCAGTGGCTTCTTGTCAGCCTGTCATCCTAGAATGGCTGTTCATCTTACTGCACTTTACCTTTCTGTGGCAAAAGGAAAATGTTCCTGGACCTGACACCTTAAACAAACAGTGCATGCAAAGATGGAGAACAAGCTCTCCATTCCTACACAGCATGCCTTGGACTCTTACTGACCTAATTTTTAGAGACTATGATATGTTTTTAATGTAGCACCTTGTGTCAAAAGAGAGTACATAAAAAGTTGCTTCATTAACAAACACTTAATTCTCTTCCCTTTCAGCAGGTCCCTGCTCTTGGGGCTCTCTTCATCATAAATTTTCTCCATCCAGCCTACTCAGCTTCCAAGCAGCGACAGTATTTCTTTTTCTCCGATTAAAGTATTGATAATCAAATCAGCATTTAGATAATAAAGCCCTTAATGTTCTCAGCAATTTTAGACAGCTGAGGCAAATTTTGCCGTCATGAGCTATGATTCCTTTCTGTAGCAAACAATACATCTGGGTTTGAATTAAAATGAGGCCTGTCTTTGGTGTGGGGTGGGAATGTAGGCAGCCAGCTAATTGAAATCTCTTCTCATGGAAGGGAAGCAAGGTATTTTTTCGCAAAGAGAATTTCATTAAAAAAAAACAGGAGGGAAAAACTCTGTATAAGAGGGTGTTGGTGGTACATTCAATCATTTTCCATGCATGTCTCTTGTCATATTTACAGACAAGTGAAATTCAAATGCATGTCAGCTATTGAAGAGTAATCAACTGAGTAGTGCACCTCCTTTATACTGAGGCCTATAAATCTTACTATGTGCCATTATTGGTGTAAATGGAACAGATGTATTGATTATTTGCACCTTTGTTCCAACTGGGATATTTACTGCAGTCAGCTGGCTGCTAGCAAAAAAATGTATATGATAAATTAAGATTACGGTACCATTCTATCTAGCAAGTGATTGCTTCCGTAGAAAACAGAAGTAACCATCATAGCTATAAACAGATTATTATGGATGAGTCAAAATTACATTTAACTCATTTTTACTAGTCTGACAATAAAAAACTTCYTGCAGAAGAATTATTTCCCAATAGGACTATTTCATTCCTGATAAGACAGGTGTCACCAATTAGTGTTTACTAGGATATTTTTCCTCCTTAAAAAACAACCAAAAAATGTTCTGAAATGGTTTGAAACAGAGTTAGGATACGGGGTTTAAGAGAGGCTTAAATAAGTTGTATTAAAGTAAACTTACAGCAATCCATTTTACCAGCTGAAATACCACATATATATATGTATCTCTGTGTGTGTGTGTAATTATGCATGAAAAATGAGTGTTATATTCCTTTACCCATATGTATATGCATATCAATTATCAGGATGCTCCTTACTTGTTATACTGCATTTATATGACAGCTTGGAAGCAGAATGACTGCATAGCTGAAGGCTTCCCAACAGCGTACGAAAAATTGAATTTGCAACTTTAGGTTGGAGCAGAGGATCTTGCCTCGTATGCCAAGGGAGAAATTGGGAAGTTAAAGAGGTGAAGCAGTGATGGAGGGCTATGGAGAACCTCTAATGTTATTTATCTAAGGGTATTGCTGCTTTTGCGTGTGTTGTGAGAGTGAGGAGAGGAGCTGGTGACTATTGCCTCTTGGCCCTTGGAGCAGCGGCTGCCCCACACTTAGGGGCAGCCTGGCCCCATGGCTGCTTTGCCACCTCCAGCACTGAGATACCCCCAGCTCACTTGGCCTCTTCCTACAACTAGTCCAGGTGCAGGAAACCTGTCAGTCTTTCATCTGTAACAACTACTTCTGGCATTTCTAACTGCTTACACAATTTCATACAGACCAAACATTTAAAACAAGTCTACCATTATATACATTCTTCTTTCCACAACTCTCAATCCTGAATTTATCTGAAATATTCTGAGTGATACCATCAGACCTTCCAGGATCAGAAATGAAACTGTAGGCAGAGGAGGTTCCTAACAGTGAAACATAAACTGCTTGGGAGGATGCATGGTCATGATCGGAGCAGCTAGTGTTATGTACAAAGAAAGTCTGGCTGTACAGCAGAAAAGTAGAAATAAACAAACCTCAGCAGACTAATACAACAAAATCGAAATCGCATTTCTGAATGAAGCCATACACTTGCCAAAGGCTCGTACTTGGGAAGAGAGAGGCAGAGGGAACAGATATTCTCCATCCCACCCCAGTGAACTAGAATTGCTCACATGTGGCATTCCTGTCTGGGTGCAAGTAAGCTGAACAAACCTGACAGATGTGTGATGGCACCAGGTGACCACCACCAGCACCTATAGTGCTGATATTAGGGAGAGAGAGAATGGAAAATGACCTGGGTAAATCTAACCTGAATACTGGGTCATATTTTTAAAACAGACTTTGAAAGAATCTAAAAGGAAGATGTTAAAGAAAAATGGGGTTATAATGCACCTTGATTTTATCACAAAAAGTAGTTCATATCGGACTAGCCAATGGCTTTCTCTAGTAAGATAATGATATTGTAGGAATGCTATAGATCATGTCTACCTGGAATCAGGGAAGATATCAGTTGCACCATCATGTGGGAACTATGAATAAAATGGACATGATGGAGATTCACAGAGAAAACCTCAGGTAGGTAAGGAGCCGGCTTCCAAGGAGATGGCAATGGATAGGGTTAAAGGAGAAATATTAGGCTGAAGAGAGGTCATTAGCAGAGTTCCTCAAGGATAAGGTCTGGCACTGATTCTATTCACTATTTTCATTAATGAGCTTGGCAKGACTATTAGGAAATTAACTAATATCAAATGCAACTTACTGATGACAAGGTGCTGGGAGGCACTGTTAATGGAGAGGAGGAGTGGACTGGCACACAAAAACTGGTCTGACCTGAGAATTACATTCAAAAGCTTGAAATCAAGGTTGTGCACAAGGGAATAATAATTTTGCTACACATTAGAAGCTCATCATTTGGAAATGACTGCGAGGAAAAAAAAAAAGACTGCAGAAGATTGCCGTAATGCGGCAGTAGGGTGGTCAAATGCACTCCCAAGATGTAAGGGCAGAAGTGTTTCTAGGAGCAAGAGGGTAGCATAAGCAGAGCTGTGCAAAGCTCTTGTACCTTGCCTGAGTACATTGTATGGGCACCGTAAGGAGAGATGATTTCTGACTGCAGTAGGCACAGAGAAGGGCAAACAGCAGGGCTGGGAAAAGCAGGACCTACTTTGTAAGAGGAGACAAGAAAACTTGGATTGTTTAGCTTAGTGACACAAAGAACAGTGATGACTGCCATGTAGGTGCATTTATGGTCTCAGCATTAGGAGGGAAAATATCTTTTCAATGTGAAAGACCTTCTTGGTATAAGCCATATTTATTTTGGGATGAGTAGACAGCATCTGACCAACTCAACAACCAGATTCTGAAACAATCTCCTGATTACAGACAGAGGAGAGAGAAAACCTATGGTTGGGCTTGGCATGGTTTTGAAAGGGAGCACGTGATGTGGCATAGGTGGGGGCTAGGTCCCTGAGGACCCTTTCAGTCTGGTGTGCCTGTCTTGCTGTGCTCTGCCAGGTCTGTGTATAAAAATAATGTATTGCTTTCCAGGTGTCATCCTTTAGGAATACCGTATTTAATGCCACAAATCAAGAAAATGCTTGCCTTGGAAATTATTTTAAGCAAAGAACTGGGTCTGCTTCCAAGTTTTTTTGTAGGAAAAAGGGTCTTGAAAGATCAGTCTCTTCAAAATATATCTTGGACAGAGCAAGGGGAGAATACCTATGTCAGCTGAATGGTGCCTCTTCTCCAAGCTCCTGCTGTCTTCAGATTGCTAGAAGAAGCAATGAGCACAGGCTTCCTGAGATAAATCTAGTCTCTCTTCTCTGTTAAGAGAGAAGAGTATACCATAAGCTAAAGCAGCTTTGAAACTCTTCTAATTCCCCTGAGAAACTCTTCTGACTCCCCTGAAGACCAGGAAGCTCCCTTAAATTTGGGAATTGTGTGGCGGCACTTAATCTTTCCCCATGGAAGGCTATTAAAATGGAGTCCATGGACTCCATGAGCAATTGAAGAGTTTGGAGATGTTTGTTTGCAGTTGTGTGCACATCAGAAGTCACATAAAAGGGATTCTTTCCACTGCCTCTGTAAACTATCTGAACATTGGCATCTACTTTGGTTCTTTAGCATGAACAGCTATGAATATTGCAAGTTCTCTATTTAGACATACGTTGATGGGTTAACTTGGCTCAGGAAAAGGTAAAGACCACATGCCAGAATATATTTCCTTGGTGTACTGTCCAGGAATAAAAACAGAAAAGTGCCAGACACTTAAAGAATGCCAGGATGCTACTAATACCACTCGTCCAAAGCAAACCAACTGTTRAGAACTGAGATAAAACCACGCAAAAGTAATAGAAATGTTATCTATTCCCTACCAGCCAGAAATCCCAATGGGCATGAGCTAACAATGTGAAAAATGTAAACCACATTATCAGTCACATTTAGAAATTATTATGATCCTCTTTCCGTCAACTGTGCAGACAGCCAACTTCTGACAGCTCTGGCTAGTTAGCAGACTGAATCACTCATCATAATTATACATTACTTACTCAGTAAACAGAGAGATATGTTATAGGCGAGGCTGGTAGCACAGCCTATTAAGGTTGCCTGGCACTTCCTCTTGTTAGATCCTGTTTTCAGATACTCACAACTTTGCCAATGTTTAATCTTTCCTACTGAAATTTCCCAGGCCAGGAGTTTCACATACAGACGGCGTGAAAAAAAAGGAGTCTCTGGATGTGAATTTAGAGCAGCACTCACAAAGGTGCAGCTTCCCCGTTTGTACTGGAGCCGGAGCTCTGCAGCGGGCAGGGAGTGGGAGTGATGAGGTTGCGGCGTTGTAGCAGCGTGCAGCAGTGGCTATAAGGAGAGATGGGGGAGGGCTGAAGCATGTCCCATAGTGTGCTCTGCTCTCTAATGCCCTCATTTTTCTGCTATCTAGAAGGACTGTCATTAGGATGAGTAGTTTAATGGTTAAAAATGGCTTTGAGATCCTAAGATGTAGGAGAATGCAGGGAAGGAGGGAATAAGTGGGGGTAGAGGGGAAGGGGTGTCTAGCTTTAGCACTAGGAGTGTGCCATGGCAGAGGCACGCGTAATACAGATGTGGTGGGGAAGAGCTGGGCGGTTGTGCAGCCTCTCCTTTCTCATCAGCACAAGGGAGGAGCCCAGCCTGAACGTGATGATTGAAATTATCAGGAAAGAGTTTGCTACCTTGATTCAGGAAGCTCTTCTGTTGGCTTGTGTTGAAAGGACCACAGCCTTCCAGTTTGAACTCTAAGCAAAGCAAACGAGTGAAAACTCACTGAGATCTGCAGGCGATTAAAAGCGTGCTCTGCATTTAATGCTTTCTGTTTCCTTTTTTTTAGATCCTGAGCATTACTCTTGTATGATAATAAATGTTTGAATGATACTATAAATATTGATCTGGAAAGAAGCTGATAAAAATGAAGCATTGTTATGAGCATGTCACTGGGGTTTCAGAGTGAATGTATTGACTGATGTGCATAGATTCAAATTACTGATATTCACTGGTTAGTTTTCAGGGATTTGTAATCATATCTTTGAAGCATAACAAATTGCTTTGATACATAAAAGACTTCTGGGGGGAAAATCACAAGGATACATTGGAACAAAACACAAAAGCCCATGTAAAATTTTTCAGATTCCGAGTTACATTTAAGACAGACAATAATACAACATCTCTGTTCTTGGGACCATCGTGCCTCTGTGATGGAAAACTAGCTGTGTTTTAACTTTTTCTGACCAAGTGCTCAATGAGWTAGCCCCTGAAAAGGGAAAAAAGTTTCTGAGCCAGAAAGCAAATAAAAAGAGAAGCAAGAGCTTGAAGGGAAAATTGAAAGAAAATAGGGAAAGACAACAGAGATATCATGGTGTTGGGAAAGATGGAAATAACTAAGAATGGGCCTGACCCAAACCCCTTGAGCTCTTTGAGAAGCATTTCTTGGAATCCACACTGAAAATAAGCAAAATAATTCCATAGGGTTGGTCTCCAGCTGTCCTGAATGATAGTTTGTACCTACAAAGCAAACAGGCATTAATTTGCTATTTCTATTGGCACCAAATTGCCTGCATAGTGTCTGAAGGTGAAAAAACATGGCTGCAAAAAGCAAGACTGTGCTCAGCTGAAAAATGGAGCCTTTATGACATTGCAATAATGGATGCTCTTTAATACATCTGTTGCATCCTCTGGTTTAGAAAAGTATAATGTATAATAAGTATAATCTCCTAATTGGCCCTATCCTGTGACTTTCAAAGACCTGGGTCATCTGCTTAAAGACATATAGTCCTCATTAAGAAAAATCACTTCTCAGACTTTCTGTTGAATGATCTCTGTGTCTCTGGGAATACCTGAGTTGCTGTCAGTACACATCCTTTGGGGTGGAGTGAGTAGGAGTAGTGTGAATGAACTACTTGGTCCTTTTTAAATTTGAGTACTGTGGAGCCGTTATCTTGACTGGCAGAGACTTTGTGACTTCCTTGAAGCCAGGTTTTTATCAGTTTCATAGCTGAACAAAAATACTGTTTCGTAATAACGAAAGGCCTTCTGGACTTCATGCTTACATAGCAATTCTGACAAACTGTCAGGACAGTGAAAAGGCTGGATTTTTATTTGGGGTATATGACGGTTGCAATATTTGCTTGGTTTTGCCATTATCCTTTAGCTGTGTGAGAGCAATGTCTAGGGAGTCCTGCCTAGGTCAGTACACAAACATAGTAAATCTAAGCTGTATGCAAAGAACAGTCTCTGCTCCAAGTTTAAATAAACAAAGCAGGTGACAAATAAGAGAAAGGGGTGTCATATCAATACTGCCTAATGAGGATGATGTAGGCAGGAGTAATTTGGTGGGTTTTACTGCATTACTGTGATTCCCACTGTAACAATATCTGGGTATCTTTCTCAGGGTATAGTTCTCATGGTATTTCTGTGCAAAAGAACTGTCTAGCTGTCCATTCATTCCTGTGAGCCCTCCTGATTTATGGCAGCTAACTGTTCACATACTTTAAGAGCAAAACTTGTGTTGCTTACAGGAAAAAAAGGCGCTTTAGGTTTCTCTAAATGGTTGTTGAATCCTCCAGCAGCTATTGCTGTGCTTTAAAGAGCAGCCTGCGTAGGTGTGTGTCTGGGCACACAGGCTGGCTGTATTCACTATGCAGTTATCTCACCTCCAATCCCTCTGTCTCTTTTTACTTCCTGCTATATTTATTATAGGAAGAGCAAAGGCTGCCCATCTGGTGCACTTTCTGGTGGGATTAAGGAGCCCTTTTAAGGTGCTCCCAACCCCGACTGAGAGACTGACCTGTCCCGTCCTTTGCTCTGCTCCCCTGCCAGGAAAGCATCAAAACATCTTCTAAAGGTGCTGCATTATGTATATTTTTGCAAGTGTATTTTTATATTTTATGATTTTTAATTAAATTTCAACTAAGAGTTAAAACATTTTTCTTCTTGGAATTTTGGGAAAAAGATTAAAGACCATCTATTCCCATTATTGGGAAGACTCAGTCTCTCCTTCCAGCATCCTTACTTTACTCTAGTATCTGAAAAGAGAATACSGACTTACTAGCTTGGGGATAAATATAACTTGGACAATATGTTGTCAACATGGGTGTAGCTTTACTTTTATCCATGTATCTATATAGCAGGTCAGTGCAGATTAGTTTCTTACAGAAGCGTAGAGAGATTCAAGTTAATTGGATCGTTCATGCAATTGGTTCTTCTCTTTTGATAAAGCTGCCTCTGAATATGTTAATGGCATTCATTGAGGGCAAAGCTAAAGAATCTATGAGGTGTGACATATGTTGATGGATGTCTCAGAAATCTCCTATGCTCATATTTGAAAGCATGTTTTCACCCAACACAATGTTTATATTTCACACAGCTTGTTTCATGGTATCCAAAATAGTAATTTTTATTTATACTACTTCCAACAACAGCAAAAAGAAAAAATAGCAAAAAGGAGAAGAGTTTGTGGATATGGTTTATGAAAGGAGTAATCAGAATAAATTGGCAACATTATGAAAGCCTCATTACTTGGGATTCTTAAAAATAGATTAGTTAAAACCATAAAAACTATTCCTATTGGAAACGATTCTGCCCTAGTGGAGAGATGAACTAGTTGACCTAAGAGGTTGTTTTGATCTCTACCTTCCACAGTTTTATAAAAATAGCATGTCAACTCCTTTATATGTTTTCTGTTCCTGACGAGTGTATCTGCTTTCCTTCAGCCACAGGAAGCCTAAATCAGCTGGTTTTCCTAACTGTTTAATTAACTATCATGGAACTTGGAGGCAAACCAACGCTAGCTGATATGAAGGGTAGAAACTGTGGCAAGGAAAAGAGGAAGATTAGCTATTTAAATGACAATAGAGAATGACAAAGAGGGATGCTGACAGGACTATGACTTGATTAAGATGGAGCTTTTCATTAATTTTCGTAGAGCAACTCTAATTGTTACAAAAACTGTATTCAGCAGTTTTCCATCATTTTAATTCCATTTCAAGTGAGTTTAATTTAATTTACCCAATGACGAATTTTTGGCCTTGAACAAGTTAATGAGTAGTCCGTTTTTTCCAAAGGGAAAAGTGGCTCTAGCCCCTGAGACATGGACTGACATTCATTTGTATGTTTGAAAACCTCTGCATATATGTTCCATGTATAATTTCATACTATTCTATACATTTACTTCTAAAAACTCTGGCTGCCTGTTTAGCTCAAGATTATTGGAAAACATTATAATATCGATTTTGTGTTATAGCTTCCTATTGGTGTTCATCGTTTCCCCAGCCAAGCCTTGCAGAAATAACAGGAACTACCAAATTCTCTGTGATGCTTAAGTAAATCTGTCAGATAATGTCACATTCTTAAGTTGCTTCATGAAGTGCCAATATGAACCTTGTTAGTTAAGCCCGAACCGCTAAGTTAAATTTGTAGGTATTCAGACCTCTATTTGTAAGTGCTCAGAGTTAATCTGAGAGTAATAAAAYTTTGTGGAAAAGTCTCTCTGAGGAATTATGGCCATTTGCTTYAGGGTTGAAGACTCCTGAGGCTGGTCTCTAATCTAAACCTTATTTCGACAAACAGACAGTAGTGGACAACTTCCATGGATTGCACTAAGCCTTTGAACTGCTGCATGGGAAGAAGCATGCTTTCTTACTGCACTACCCCCCCAAAATGAAACAAATTTCTAGAAAAAGAAGATGATTTTCACTTTGCAGAAAGCCGACACTTTGCTTGGCTGACAAGAGAGGCATGTTCTTTTCCCGACTTCCGTTGCTAACCTGCCCCATCTGGTTATCTGCATCTGAATACAAAATACCTGCAGGAAGAGGAGGAGAACCCCTTTCCCCATCTCAGCTGTGGCAGACTTCTGATTTTTTTTTCATGTTATGCAAAATACCTCAGTAGGTCTATTCTAGAAACTGGGCTCTACTTCTCTAATGCTTCCTGTGAATAAGACAGTGGCAGGAACTCAAGGCACAGTGTGTTTTGCCATTGTAATTTCAGTGCATATGAATCATCTCATTTTTACTTGCAGTGAAGAAACTGTCTACAGTTTTATATTGGAAGCTAATGTGAATGTTGAGTAGAGAACAGGCGCCTAGATAAATATATTCTCTATGTTTAGAAGAAGTTTCCATAAGAAAATGAAAATATCTGTAACTTTTTAGTGTAGTGTTTTGCAAGTATTCTTTCACAGAGCATTGACCATGTCTGATAATGAGAGTTTGAACTGTTTGTTCTGATAGGTCACATAATTTGTATCATCGTGTTGATTCCATATGTGGATTGGAAGAACACATGCAAGGAAAATAACTTTTATGAGCCAAGGCCCTGAAACTCTGAGGAAGGATAGGAAGTAAAGCAGGGCTTGGGAATGGTAGCTCGCTTGTTATCTTTTCCTTTTTGGTTTGTATAAGAGGAAATGAAAATTAGGTGATGCAAAGACTTATTGGCTGACTAGCATTTACATGAAATTTGATTCCCTTATATTCCCTTATAAAATATATATATATAAAATATTCCCTTATATCCCTTGCATATAGCAAGTAACCACACATGCATATGCAGCTATAATTTCGCTATGTATGGGCTTGTCTTTGTCTGGACTTTGCTGAAGGATCCTGGGAACTATATTATGAAGAGATGTTAACCGTCATGGTTCACCTCACCAAAAATATACTGAGATCCTTACTGCATTTGGTGGGCTGCAGTTTTCTTTCATCGCTGTGGACACAAATTTCTTGCCTCTGTGCTGGCTTCGCTGCAAGGGAGTCCAGTCAGCCTCTTGTCTGGCTCATTTTCTCACTCCATTCAGGACAAGAGTCACTTTGCAGTATATGTAGTGCTTTTCCAGGATCAGACCCACAGTCACAATGCAATAGGAAATTAGGGTGAATTTTGGCTAGGTCTACTTTATGAAAGGAGGAGCAAGCTGGGTGTAAGCACGGTGAACTCCAAGAACCGAGCACTTTCAGCCTATGTGTTTGGGGTTCAAAGCATCTATGGGAGCTCAGGAGACATTAACAGTGGGCTAGGATCTCCCACTTTCAAGCCTTCTCAAACCCTACCTGCCCACGAAGAGGACGTAAGGTATTGCCCATGCTACGGACATTTGTGCCCCATAGGTGCAGGAGCCGAGGCAGTTTCCTTGCAAAGCTGTGAGGGTTTGCAGCAATGAAAGAAGCGTCCCTGGCACTGAAAGCAGCCTTGCGTCTACTGGGTAATATTTCTCATTTGCCATGTCTGCTCTCTTTGTGAGGGTGCCTGTGTGAACAGGGCTTTAACAATGGCATGTCTACAGAAAGCAACCGAGACAAACAAAATGCCTATTAAATCTCAAGTAAATCGCCAGACAAAGAGTATAGGYTTGTTTCAGGGGTAATTTCCAGGTGCTTCTTTTCTTTCCTCAGAAATTTTGAAATGGTCATTTCAGTCAGGCGAAGAGTGAAGAAAATAAACAGGTAACACACTGTTACAGTTCTTGTCTGGGAAGAGAACGCGCTGCCAGTTTTTGGCTGCTCTTTTCCTCACCCTCTTAAAGCTGCAAATTACACCTCATTTTACAATCTCTGCTGTGATGTGAAAGAGATATTAGACATTGTTGCTCAGAAAAGGCTGGGGTTAAAGTGGCCTCTGCCTGTGCCTCTCTGCCTACAGCATTTTAAGGCGTCTCGGGGAAAAACATTTTCTCAAGGCCACTTAAAAACTGTTTTGAAGGGGGGGACAGACACAATGACACCCAGATTCCTATTTTAAGATGTCCATTAGTGCCCTGGAATGTGTGGAGCGAGCAACGCCTGGATTCCCTGACAGCCTGGGCTTCCTGGCTGTCTGAGACACGGCATGGCTCAGATCCCACCTTGCCTGCTCGTGGGCACCCCAAATAATCCACTGAGCTCAGGGATCACAGCAGGTGGACTGCAATGCAGCAGCAGGAACAGGGTTCCCAAATGGCTGTGCTCAGATTAAGATAGATACTTTTTAGAAATTACAGTAAATGGAGGCTCTCAGGCACCGGCAATTTACGTGGTGCTGATGGGGAATGGAGGGGGCACCTAGGTGAGTGTGACACTGACACATGACCAGCTACTTGTTTTTAATATTTTCTGCTGTGCTGAAATCACTTTCTTCTGGAAAGCTACTTGAGTGAATTGATTTACTTGTATGGAACAGAGCATAATTGCTTACAGCGCATAATGTGCACTCAGATAGATAAAACAAGCGATATAACCCAATGGGTGCCTTAATGTGATGTCCAAGTCATGCATTTGGACACTCAAATTGGCACTTAGGTGCATAAAATTGACATTTACATGTCTAAGTGGCAATTTGGAACATCCAGATTAGGGATTAAGTTGCCCGTGTTTGAAAACTGAAACCCTGTCTCTTTACTCTACACATTGTTACCTGCTAGCTACAGAGCTTCAGTAAGCACAAGCAGAGTACTAGGGGATTAAATGAATGAACACGGGCTAAGTTGTGCATTATTACACCAAATGATGAAATTCTTGTTTGTGGTCTTGACTAGCTGGATGAAGAGAATACACACTTGCTTGTTTTAATGCAAGTATTTTAGGCACCTCAAATATAAGCTAAATATAGCTAACTGGGGAATGTTGCGACTAAAGTAGAAGTGGAAAAATGGTGTTTGCGTGGGTGTGCCTTCCTGCGCTGCCTATATTTAGCAAGCTGAAATGCTGCTTCAGTGTTCAAGTAAAAACCCTGTTCACAGCACCAAAAAATGCGTTTCTGAGAGGAGGCAAAGGACACCTTCTTTTCATTATGGGACTGATAGATATGATCAGCATTGTTAAGCCCCCTTATTGTACCCAAACAGTAAATTCTCAGTTTTATGGCTGTCATATGAAGATCAGGCTCCACATCACAGTACGACTCCCCACCCACCAGTGTCATCAGCATCAGACCAGGGGGTTATTTACGCTGTTTGCAAGTAAGCAAAGGAAAGCATGATTAAGATTAGGAATATGTTTGATAAGCGCGAGAAAGCAAGTGAGAGCGAGGCAGGCAGAGGCTCACCCATGGATTAACGCCCTTAAATTAAATGATAAAATATGCCTGGAATAAAAAGAATTTTCACTGGGAACTTCTCCAAGCTCAAGCCCATATGTTACTGGCTAATCATTTCACACCTTTATCTGCCAGAGTAATTAGACAAAAGTGAAGCAGTACTCTGCTTATTTTTCTTGCTACTGTTTCATAATACCAGCTAAGAAATGATGGGTTATTTTAAGATCACCCCAAATATAGGGGCCCACTGGGAGTAGCTCTTTGGTACTCTGGCAATTGGGTTTACTCACCAGGTACAAACAACACAATACTTTTTGTTTGTTCTTTAACAGGAAAGAAAAATTATACAAATATATACCTGCAATTGAATTTAGGTCCTGTTGCAAATGAAAGAATTGATTTTTGCTATGTCACACGGACTCTAAGTCAGCATAATTCCACTGAAGCTACACCGGTGTGAAATTGGAGCAGAGAATCAAGTCCAAAGTGCTTATTGGCAATTGAATAGAAAATGTCACCTATACTCCTGGCATGAGCAGTGCTTCTAACCAGTACGTTCTTACCTACATTAAATACAGGCATAGATCTAACTAGCAGCTCTACTTCTCTCGCTGGCTTGGGCTTCTCAGCAAAACAGGTGAAGCCTGTAGACTGAAGTGCACAAAACGTTCATGGACTGATCCCTTTCAGAGACTGGATAAGACTTAAATTTTCACTCCCAAGCACACAGATCCTTTTCATTTTTTCTTTTAAGATGAAAGAAAACTGTTGCTCCTTTATATCAGAAGTTAAAAGAAAATCCTTGAGAAGTTTGGAAAGGGTGTGAAGGATTTACTGGTTTTATCCAAAACACCCACTGTGGAAGCCTAAGATGGACTCGGATATCTCTTAGCACATCTAAGTCGAAGAAAGCCACGAGCAGTTCAAACTGGCTTCTGGACTCCAGCTGATGGAGTTGATGGTGAGAAGGAGGGGTTGCAATCACCTCACAGGGACCTCTCCTGAACTGAGGTCCGACACCCACCTCCCTCTCCTGAAARGTTAGGGTTAAGTAGGCAGTCTCCATCCTTTATCACTGTCTTGAGTGTAAACACCACATAAACCCAGAGTCTGCCTTAGGTGCCATTCTCTGACTAATTTAGAAACTTATATGCCTTCATTTTCTTCTTTCTCTTGTGTGCATTTAATACCAGCTTCCCTCACCAAACAGCAACATCCGAGTGGATACACGACAGGTAGTCGGGACACACAGTGAACCAAAAAGCAAAACACTCCACAGACCTGCTATGGAGAAGGCCAGGCACTTCCCTCCTCGCTATGGAAAGGGAAATAGGCTGATGTATCTTTTACCACAGAACAACTCCTTGAAGACAAAATTAAAAGTCAAATAAGGAGTAGCCTCCATAGATGGCAGTGGCATACTTGGCTTTATCATGGATAAAGTTAACACTTTGGGCTGAGTGTGCAAATGCAAAAAGCAGTTAGCACAGCTGCACCCTCAAGGGAGCATGAGGGTAGAAAATAAGGAAAAAAGATGAACTGCGACTGAAACATAATGGGGAAGCTTCAGAGCAGGAGATTTGGCAGCCAAGAGCTGACATAGTTCTGCTGTGAGGTCACATGAGGAAGGATTATGGTGTCTGCACATATGAGCCCATCAAACCATTTGTATTTTAATCACATACAGGATGAAAAAAAACAGGTGTAAAATTAGCAATGTGTTGCATGCTTAATTTGTATTGTCTGGAAATCTTAGAAAGAAAAAGGGACAACCCCCCTGGAAAATATTGACCATCTGATTTCTGAAGCTGGAATGCCCTCATTCACAAAAGCCCATAACTTATGCCTATGCTTAAACTCTTGTTCTAGTTACAGTAAAGTTGGTCCATTAGTGCTTTGACTTTTGTTGCAAACAAGAGGAATCTGAGCAAGCTGAATACGTGTCAATTGTTCTGAATCCTGGAAGGAGTCTGCTAGAAAGTTGAAACTGAGTATCTGTTCATTAACATCCAGGAATAATAACAGTAATGAAAAACTATAACTTAACGGAAAAAAAAAAAAAGAGCAACAATTGCAAAACAAAACGTTATTTGATTATCTCATTTGCAAACAATAAATGTCAACAGCATCCTAGACCCTTGTCAAAGGCTCCTTAGAGAATGCAAATGTAGCCTTTATCTTCCCCTGCCCTTTATTAAAACAACTGTACAGCCTTTGCTGATAAACAAGACAATTAAATGTAAATGATGTCATCTCCTGGCATTCATTCACTTTAATGAGTCTAGCCAATCACCCAGTGTAAATAGTAATAGCTGGAAAGCAGTAATATTCAAAATCATATTAGCAGACAACAAAGAGAAAACGGTGACCTTTGTTTTTAGCTAATGGCGCAGCCTCAGGGTGCTGTGTGTGGCAATCCAGCCAACTGCCCTTGTCATTTTTAAAACTTCCGATTAAATTTAAGCATCAGTGTTTATTGTACGAGCCCTAACGAGGTGACCATTTGTGGTGTAGGTGATGGGTTTAGAGGTGAACAAGTAGCTTGCTCAGAAAGAAGCAACCCAGGAAAGCAAAACTGCTTCACACTAAATCAGTTCCCCGCATCTCCATTCCTTTTGTCTGTGATGGATTTGCTCTCTTACAACTGCCATAAAAGGATACGTTCAATCTTGGGCCATTTTCTGCTGAATAGTTAGTAACAGTGGAACTCAATACCCCCTCTTCTTATCCTCAAGCCATCTCTCCCCTCCCAGACATTGTTATCTCCTTAACATATTTTCCCGTGCATTTCCAGACTTTTTTTTTTTTTTTTTTTTTTTTTTTTTAATATGGATATAAGGTACTGGCTTCTCACCTTGCTCTTCCTGTAAATGACTTTACCCCATAGAGCATCCTGAGTGTTTTCAGTATTTGATGGGGGATACATGGGTTCTTATGATACTCAGTAAAGAATGCTTAGTGTTTAACAGAAATCACACAAATTCAGCACTTCCATCTTTGCCCTACACCTACAAAATAAAAGTCAAAGGCCCTTAACAAATGAGTCACTGAGAGAAATTAAATGTTGCTTTTGTGATTTTTCTCTGTCTAGTCCAATGTTACTCAGCTTGTCCCACCACTGGATGTGAGAAAAGAGAAAATAACCACCAGATCCAGATGGACATGTTCCATACAAAAGTACTTACAGCTTTTAAGAAACAGTTCCTGCGACAAGGACACTGAAAAGAAATTTCCCTTTGAAGCAATCGCATGTAACTTCGCAGAGGATATTGCAACAGGAAGGGAAGAATCATTTACTGAACRCTTAGTTGAAATGGATGGTCAGCATCTTCATCAGGGATAAAAATACAGCTGGTAAAGCCAACAAAGTTACACTGACTGATTGAGCTGAGGGTTGGGATCTCTGCTTTTATTCTGACTGACTTCAGAATTTGGAGATAAAAACTCTTGCTTTGTCTTTCTGGCCATTGAATAGTTTTGATATACTTCTGTATGGTGCCGCCAAACTTCATCCACACAGTGGTGGCACTGAAAATTATGTGGGAGTTTGATGGTAATTCTCACACACATGTGCACACCAAGTGCACATGTTAGCTGACATCCCATGACATTAAAGTGCTTTTGCTTAGGACTGCAAATAGGGGAAGAATGTGTCAGTGGTCTTTAGGGTGACATACATTCAGTTCTCTGCTGTGACCCAGACTTTCAGTGTGGCCTTAGAATCATTAATTCACCATTCTTGGGCTTTGTCCTAGTTTATGGTGTGATGATAGCAGCATTCATAACTGGTCAGCACTTAGGTAAGGGACTGGGCAGTACCAGTGGTACATAGGTACCAGACAGCTTCTATGCTTGTTTCCTTCCTTGGCAGGAAAGAGGGGACCTAGAAAAGAGAGTAGGGATTGAAAAGGGTTTGCAGTGCTGTAGCTTCTTCAGTGCTAAGAGAAGTGTCAAGACTTTAGGAGAAATTTAGTCCCCCTGAATTAGTCCCCTGGTCACATGAATGTCAGGGTGAGGATGGGGATACCAGGCTCTGACTTGTGGACTAACAGTTAGGAAACACTTTCCCTCAGTCAAAGATTTTGATTTGATTTCTTTTTTTCTCCCCCCCCCGCCCCCGCCCCTCACTGACATGTGTGCTGTGTAGATACAGAAAAAGCATGTAATTTATTGCATGCATGAGAGTTGATTATCCAATTCAAAATCCCTTGCAATTGCTATCAGGCTGTGCTAAGCCTGTCTACAGTAGGTGCCTTACTTAGTTATCTATGCCCAAGAGAGAGAAAGGGGAGCAATTCATATCACTACTGCCCAGGGCTGCCAGAGCTCAGCCTTCTTCACACTTCTTACAGTAGTGGGGCTACCTAATTTAAGTATATAGCCTACGTACATTATGTATACATATGCATATACATATATACAGATGCACACACATAAATAAAATAAGTATATACATATATAGTTATATACATATATATCTAAAAAATTCTGAGAGCTGGCTACCACATCTTTTCTACCATTGCTAGAGACAATTGTGATATTCAAAGAAACCCTAACCTTATTTCAGGTGTGTTATAACGTCGAGCCTTGATTCACAAGCAGAATCACACCCTTGAGGGGCAGAGACTGATGGCAATGCGTGCGAGTCCTCCATTATCGTTGCTGAGTGTGCAATGAGGATCAGGCCTAAATCTTTCTAAAGGTAAATAGTGGATAAATGTGAAGCCTGGAGCTGTCATTTAAGTCTTTTCATCTCTAGAATAATCATCTCTTCCCGAAACAGGACTCTGGGTAGAGTTTGCAATCGTTCCCTTGTAGCCATCGATCTGTTTCGCTATTTTACAGCAAGTAAATTTTCTTCTCAGTGGGTGAACTGCATGACAAACCATAAGCAAACTTCTGAAAAACTGCAAACACTTACACTTTACTGCAAATGTAACCATAACAATTCAAAGTACTAATTTTCTACCTCATATAATATGTGTAAGTATGCCTTAGCAACACTCACGGGAAACATAATTTAACAGTGCCTCTATCTTCCTTACCTCGAGATGGGAAATTTCTGTCACATACTTAACAGAAGGCCGGCTGTCTGAGCTTCCCATGTGCTTATCTGCATGTGTTTTTCAGGAACATCTTGAGGGGGTGTTTGTTTTTCTTTAACCCTTCACTAGCTACACGGCAGCTTCACTCAGCTAATGAAAATATGGTACCTTGGCTCCCAATCTCTCCCTGGGTTAAAAAGAAAGAGAGGAATGAGAAAATATGAGCTGGGCTCTTCACAGGAGAAGACCCCTAAAATGAGGTCTTTATCAATAGGAGAGAAATAGCTGTCAGCTGCGCAGCATATCCCATGTCAGGGACCACTCAGCACACCACGAAGAATCGGCAGCTGGGTGGCTGCTTCCACGTTCTAGCTAACATTTGTATTATTCATGTTTGTATTGTGCATAATGCCAGGTTCACACATACAGGAACATAAAGAATCTACTCTAAGAAGCTTTTATTTTTAAAATAGGAGGAATATGAAGTATGAGAAAAAGGAATTATTTCTATTGTAATTTATAGCTGACTATGTAAAACACAGAGATTAAGGACTAGTGTGATTTAGGATTGACAGTGATTTTTACCATTAAAATCACTAGCAGGTCTTGAACAAGTCATTTTATGAGTTAATTTGGATTCAAAAGAAAGAATAAAACTCAATGGTCTAACTTTTGTTCCACTCAGACAGTGAAGTCTGCATCATAACACACCAAATTTTCATCTTCCTGAGTCCAAGAGCTGAAGTCCTAGTTGGGCACAGCTGACTGTGCTCAGGAAAGGCAAAGTCTGTAGGAAAAGATGATGTCTTCTTTTTTAAAGTCAAGTAAGGAGCATTTTAAGACAGCATCCAGAAGAGCAGGCAAGCTGGGAAATCAACAAGTCAAAGGTCCGCCTAGTCTAAACTCCTGTCTCTATCAGTGAACTGTAGCAGATGTTTAGAAAAGTATGTAAGAATGAAGCAAATATGCAGTAGCATGTTCCTGGTGCAGCACTACCATCAGATCAGAGGTGGTATCTCTTTGCTCAGTACCTCCTAATTGATTTAATTCTATGAACTTGTCTTTCTGCATTTTAAATCCATACAGACTTTTGCAGCTACAACAGCCTGTGTCAGTGAGTGTCATGGTCTATTCCATGGGTGACAAAGGACCTCCATCTGTCTGTACTGAGCCTGTCCGTGTGGTAATTTCATTTGGTTATTGTTTTTTTCCCTACTCACCTTCTCCTTACCTGTCATGAGGTTCTAGGTGTCGTTACTAACCAATCGAAAATGTCTGAAATCCAATGTTTTGCCAGGATTTGGATGTCTACAACTAGTCATGAATTCAATGTCTGTGTAAAGCTGGGATGTATAACCCAGTCCCTTCCTCGTTTAGGTGCCAAGTTGGTTGTTTTGGGTGAATGGCTGACTCTTCTTTTAAAGCACTGCCAGAGAAAGAGGAGGTGATATTTAACTCTTCATGTTAAAGCCTGCTGCTATAGGAGTTGCCAGAAAGTGGGACACTTACATTCTTTGTCTTCTTCAGGCATATGGGATTTTTGTCTTTTTCAGACATTTTTTGAATATGGGATTCAAAACCACTTCTTCTGTCTCGATGAGGTGCCCAAAACACCACACTGTAGGCACTGTGACAAAGATCAAGCCTTTCCCCTTACTAATAAATCTGTGAGAGAGAGGAGGTGGGAAAGCATCATTGTCCTCCATTTTGCTGACAGTGACTGACTTACTGTACAGCACAAAGTTAAGGAGTAAGTGAGGAAGCCAGAGGGAACAAAGAGAGATTGGGGCATGCAGATGGGAGGTTGGACCTGGTCTCTGCTCCAGTGATGTGCATGTATTTCCCCCCAAAAAGCTCTTTGGAGCAGGCATCAGGGAAGATAAGGGTGAATAACTCTCTGCACGGGGTGGGGGCTAGGCAGGAATTTTGCCTACTGTCTGTTTTGGCAGCTTATCCTACTTAAGATTTGCTAAGAGCACTGAAGTCTCATCATGGACCAGAGCCTGAATCTTGGGGTGTGTCACTTGCCAGGGAAACCCTAGCTCAGCCAGTCCTGTCGTGTTGACTCAGAGGTGGCAGGATACAACTGCGGGTGGGCAACTTCTATGGTACCGAGTGCTCATGCTGAACCAGCCAGCCGCCAGCTTTCCGCACCTGAGGAGACTTCATTTTTGTGATCAGAGCTGGCAGTCAAGATGTAAAAATTCCTAACTGTAATCCCTTAGCATGTGGGCTGCTGGAGTAGTACTGCAAACTTTGTAAGAGGAAGGGCTTCAAAATACATTAACTAATATATGAAGTTTTGACCTTCATTAATTACACTTGTAATCCCCCTAACATTCATCAGGGAGTTCATTCCAGCATTCAGTTTTCCTGGATATACTTTTCTGGCAAAGGTGCACTTTTTATGGGCATGAAAATATTTGTAATATGAACTGTTTCTCGGACATAGATGTGGGCACAAACCCAGTTTCCCCTTCCAAGAAATTTTAAGACTAAAAAAAATTTCCAAACTCAAGGCAAGACAAAGTGGAAATCTTGGAAATGTGCTTAACCTGAAATCATGCCCCCAAACACAGATGTGACTCATCGAAACATTTCACATGAATGGCTTTGAGATATTTCACCTGAATTTCTAACTAATCTTTTTGACAGTGTTTTTTTTCTTAAAAATGAGCTTGCGTTCGAAAATGCAGCCATTTAAGTGAGAATTTTAAAGAAAAAAGAACCCTTTGTTTTCCAAATTCCTAATGGACAACTCCTCTCCCTCCATCCTCATCCCCCACAATTCCCTCTGCTCCAGTAATTAGAAACAGAAATTTCATTGCAGAACCCCCATTTAAAAACTTTATCTCTCCTTAGTAGTTGCACTGGATGACATTTTTGCTGTGTCTAGCACTGCCCTCAAGGAAATGTACTTGCTCAGACATTTAGTTCAAGCCAAGAACATTTTTGACACCCACAAGGAGTCTGCCAAGTGACTGTGAGCATCGTGCATTAGAGTGTCATTCCAGCCATAGGAAAACCTAAACCACATGAGCGATTTGAACCACGATTTCCTCCTGTCTAAGAAAAAAAGAAATTCATGTATGTATCACGGCATTTCAGTTTTAAGTGAACTGCCTACAAAATGGCAACATCCAGGAGGTTGAAGAGAGGAGCTTATTCACTACTGAGCAATGTTAAGCAAATATTCACCGCAACATCGGATGCATGATAAAGCTTTAAACCTCCTGTGCTTTAGTGAACCTGAGGAACCTCCCATTTGAATGAGGCACAACTCAGGCATTAGTCAGACAGGAGATGAGATGCAGTCCTATAAAATAACCACATTACTATGAAAAATGAGACATAAAGCAAACTGTCCCCATATGTTGCTATCCATATCTCAGAAAGATTTTTCTTGAAGTTTTACTGTAATGATCATCAAGGGAGTTTACATGCCCTGGTCTGGAATTGATATTAATCTAGAGGGGAGGAAAGGGGGACAAACTCAGACAAAGAGATATCCAGGAAATAGGGACAGATGGGAGATAGCTGAAACAAAAAAGTATTGGCAGGGGTGAGAGTGAACGCTTTCCACTGAACTGCATTTGGGTACTGAGCATGGTGTTCTCATAAACACAAGGAAAACTGCTTGGGGTCCTGCCACCAAACCCTGCTTACATGCAACGCAGTTGTCTATCCTGCTGCATTACTGATTACTTGCAACAGCTTTTTAATGTAGTTTGGGGGATACAGTATATGTATCATTTCTTTATTACAGTCTTTCAGTCATCATCATGATACAAAGAAAAACCATTGTTTGGAGCAGATGCACTCTTTTATTTGCTAATATGTTCTTGGTTGACACTAATTTGCCACAGCAAAATTTAGCATCCATCTTCAAAATGCTGCTCACTAATGCCATTCGAAAAACCAATGGGTATGCAATAAACAGTATCAAACAACCCATAATAAAGCAGTTTTACTACAGATGTTCATTATGTACATGAGTCTCTGTAGCAGCCTGTGTATTTTGGAGAAATGTTTAAAATTAGTTTGGAAAAGCAGTAATTAAAATTAGTTATTTCTCGTAAAATTCAGTAAGATCAGAACCACAGACATGTCACAGTGCTCAATTCCCAGAAGTGATTCCCCTCTCCCTGTCCTTTGAAGCATGTTTATTAATTTTGTTGTAGACTTGGGTATCATATCCAAAGCTATGGATTGATATTGATTCCAAACACATCATGTTGGTGAGTAGCAAATGTTTGGACTTTAGAGATTCAGTGCTGTGCTCATTAATACTTCTGAACACGCTCCTGACTGCCATTTTCCCTAAGAGCCCATTGGATACATGTAATGAATGCACTGCTTTCTGGATTAATTGTCCTGTGAGCTCATGGCCTGCCTTTTGTACCCTAATTTCCTTACAGTGCTATGGAAAGCCTTTGTCATGTGCTGTGGCTCTCCCCAGTGACTGGATAGATAAGTAGCTTCTGATGACATGAACTGACTTGCACTCAGAGCCTCACCACGTGAACACAACTGAATCCACCATGTGATAAGGATGGCTTCATTTTACATTTTTAAATACAATTTTTAAATTTACATTTTAATGTACGTGTTTGGCTGGGTGACTAAATGAAGGTCTCCTATCTGGAGTGCAAATGCACCAAACTCTCTCCTGGAAGGCTGCATGGCCTGGCTAGAAGAACGAGGATCGTGGTCTAACTGTTCTCAGCATCTCTGTGCTCATGTCACTACTTGTAGCACTCATCAACAGAAGAGAATAGGATTTTTATGAGATGATGAAAGTTTTTTTTTCAGCATTTGATCCTTTCTCACCCCAAATGACAGAAAATTTCATTGTGTTAAGGGAAAATAAAAATTATTAACTAGATTTTTTTTCCAAGTCTTTTCCTTTAATTTTAATTTCTGGCATAACTTCAGATTGAATGTTATTTTAACTAAACTGGTTTTGTTTTTTTGCTTTTTCCCCATCCCTCATCTGAATGTGGTAAATTTTTGCAGTGACCTCTTCTCTAGTAGTATGTCTAGCAGTCTAATGCGTGTGGTCCTTTGTTCTTGATTTGCTCATATTGGATGAGTAAGCGTTCAATATTCAGACAAAGCAAGCAGAGCATTAATCACCTCCTGTGGTATGTGGACCCTGACAGGCTCTTAGGTACCCTGAGCAAAGGAGAAATGTGTCAGAACAAAAGTGTCTGAGCAAGCACTGCTGAATTTGGGCAAAATTTAGATCTTAAATGTCAAATTTTTTATCTCTTGGACCCAG
This sequence comes from Phoebastria nigripes, assembly GCA_035582835.1. Classification (NCBI taxonomy): domain Eukaryota; kingdom Metazoa; phylum Chordata; class Aves; order Procellariiformes; family Diomedeidae; genus Phoebastria; species Phoebastria nigripes. Next base: position 426,536 of record JAYKAV010002809.1, on the reverse strand, counting down.
CTTCGAAGGAGTGTGCGAGAAAAAGCTGGAATCCCCATCTCTTAGTGAGAGTGGAGTGTCAGGAGTAAGTTCCCTTCCTTCACAGAGCACAACGGACTACAGAAGGAAGCAGTGAGGAGATGGTATCAATCAGAGTTGAAGGTAACCACAAACTAGCTGTGGAATGAGTTCCCGACATTGCCTGTGAGTTTTACATGCAGATGTGGCATTCATCAATTCCCAATGACATCAGTCCGTGTGTTGCAATATCAGGACATGAGGCATGATTGATTAATCTGTAGCTCTGACTCCATTTCCTGACCTAATAATTCCCTGCTCTCCAATGCAGAATATGAAGGCTTAAACAAAAGAATAAAAGGGAAAATGAGATCCCCTTACTTCATTCTTTTGAATAGGAAGATAAATGAGCTCCCTATTGAATAAAGCAGAGATTTGCTGAAAAGTGCTAACTGTATTTGGGAGTACTGTGCGAATTTATATCCATGAAAAAAGACAACTCTCCGAGTCATTGATATGTGGCAAGAGAAACATTAAGTGCGATTAAATATCATGTTAAAAACTGGTTTTGGAGTATGTCCGTTGCCTCACAGGGCAGTTTGGCTTCTGAAATGACCTTGTTTCTGAAACCTGTGCCTGCACCCTCAACCCATAAAGGCAACTTAATAAACCTTCCAGACCTGAAATGAACATTTTGATGACACTATGAATACAGTATACGCTAAAGATCTTCTATTCCATTTTCTATAACCATAAACAGATACGCTTTAATGGTCTGATGCCTTTACCTTAAAAAATTCCAATTTAGTTCCCTAGAGCTATAATAATAAAAACTGCTGACATTCTGTTTTTATTTTTCAGAGTAAGAAGAACCTGTCTTATAAGGGCTCCTCTGTATTTGTGGACCGGTGAGATCAAGCTCGGTCTTAGAATCAAGCATCTTTGTTAAGAAGAAAGGCATCTGAGAGGGATGTGACATGGACTTTTAAACTTGACACAGGTGACGGCAAGTCTTTCAACACCTGAAGCCTATTCATTCTTTGTCTTGAAAATAGCTTTGTAAATGTCAGAGCTTAAAATTCATTTGGTTCATCTTTGCTTTCTTTTGGCAGTATTTCTGTCATTCTGAGTTTGAAGAGAGGAGACATCCATTTCTGTCAGAACAAACTCACCGTGCAGGCAGGGACTCCCTTTTTGCCAGGCTTGTTGAGCCTGCTTCTGGCATTGCTGGGTTACAGGAGTTCAGGTTCTGGTTTTTGAAAACCCCTACATGGCAGACAGGGAGAATAAGGCCTTAAAATTTTCAGTTTTCTTTGGTTTTCAAACTTCAATGCATATAAAATGCAAATGGCTGGTAGTAGGTTGCATTATGTCTAAGAGGGAAAATACTCTCTGCTGCAGAAACTACATCCCTCTCCTGTGGCATGTCATAAAACGTCTTAGATATTTGAACTCAAATCCGAAATGGCAATACAGAGTTAGACATGGATGCAGCATTTTGCTGCTTATTACAGTAAGTGTTGACATTGTATTGAAAGTACATTTCTTATTTTGATCTGACAGAGTTCAATCTTCAGATATCTCAGAACAAGCAGCATGGGGTTATTCAGAATCTGCACAAACCATACTCTAATAGTTTTCACTAGGAATGATCATGGCAATCTTTCATAGGCCTGCATTTTTCTATTTTTGCTGATTCTTCTTTTTGTTTTAATATTTCCTCAAGAGTTTGTGTTCAAACTACATTCTGAAAGCCTTTGCAGATTTTAATCTCTTTACAAAAGATATAATCCCATTCCTTTTGGTTTTGTTGGKTTTTTTTTTTGCCTACCAGGAACACTTCTACCCTACTGATGTTGCAAGTTGTTTTTTCCCCCTTATACGGAAGCACGGGAACAGGCACTGTGGACAGCCCAGCTCTGTGTCCTGTATCATACAGTGTCCAAAAGCAAGCAGATGCCTAATGAGTAATGTAAGTCTGAAGCAAGTACCTAGCGACACTCCTCCAGAATATCCTCCCAGTGGTCTGTGGCCGAGGGCCTCCCCGAGGCAGAGGGGATGTAGCTAATAACACAAACCAGGTTCTTTTCTTCCATGGATTTGTCCTGTCACTTCCTGAACCCAGGCTACTACAAATGCAATTTTAAAATTCATTTTTAGAGAGGAATGCATAGCACTGAGGCTACAGAAAAATCCCCCGTCAATTTGTAGGTTGACTAAAACCACACTTAGAATTATCCTCTTCTGATCAGTGTATTGGATAGCAATAACCTGAGGCTTGTCCTGAATGTTTGTGACAACAGCGATTAGGTCTGAGCACTGGAAACCTTTGCAATGTGCTTATGATCTCCAGGGGCAGAGGTTTATATGGCTAAGGCAAAGGGAAAGAGAGCAGAAAGAACTGGGAAACCACTGAAATACAGGAACGGTAGTGAAGTTGGTCATGGGAGCACAGGTCCAACCTTTGAGGTCACTAAATCTGGCCGCTTAATACTGGAGACAGCCAGCTCTTGCTGTCCCTGCACACTGTGGTGAGAATGTCAAATAGCCAGGGCAAGGTTCGTAAGCACAGGTATTAACTTGCTGGAAAAAACCCACGACTGCTCTTTCAGGCACTTGAGCCTTATTTTATGGCTGAAGAGAATGGAACAGGTTGAGAATAGTATATGCTTGGACCATCATGGTTACAACACTTCTACCATTTCAATTTTGTCAGTTAATTGTTTTTCACTGCTAAGAGCCCCTGAGGAGTATGTCAATTTAAATTACCAAGCACCAAGAGGAGCTCCATGAAAAATGACCCTCCCTGTATAAACCTGAATTTTGTGCAAAGTTCTAGGAAAAYTTCTTAACCAAACCCTGTTATTTTTGTATCCTATTTCAATCTTCAGCTTAGTTTTAGAATGGAAGTTAGCTTTAAAAAGTCTGAAAGAAAACTCAGCTTGTGCTTTTGATCTGAGAGCTGAAGAAATTCCTGGTCAACACCAACCTTCTAAGATCTGGTGAACGTGAGAGCTATGCTGGCATCCAAAAATGAGGCAGCTCTCAAGGTGCTTCTTCATATTCTGTAGAAACTTTTCCTGAGGAACTGAAGCCCTGACCCGGTAAAGTCTTTCCAGACTGGGAGTCTGTTCTGTAGTCCCCTATTCATACTGTCCTCTAAGTAATGAGTTTTTTCCTCCTGAAGCAGAATGGACTCTCACAGCTATTGCCAAAGTAAGCATTTCCCCCTTTTTCATGCTCCCACCCTTCTCAGCAGAAGGTCTAAATCTTTATTCTTCCAAGAAAAGGCACATCCAAGGAGGAACCACCTCCCCTCGGATTCAGCTTAGCTTCTCTGGCACGCAGTTCTGTGGCTGATTGTACCAAAGGGGCAGACACTTTTCCACTTCACACAGGTGGTCATGGAATAAAACTCATTACAGAATTTGCAAATGGGAAAATCGACCTTTTTACAGMCAGGAAAGTGAGACTGAGCTGGAATTCAGGGACGAATTTAAAGGAAAACAGGGGCTGAGCAGGGGCTGAGGCCCAGATCTCCAACGCTAGGTTTGGGCCTTGTCTAAGAGGATATTCAAGGGGTGTGTTAAGGTGAATACCACACTTTGCCTGTTTAATAAACTTACCTCCTGTGTGGGACTGTTAGGTCTGGATTCTGCAGTACATCTGTTGAGCAAACATTATAGATGACTGATATTTATATGAAGGGGAGACTTTACAGCGCCGATTAAGTAAATATTTGCTTTTAAATATTTGCATACCAATACTTAGATTTATGAATGTGAATTCTCAAGATCCCTGTTTTTATGATCCCATTTCAACAAGGGCAATTACTTCCATTCTGTTAATGAGGAAAAGACATAACAAATATTAAGAGACCATGGGAATAGAGTAAGATCAAAGGTGCAGATTACCAACTGGAACATATTTTCTCCTCACTTTTATTACTGGATGCTATTTGCATAAAGAAGCATTTTTTTGGTTTAAGATTTTTTCTTTTCTTGTTACTGATTCTCACTTGAGGTCATAATCCTCTTCCTGTGACATCACCGTTGATTGCTGGGGAAAGCATTATGAAGTCATACTCCAGTGATCAGAGGTTCAGGTGAGGGAACAAACAGCTCTTAAGTATAAGATCCTGTTTTCATACTCACGTCCCATGTATTAAAGTATTAATGCTGAAGGGAATTTTGTCACCTGGGAGTTCCTCATAACAGAGTGATTCTTTGCTGCCATATGCTACAGCTCCATAAAACAAACAATTTATTCACAAGCTATAAAGATCACAAAGAAGCAAGAGCATGCAAGCAATGTAACATCAGCCTCATACACAGTCAGCACAAATGAGGAAACAGACTCTCTGTGGAAACACCTTTATTTGAGGTCCCTGCAGGGCTCGCACACCTCTCTGCCAGGACAGGTAATGTTACAGCTGGGAAAGGGGATTTCTATGAACTGTGGAAGTGCTCCAGGATGTGAGGTTGATGGGTCTCTGAGTCAGGTCCAGTTATCGCTCCAGTTCAGCAAAGCACTTAAGTCACGTTGACTTTGCTTCAGCGAAACACATCTGTGTTTTGCAGAGTCCCTGCTGCTGAACTGCACCTGGGATTGAACACAATGGTAGTTTTGATCTTTCAAGGGATGTTGTCAGTTTTAAACATATGTTAAAAAACCAAAACAGCCCCGAACACCGAGTTTATTTTCCAGTGATATAGATAATGAGTTATTCAATTACAACTCAAATGTGCTTTCCATTTCCATTACTTTCCACTCGCTCTGCCAGATGACCACAGTTTGGTGTTTCTCTGTTTGGGAAATGAAAATAGATTAGTCTGTCTCGCTTCTGTTTACAGCCTGATCCTAATAAATTTCACTCGGAGGTTCTTGTCTGTCAGCCCAATACTTGAAATCTCCAGCTATAGTTGCCACAAAGAGACATTAACAAAGATAATTTCCATTAAGAGTTAAAGAAATTGCTAGATTGCTTATTTTAATCCAAAATTTTGGTTGTTATAAGAAAAAATATTTCAGTCATGTCTGACTTTTAATTGGTTAAAAAAATCCTGTACTAACTTTTAGAAAGATTTGCTAATCTGTGCTCTAAACCTATTTACTTTCACCCTGCCTCCAATTCACTCTCCGCTTATAAAATCGGTAGCTATTACACTTTGCTTAATGCACTGTGTGTCTGACACGCTATCAGCACCCTGCTGCTGGGCAGGCTCCCAGTGCCGGGTTGTAAAGGAACGAGCGGATACACGAGAGGGCCCCAATCTGATCTGGCACCATTCCCGGAGCAGAAATGGAAGATGCTCTGTGACAAATTCTGGTTCATTTTCCCTTCTATAAAGAAAGTACACTTTTTCGCTTACTCCATCAGGAGGGATAAGCTGATTTCATTTCAGACCTGTATTACTCTATTTCAATATATCAATTCATTCCTCTACTACGGGCAAATATCTGTGATACAGGCTGTATTTATAACTATAGTGTATAATCCCTTTTATCCACTGCACATGCCAGATTCTGTTTTGAAGTAGGCAACAGTGTCATTGTATCACTAACATTATCATTTCAATAAAGTCTTTTCACAAAATGCTTCCAATTCACCCCTGTAGAAGTTAGATATTTCTTATTTGCCACCTAAGGAAACTATTAAGACTGCCAGCATTTTTTCTTTTCTTTTCTTTTTCTTTGGCTAAAACTCTTCTCTGACAGAAATTAGGCTTACATTTCCATGTAATAATATGAAAAGTTTTCTATTTGCCATGAAAATTTTTGAAGTGTTCTTGAAAAGCTCAGTATCCAAAGCCCCAAAGAATTTGGCTACTTGGAAATTATTCCTGTCTTATACCATTAAATTTATCAGTTATTTGGTGATCTGTTTGTGTCTCTGAGCTATGTTTCTTAATTAAAGTACGCATAAAGTACCCCATAATGCATCACTTTTCTTCCCTGAGAGAAAAGACTTGGGTATATYACAAACCATGTTGTCCAACAGGAAAGCAGAACAACGGAGGAAAATATCCGAGTCAAATAGCCACCTCAGGCTGGAGTTCCCATCCAAATGACATCTACTTCTGTCCAACTTTATTGCCACCTTTCTTCTAGAGGGGAGGGATTACATTGTGGCATATGAAGTATAGGGAAAGCCAGGCTTAAACAAGAAGGCAGGAGCAAAAGGCAGGAGGACCACATTCCCAGAGTGGAACAGTCTTCCCTGAAAATGTTCAGTGCTTGAATTAAAGTGTGAGGTTGGGGGGCAAGTTATGGGGGAAAGATTTAGAAATTCCAGCAAAAGCCCATTTTTCAACCAGCTTTAAAACTGTGTTTACAAATCTAACCTTAATGCTAGTTATTGACATTCTTCTCCCACAGGACATTGATCCAGCAGATGCAGTGTTGGAAGCTTGCAGAAATCTTTAATTTACAACTAAATTGCTTCACTGAGTTAGTGGGGGCTGTGTCAATGAGGAAGGACTACACATTTGGGGAAGATGCTCCAGAAACTCATGTCTTGAGTTTGATTCTGCAGAGTGATGGACAGATAACTTTTGTTTTTAAGTTCTGACAGAAAAAAATTATGACATTTGCCAGGAACAGAAACACGCAGCTGGCGTAGAATTGCAAGATATAGCCAATGTCAAGGCAGGACAGTCAGAGCAGCTGTGCTGTCTCAGAAACAGGGCAGGAATGTGGTCCAGACACTTCAGTTGCCATCTGATCTTCTGTGTCCCCCTTGTTCAAGGAGTCAGAAGCATGGTTTCCTGCATGCCCAAGCAACGGATGTAAAAACCTTGCTGACAAATCATCTCTTAGGCGGGTTTTATTCTGCAGATAGACACACCGCAGAAACAGGGCAGCTCCTGCCTGCAGGGCACAAGAACCTTCTGCTGTCCTTCGTGCAATGCAGTTGCAACCTCCAATGAGCTCAGGGGAAAATCCCCCCTGCTTTAGGAAAGAGAACTCTTAATTCATTCACTCTCCTTCACACAAAGGTATTCCCCTGCACCTCCCCTCCCCTCTCCGTGCTGGAACCTTGTTCAGGTCTATCAGCAAAGAAACTGGTCTCTTGGCTGCTTCCCGGCTCCCTGCACTGCTGTGTGGAGCCCTTACGGAGCCCATAGGCACTGAGGCRAGATAGCCCATTGAACTATCATGGCTCAGGCACATCAACGTCTATAATTAAGTCACACTGGACTTTCAGAGACCTCTGCTTCCCCTGGCTGAATGATCAGGGGCATGTGTAGAGCTGAGTTCCCTAAGAAACTCTGCGCTAGTCCAAGGCAAGGCTTGAATTCAATACTTTAACTTTGGAGTGAGGCATTTTAACCCCTCTGCTTCCATACTCCTACACCAGCTGTCACTGACATGAAGCCCCATCCAGGCCTTGCCCAGTGGTGGTTGAAGGGGAACTGAGGGCTACCACTTCCCTGTGACTCTTCATTTTCCTATGTGAGCATTTTGCAGGGCATGTGGTAGACCACATTTTAATTTCCCARTCACCAAGACGTGAGAAATAACATGCAACTGTCAGAGCAATACAGTACTCCATGGAAGGGCAGCAGTGCAGGATTCAACCATGCCTCCTTATTCCTCTGCCAGCACAGCATCCTCCTGATCAAAGCCGCATTGTCCCAGCAAGTGCTGCTGAGCCACGGGGCAAGCATGTCAGGCAAATCAGCATGACTCCTGTGACCCCTCAGGGATCCACCACACCTCGCACCCTGCCCAGCGGACCCTGGCTCTGGTGTCATGTTTATGCCCTCAAATCCTCCTGGCGTTGCCTTGTTTTTCCATTTCCTCCACCACCCACTGTTTCCCTTCCGAGTCTCTCCCTGCCCACACCCCCATCAAACATGTGTCAAGCTGTGCTTATTTGGATGGTGCAAAGCATTTCAGCAAAAATGTCTTCAACAGTGGAGCTGTACGAGGTCCACGAGAGGAAAGGCATGTGGATAAGGCACTAGGCAGGAAATCTGCTGTTTGGCTTTTGCACTGACCCGCTGCCTGACTCAAGGCCAGCCCTATTTAAACTGTTCTCTCCCAGACAGACCCGTGTGGATGACAAGCCAGCTCTCTGCGGGGAGCGGGGTCCCYGTGCATACCCACACCGCGGGGCAGTGCTGTGCAGAAGTCGTGGGAGCAGCCGGGCTGAGCTGGTGGCCGTGCATCGGAGGCTGCTTTCCCCTTCCTCTCAGCCTGATCCTGGTTCCTCGGGCAGCTCGTTTAGAGCCAGCTCAGATATCCACAGGCTCACTGCAGTGTGCAGTGTAAATAGGAGCTTAATCCGTTACAGGCTTGAGCAAGCCCACTGAGGCCAAGCATCCTGAGCTGGCTAAAATACAAATGCAAGGCAGGTCTTCATTACACCCTCTTCTCCAGTGTGTGAGCGAGTTTGGATTGCTCCCTACTTGAGATTGAAGCTGGTGGCATTTTACACCAGTTTACACCAGTTGCAACAGAAGTGAAGGACAGAGAGCCACGGAGCGTGGCAAAGGAGCCAGCCCAGCATCACTTCTGAGTTTGCCAAATCGCTGCGAGGGCGTAGCACAATTAAAAAGAAAGCCCTCATCCATGTCACTGAGGAGTAACACTTGCAGTTACTAAAACAGAAAGGGCTTTAAATGACTGATTTATTTTCCATTAGCTGGGTTGCTCTATATTCTTTGCAATTCTTTCAGGCTGGGCTGTAGAAATAAACCAGTCAGGTTCACTTTTATTCAGTATTGGTTTCTAGTCAGGGTGCTTTGCTAGGCTCTTGGGCTCGAATCAGCAATAACTGGGCTATAAATGATGAAGGGAAAAACAAGGAGGAGAAGAGAGTGGGGAATGTTAAAATTCCCAAACTATTCCTGTTTTACCTCTGTTTTGCAAAGGGTTGTTTGGAGCCAGATTTTGGGCCAAAATGGCTTCTAGCAGCACACTTTGATGATTTTTTTTCTCCACAAGGCAGAAGAAAATAATTTAAAAATGCCACACAGCACTGGCAAACTCCATACGCTCTGACAGAGCTGCTTCTCCTCAGGCAAACTGATTTGCAACCAATTATACTAAAGAGAGTGTGGTAGATTTACTTTTCCATGGTACAAAAAAAAGCTTGTCATGTTCTCCCCTGGCACTTTCTTTCTCCTCCAACAAGAGAAAATATTTGGTCCAAAAGTCCTAACCTTAATGATCTTCTGACTGCCATAAAAATGGTAAACATGCAATTAGAAATGGCATTTACCTGGTCAGGTATGCTGAGGCTTGTTTTGCATTTTAAGGGAATCTGGCATAAGTTTTGCAGCAGGTTGGCAGTCTCTGTGCTCCTGACTTATTTCTGAGTACATTTCCTTTTGAGGCAAAACAAGGAGGAATGCACCGCAACCTTTTATCATGCAGTTATCTGCATTCCTGGACAGTGTCACTGTCTGGTGTGTGACTCATTCATGGTCTCTGCGAAGCTTTATGCTTCCATTAGAGGCCTCTTCTCATTCTGTTTTATTTTAGACAAAATTAGGCTCCAATGAACTTTAGTTTTTAGAGGGAGGCATATGACATAAATGGGAGGATGGCATACTGTGGAGCAAATGTGGCCACATCTCCTGTCTGTCTGTAATTTTATTACTGAGATATAGATACCTGGAAAATCTAAATCTACTTACAAACAAATGAAGCTTAAATAGAGAAGAAAATCCTTGTTATTCATTACAAGCAGTGATATTTCCTATGCACTACAGCTACAGAGGTACTCTGAATGACCATGGATACAGAAATATATTTTGTGCTCAAATCAAGCAATAACTTGGAGGAGGTAAAGTAAAAATCATTTAACCTTTGCTTATCTGACAAGCCAACTCTAATTAGAAGGTCAAATTAGTGGGGTGCCTGTAAAACAATTAAACTGGTGAGGTATCCTGAGGAAGGCAAATTTATTTTATTATGCTATCCTATATTATTTCTCCCTTATGCATCAAGTTACCAGATCAAACAGCTGCAACATCTGAAGGTGCAGAAGGAGGATAGATGAGAGATGGGTGGTCGCTGTAAGAGAAGGGTAGCGTTAAAGCTGAGTAAGATGTGCAGGGTAAGTAAGTAGTTAGGTCTCTGTGTGCAGAGGGAAGAATGGAGGATATTTGCTGATATGTGTGTTCATTTTTAATAGTGGCTTTCCTTGTGTTGTGCCTGAACTTTCACTGTTTCACAAAATGATTTCTATGCTTTGATATATGTGATGAGCAAACCTTGACGGAAAGCTTAGTTTTGATTCAGTTCTGCTAAAGATTCCCTAAACGTGACTAGAACCTGGTCCCTACCCAATATGTCTGGATTATTAATCTAAAGAAATCATACCCCCTGGGGATGCCACAAGACCACCCTTGGGAATATTAATTTTCTCTTTCCTGGAGGTACTACTGGATCTAGTTGATAGCACGGAGAAGTTCGATGCAGTTTGAGATTCAGAAGAAATGTCCACTTTGTGCTTGCTTTACACATCTCTGTTGATTGTCATTGGGTAAAGGCAGGGTAACAGCAGGACTTGTTTGTCTTGATCAACTGAATCAAATGTAATGCCATTCCACGGGATAGTGAACAATGGAGAAAGTTAAGCAAAATTAAGACAATAACACTGGGCTTCAGTAACAGTCATACAGGGGCCAGAAGAAAATAGTTCAAAGGAGATATTTGTGAAAAAGGAGTGAATGGGGTCAGGGAAAGGTAATTMATGGCAAAGATAACCAGAATCTGCAACAGTCTTTCATTGCAGGGGGCATTGAGGATATAAAGGAAATGTTCAAACTGCATAGGAGCAAAGACTGATAAGACTTGCACTGCAGAGATTAAGGTATCAGCTTCCAGCCAAAGGGATCTGGGGATTGGATCATTATTGTGCTATTAGCTGTTGGCTGGAGATAAACAAAACAAATGTTTATTCCCAGGAGCAATGGCTCTTAGAGTTTAACTGAGGCAGTCAGCAAGAAGGCAGTCTCTCATTGGAGCTAGAGTCCTCACAAGATGATTTCAGGATGATAAAAAGAATGAAAGTATTTCTTTCTCACTACACAATATATGGTAATAGCTCCCTTATCCTCTGCAGGATTATTTTCTGTATTTCTTATCTTGTATTTCTCAGTCTAAAAGAAATTAATATAGGATGCCCCTCAATATTTAGGGGGAACTCGTCTGAGTGTGTGAACTTCCAGGCTCTGGACGATGTCTGCATGGGTTCTTATTATCCTGTCTCTGATGCTAGCTAAAAGGATCCCAGAGAAAAAGTGACTAAACCTCTTGGTGGGAGTACAGGTATACCCTTGCACCACTGGTAACTCTCATGGCTGTGCAGAACTGGGGGGACACCAGAGCTCACCAAGGCCAGACCTCGGCTCTCAGAAGCTGGGGAAATTCCACTGCAGATCTAGCCAGTATTTCTTCCTAGATGTTCACCTGTGACCCTTCATGAGAATTATCTTTGGAAAGCAACAAAAAAACCAAAAAGCAGAGCCAATGTCATCTCTCATTCAGTTCAGGCTGCAGAACTTGTGTTCAGGAGAGGAAGACTGAACTTCAAAGTTTTGCACTGGTCTCTGTTAGGTTGCAGGGCAATAGACAAGGATATGCTAGCAATGAGAAAGCCTGTGTTTTTTGCACTGGGAGTATCTTTGAACAGAAGATGCCAGCAGTCTCTGACAACACTCTTTATTTCCAGAGTGCTGTTCTGCCAGCAGAGGAAGGAGAGACCTGCTTTCCCACAGTGAGGAATAAGTAGACTGCCTAGTGAGACAAATTACAGCAGTGTGGCACTGATAGGACCGAGCGAGCCAGGAAAAGAGCCCGGATTGTGCAAGCACTTCCAGGAAACTAAATGTTCATTATAGCAGAAATGAATTTTTTTTCTTCCTTTCCAATGCCACGATTAACATATCAGATTGTACATGGAGTCTCAGCACAAGACATCAAAGGCTTTCCACGTAGGTTCTTCTCTTGCTCTGTCTTATTAGTGTATATGATGCCCTGAGGATATAACAAGCAGAACTGCAGAACGCCTCATAAGCAGTTTAGATGTGAAGCTGAAGGTTTGTTCCAGCCCCACACAAGTGAGAGAGACCATTGTTTCAAACAGCCCCACAGCCCCCAAGACACCCTTAAATAATGTAACCCAACCCAACCAAAGTAAAGAAAGGGGCAAAAATGATATGTTTTTTTTTCTCCCAAAGTCACATTCTCTCTTAGAGACTCCCTGCCACATTTATGCAGGAAAGTGTGACTTTTTTGGCTGGACCCTGAATGCAGCAACCACCTTTCAGTGTCATCAGCAAACCCAGAGCTTCCTGACTGGAAATATCAAAACACTTCAGCAAGACTATTTAGCATCTTTCCTACACATTCAACCCCTCAGACAGGGTTCAGCTGGTGCACAATGTATTCTCACTTTCTTTAAAATTGTTCTGCTGGTCAGTTCAGCTACTCTAATTTTCCTGTTTTGTGCTTATTAAAATACCTTCTTTACTGTCCACAGAAGAAAAATCAACCTGACTGCATTTGTGGCAGTGGCATTTTGCCTTCTACCTGTTATTGTACCTATTTGTCTCCAGCAGCAGTCAGCATGTGGGTGGTTTAGAGAGAGATTTACACGCTGATATTTTATTAAGGTTCCTTTTTATTCTGTAATTTAACTGGGGAGATTGAAACATTGTACATTATTTTGCCTGTGGTAAAATAGACCTATTTTAGCTTCTTTTTTTCCCTTCTTTTGATTGCTCATTAATATTCAGAGTTTATCTTATCTCTTCCCCCCTTCATTTGGTTTGTAAATGATTCCTTTGCTTGCTCCTTTATTTTTAAGCCTGTTTTCAACTTTTGTTTAATCTTCTTGGTGGCTTTTTTTCTTGTTTGTTATTAAATTTTGAGTTAGACTTTTAAGTTTATCCCTTTTCATATTCATTCCTTAAAATGCCAGCTGCTCTTTTTCTCTGTCTTCTACAGAGACTGTGTGAACACAGAGAATTGGAGCTGCTCCTCCAGCATGCTACAGATTGCTAATTTTGGTCTAGCTTCTGCAGGTGCCAAGAGCAGGGGCTGGGTGGACTTTAGCCTTTCACCCCCTGCAATGGCTGCCATTAGATGTGTCATTGTAATAAGCAGAAACAGGCGCTAGCGTACAAAACCTCTGTTCAAGTTGTGGGGTGACACCAAGATATGCATCACTCTAGCAACACTACGGGAGCTATCTCAAGGCAGGTTTTGAACCCAGACATTTTCTTTCAGCTCTCATTCCCTCCACATCTCCCCATTGGCATCTCTAGTGGATCTACACCTGGTAGTAGACTACACTTGGTGTACTTGCTGGTGACATGTAGTTATGGTTGCTATCATGTGTGCTCCGGTGCGTGCTCTGTGTCATCTGGGCTGCAGATACCTGAGCTAAGGCTGGGGGCTCCTGTGCTCTCATCACACATTGGCTTTGCAACATGTTTGTCTTGTCTTCCCATCCCTACTGAGCAGCAGCATGGCATGTTGCGAAGGGGCAAAGACTCTCATTCCCAATAAATGGCTCTACCTTGGTATAACTGTGCTGACTCCAGAGAAGCTATCCCAATCTTAGAGCACTCTCAGGCAAGGATTAAGCCTGCTTGTCCTTGGCTGACTACTTCATCAGGGCCTGTTTAGTTTGAGGTCATACTTATTTTAATTAAGATTCCACTTATTCTGTTTTGCTGTCTTACTTGTCTCGTATCTTAGCAGTCCTTGGGCCTATTGGCTTTCATGAAGCTCTTTCCCCTCTTCATTTCAAATAGTTTTTAGATCTGACAAGAGTAAAATTTGCCTTCTTGCCAGCACTGCTTCTGTCCAGCTTCCCCAAGCCTGCCCCTGTGGTGTTCACTCTTTGGCAGAGAACTGAAAAGAAGATGTTCCACTGGGTCCTGTGTTCATTTTTCTCTTATTTTCATCTTAATTCCTCTCTATTTCATTTTTTATCTTTTGAATTCCCTCTATTAACCACCAATGAGCCAATCTAACTCCCTCCTTCAGCTCGCTGTTCAGCACCTTCAGCAAAGCCATACACACCCACAGCAGGCATCACTCAAACATCATCCTGGTCTGGTACACAGTTGGATTCTGAATTCACCTGTCATCATGGTTTGAAGCACAGTTTGTCTCTCAGTGCATGATACCATTCTTTATACAAAAAATGGACCATCTTGACAAATTTTTTGCCTATGTTTTTTCCCCACTGCAACATAACATACATTTAAGTATGCAGGTGCACCTGACCTTGTGCCTTGCTGTCTGTACCATGCAATGTCATGTGTATCAAAGGAGCTCCAAAAATAATGTGTAATAATCACGTGATTGACGAGCAGTACATGGTGAAATTGACATTTACAGGAAAATGGAAAAATTTAACACAGGAATATTACGTTATTTAGCAATGAAAGACATATGAAAGCCGAGACAGACAGATACAATTCTTCTGAAATGTCATACAATTTGTCGGGAGCAATGACAATATTGGAATCTTTCAGTGGCATTTGTCATTGTCAGAGGCAGGTCAGTAGACTAGATGGAGCCAATTGTGATCCATTATGACAATGACTAAGCCCTTAGGGACCAAAATAGTCTTTGGGTTGCTTTGTATACAATTACCACAAGCCCAGCTTGTGCTGGACACTGGTAAGGTACTGGTATATGTTTTATATATATGATCTACCTGATGAAAACTGAAGCAATTTTTTTGTATTGCTAATTTGCTTTGACTATACATGATTCATTTTTCTTCTTTGTTCTGTGGATTTGGCACATCCAAGCTCCTGCTTTTCAATTGTGTGAAAGGTTGTCTACCTCTTGATGCAGGATCATAAGTGGGATTAAAAAATTTATATGTAAGGGTTTTAATTCTGAAAAAGTGCCTTCTTATTAGAATGGGAAGGGTTTTTTGGGGGGCAAGGGGGTCAGATGCTCAATTGTGCAAAATGGAAGCAGTGTATCTTCTTCTCCCAAAAGGGGTGCTTGGGACCTTTCTGAGATATTTAATTCTTTGCTGACTCAAATCTGTAAGCAAGCAGCAAAAGAAGATAAGAGAGCACAGTAATGCATCAGATTTTCAAGCTACAGACTATCGTTTATAAAGAAGATACTATGTGAGTTAGCTTAAAAGGCGAGAGAAAGGACCTTGCATGAATAGTGAAGCAGAGTCAAGACTTCCTTTTTGATAGTGCCTCTGGCAGGCTTGGTTATATTTCTGGAACCTGAGTTTAGATGACATTTTCAAGGCACAACCTTATCTAAAGGTGGGATAGGCAAAGAGTTTCTTCCTCTTGCTGCCATAGATTCTGAGTGATCAGAGCTGCTATAGGCAGCTGTAATTGAAGTGTTTAGTGTTTGCTAAATATGGTTATTACCTGAGGGTTCTTGAAATACTGTTTGCATTTTTTATGGTCATTGGATTCTCCTGATTACCAGATGTAATAGACTTTTTATGCTACAGTGCAACTGTTGAACATTTTAATTGGAATGCCATGTCAAATTTTTAAATTAAAAATCAAATACTCAAAGCACCAGTGCTTTTTTGATTACTAAAATTAAAACCTAATTGAATTCTCCCACCAAAAAATAACCTGTGGAAATTTAATTAGAGAAGTGTAAAAGAGCTGATTTTTAAAACATATTAATTTTTAATTAGGAAAAATCTGAAAGGCAAATTAGTAAGTTCTAAATTTTCCAAAATATGAATATGGAGATGCCATGTGGCACAATAAAGACAAGACCCAAGGTTTACCTTCCTAAATGACTATATGTCACCGGGCTTGAGTCTTACCTGAATAAAATGAAAAGTGATGGATAACTGTTTCTGTTGTAGATCCTCATAAAAACCCTCCATGCATGTCAGCACATCAAACGACTACAATGAAAAGTTAAAGTAGCTTCAAATTAACATTTGGAGTAGGGTTCAAAGAGGGAGGTTAGCTGGTTATTCCCAAGTAGGGTATAAGGTACACCCTTGTCTTCAGTGTTCACCTATTGACTAGCAAGATAGCTCTGCAGTCAATGTGTTGGTTGGTCTAGATCCCATTCTCAGGTCCTTAGCTCCCCTGATGGGTGTCTAACTCCAGGGCTTTGCTCCAGAGACTAGGCACATCAGAGCTAGGCATTGCATCACTCTGTATTGCCCTGCTTTTGTTTGATTTACCATTGTACACCCAGGAAGATTCACACAGTGTTAATAAGGGCGAAGAAATCATTGACAGCCTAGGTGGGCTCAATTTGGCCTTGTCAGGACATTTCCATTTCCCATTGATTTTAGTTGTTTGTTGTTTGTGGTTGCACGGAAAGTGTCAGAGTCAGTGAATTAGAACAGGTGACAAGGGCCCTTGGGAAAGGACAACACCATCATTAGTTAGGTAGACTGGAAATGGTTACAGCTCTACTTCTTTCTTAATATTTTTTCTTTCTTAAAAAAGTGCATCCCACAAACTAGCTCCCTATTTTGTGGTGCTGCGCAATTTCATGATACAGCAGTTAGGAGATAATTTGATTTAAAGAAAAAAAATAAAAAAACTAACTACAGCTCTCTGGAGACTCGCTGCTTAATGATACACACTTAAAAGTATAAGGAATAACAAAATGAAGAGGAATGGTGCCTGCAGGGTACATTCAGATCTGGGTTATCTTAGTCTCTCACAGCTGAAGCCAGGGCAGCTTGTGACAGTCACTCAGGACTTGCACTCAGCGAGCCTGGGGAACTGGGGGAGACCTACCTGAGCAGACCCCGCAGGGAACAGGCTGACTTCAGTAAGGTCCAGATCATCCTCCTGTGTTCGTGACTTGGAGCATGGCGCCAATCCCATTGATTGCTTGCTTTTATCTTGGAAAGCCTTTCCTGGCTTTGAGAACAAAGAAGRAGGAATCTGCTCATGGTTAAGATGCTCAGCTGGGAAAGGGAAACTGAAACATGAACCAGAAACCTGTTTTTTTTTCTCTTTTCCTAAACACTAAAGTACAAAATAAGGTCAATTCTTGCCTGCCTCTTTTCTTTTTCCACAGCTTTCAGACTTGACACTTTCCCTATTACTCCGCTTGAACTGGAGAAATCATACCCTTGCCCATGACGAGTCTGGTGCCAGTGGCATCTTTCTGGGAAGAAGATGAGATGGGAGGGTTTAAAATGTTCATCTCCCATTTCCTGGATAAGTGCTTTAGCCATTAGCCTAGTATACAAAAGCAGTTATATACCCTCTCTCAACACATCTCTATGAAGGTAAATGAAGCAGAAGGTGTGCCCCGTCTTCTTTCTGAAGACTGTATTACTCAGGTAACCCTGTGGGTTTTCTGACTACTTAGAGCAGATTTTTTTCCCTAGAGTCTGACTTTGGTGTCAGAACCCATATTCTATGTTTCAGGCACTTTTCTATATGTTTCTGTTTTTCTAGATGTGTCTACTTTTCCTAGGCACTGTTTCAGGCACTTTTCTAGATTTCAACCTATGACCCTAAGTCTTTTAACAGAAGAAGTAGAAGTCATATATACCGGAATCTCGTAAAATGTTAATTCCCTAATTTAGGAAAAATGGTCAAAAATATTGTGAAGTTTCATGGTAACTTTGCAATCTCTATCCTTCCCATGGTGATTTAATAGGCACTTGAAAATGAAGGAATGAAGGTATGATTTGGTTATCATGCAGGTTGATGAACTGTCTCTCTTCTTCAGTTGTCATCTTTGAAGTCACTTGCAATCAAATGGTCTTGTTATCTTTCATATCATTTCTCATTGCATACTTAGGCAATCTGCTGTCTGTAAGCAGTTATTACAACAACCTACTTGTTTTCCACTTATATATAATAACAGTTTACTCATTTCTCAAAGGTCTATACTTATTTTCACTTTTTATAACAAAATAAGAAGCAGAAAGTCTGTTTATAGAAGTAGCTTTTAAACAAATCTGAAAATCGAGGACCACTAAAGACTGGGAAAAGCCTTTGGGATTAGAATACTCACATCAGGATGAAGAAGTGGATGAATGTAAAGAGTTCATGTGGTAGATGCTTGGTTCACTATGGTACAAACACTTCCACGCTGGATATGATTCAAGATGTTACTGCTTTCTGTTTACTTGATAGTGCCTTCACAGCTGAGCCTTGTTAACAGTGCAAAGTCAGCCAGATTAGTTTAAATAGCTTTCAGATCTGCAAGGACACATCTGTTTGTGACCCTTCTCTGTGTTTCATTTTGTTAAAAGTCAAATTTTAAAAAGAAATATATATCAGAAAAGATACATTTTTGTATAAAACCAAAAAGTTACATTGGATAAAAATCAATATGATCCATGTGAATCAAGTTTGTCAATCACTGTCAGGAGGAGATTAGGATTTACTGCTCCCCTCCTTTCCACCCCAAAGAACAAAACACCCAGCCCTTCTTCTCTGAGAAGATTATTGAGTTTCTGCCCAGTGCACCTCATTCCTTCAGGAGACAGGGTGCTGATAAGACTGGCAATTCATCTGATCCCATGTTGCAAATCTTGTATTATCAGCCCTGAAAGCATGGAAATGTCAATATTGAGAAAAAACAAAAACCTACACATGGAAGGAGTTTAGAAAGGGAAAAGCATCTGCAAACTATGCACTGGAAAATCCTCCTTTAAGGAAGAAAGTTAAACAACAGCATGTGAAGCATGCGGGAAGGTACGTGAATTTGGAAGAAGGCTGAACATAGAGTCCTTTAGCAACCTTGGCCCCAGGCATTTAGAGCCCTGTACAACCACAATGATAGTTTGTGGTGATGTGCACCATTCCAGTCTCCCTTCTCTGGTTAGCACCGTCAGTGGACATCTGTTAATGCAAGATTAACTCTCATGTCATACTGGTCCCTGTCTGCATGGTGGGAGCTAGCTTGCAGGTGACTGCTTTAAAATGAAATAGATCAGCCAAGTTTGGTAAAATGCTGTTCTCAACAGATACTGGTCAGAGTGACTTGTGATGTCTGAAAAGGTTTAGGAGAATAGAGTTTGAACCAAAGCGAGCTAAGCAGAAAGCTATTGATTAGTTTCTTTCACATTAGCTTAATTTGTTGTTTGTGTAACGAAGGGTTATTTGTAGTAGACTAATAGGAAGACAGCATTGTGACATAAAAATTTCCAGCTGAAATAAAGCAAGGCAATTACAGGTTGTCCACTGGGTTGATGTAATAATCTTTCATTTCAGAACAGCTGAGTTCTGGACCCCAAGTGTAACCCTCTAGCAGATGCCTCTGTCAGCAGCAAGAGGCCTGTTTCAATCTGTCTAGAGTAGAAATGCTGGGTAAACATAGGTTTTGGGTGGAAAAGAAATAATCTTTTCAGGGAAGAGAATTTTTCCTGAAATAGAGGAAACTAGGAATTGTTTTCTTCTTTCTGGTTATGGCAAAGGAACATAGAATTCCTAGGGCTGCCTTTCCACTGTCAGGAATGTGGATGTTGGAATTTATTTAGAAAAAAGAAACCAAAGAAACAAACAAGGTGCTACATACATATTTACGTACTACCAAATCCAGACAATACACTGGGGTGCTTTCAACATATGCAAAAAGATAACTATATGAATTCTTAAGATCCAAAACTCTTAGATATCACTGAAATTTGCTGGGAACATTATGACAAAAAATTTTTTTTAGCAAAGAGTGTTTATTCACCAAAAAATTTCTCAGAGATATATCAGCTTAAGTAAAGTATACACAAAGAAGATTTTTAAGATCCAGAAATGCAGTTTGGCATGAAGAAGGATCACCTAAAACCAGTCCCTGCATCATCCATCACTTGTCTGTAATGCAGAGATTACTGCATCTACCTAGGATATGCAAGACCTCAGCTCAAATCTCTTCTCTAACAGACTTGAAATTCTGTGCCTTATGTTTCTGGGAAATACCAACTATTTAAGTTACAGATCTGATTTCCCTGCCAAAGGCTATTTTCTTCCCTTGTGATGTAATCTTAAGAATATATCTCCCACTGAAATCAAAGACAGTCTGGGTTTGGCCTTTTTGGAAATGCTTGATGTCAGAGTGACAGTGTCTGTTCAAGTGAAAGATCAGGCACAGACATAACATGGACTTTGGCAGACGGGGTGCAAGGTATAGCAGCAGAAACACACAACTCCTGCTTTTATTCAGGATGCTCCCAAAGAAGCAGAACCTCTACCCTTGTCCTACAGAACTTTTTGTGTCAAAGCTACTTTTCAAAAAAATCCCACAGATTTCTGAATATAAAAAAATTAATAATTTACCCTTTCATTTTGGAAATTTTATTCCCCAAATCTGAAAGAGTACCATTCGTCCCCCAAATGAACAACCTCCCCATACTGAACAAACCTCTAAAATTTCCCATCTGCCAAAGCACGGGGTACGTACTCAACTTTGTGCTGGAGGAGGTCTGAATTCTACCGAAGTTAACTGGCTTCTTTTGGCTACATAGAGTGAACCTCGGCTTTGAGCATGAGGCCATCCCCATTCACTGCAGTGGGTTAGCTGATGTTCTAAAAGCTTAGCATATGCAGGATGCCTGGCTACACTGGAGCCACTGGAAAATGGAAGAGGCAAAAGATAAGCAACCCCTGAGCTAAACATGAAATCTTAAAAATATACACCAAAATGTGAATACTAAACGAAGTATGGAACAGTCTCATGCCTACATTGTGTAATAGACACCTCACAATAAATAAATCAAGACTCAAGCCCTGAAGAACAGTGAACTTTGAGGAGTTAGAAACACAGTCATGAGCCTATGGTTTGCAACCTGATCCTCTTTCTATTAAGTGCAGTATTTGTTTTGTAAATTAAACGGTTATTTTTCAAGTGTCAGCTCTTTCAGAGATTTCATTCTGGTTGTTCAGTATTGGTTCATTGAGTACTTTTATAATTTTAACATTAGAAACACAAAGCATTTTATTTTAGATAGATTCTAATGAATTTTATAATTAAAGATTTTTACTTTTTTATTGCAGGAATTACTTCATGCTTGATAGCAAGAGGCCCTGACACACATTTAATGTTTATTTATCAAAGTGGCAAATCACTRATAATTTATGCTGGGTCTAGCTCTACACAATGAGGTTACTGTCGCAGTAACAAATTTTAATTAAACAGGGCTAAGTTAGGGATCGACTGTGTTGTGGTTTCAAACCACTATTTCATTACACTCCCGTCAATTCCCATGTTGTGTAGTTGCTTAATACTGAACACAGAAGGGTGAGGGGATCTGGTGACTAATCAAAGACAGAAGTTAGGTCTGGTGCAAACAGGGATGTGTTGCAACTCCACATAGTTTGTACAGCAGAACTTTAAATGTTTTCCCTTTAGAAATGAGAGAGATGGACTCTTCTGGACTCTGCCTTGGGCTCCAGCCTATATCGTCATGCTTGGTAGTCACTCATGCCTGCAGCAAAGTCACCCTGAAGGGCGACCTCTTAGGAAGGGAACTGCATGACAAATGGGGAGGGTGGATCTGGGACCAGATCCCATGGCATGAAGCAGGTAAGAGTGGATGGTGAAGGAAGGCGATACATGGCTGACAAGACCCCAGTCTTGCACAGGAAGGCCAGTTTCTACCTCCTGTTAAATGAAATAGTAGCAAAGTGCTGTTACAGGTGTAGTTGTAGTGCTTGAGAAAAAGCACAAAACGGAGAGGGGGTAATACTTTTGAATTTTGTCTTGTGGATTCAGGCACTTTGTTTTCCAAAGTGACTAGCACCACTGCCCTAGGTCTACTGTGGACTTCCATGAAACTGCTGACGTGCAACTGCCAAAGTCACTTCTGAAAATGGGAGTAGGGTTCATGTGGAGTTTTGCACAGATGGATATTGAAGTAGATGAGCCCAGTCTGCCCAATCTGCCTCATGTAGCTCCAGTACAGAAAATCTGTTGCTTGCATCAGGTTGGTTCTGAGTCCATGCTAGTATAGCCTGCCTCTGGGTAAGGTATATCTGATGCYGTCTGGGCTTATGTTTGTCTGGATCCCCAAACAAAAGCCTGCACAAACCCACCCAGATGCTTACAAAAATGCAAGCCAAAATAGTAGGAATCAGAACTAGAAAACTGTTAAGTGTCTTACTGCAGTGCAATGGCTACTTTTAATTCTGGCATGTATCAACAGAAGAGGAGGAAGACAGCTAGAGATGTGCTTCAAGCTGTGCTCATCATGACGTGACCGTGATTAACAGTACAGCTCCCAGATACAACATGCCGACTCCACAAAATCTGACTTTTCAGTTCACAGCTCAGACTTGTTTCTACTTCCATGAGAAGAACCATTAAGTTGCTATGCATGCAAATATATGCATTAAATGCTCTGTCTTATTTGCTACCCAGTGAGCTTTCAGACTCGGTCCTGACCCCGAGCCATTTCATGGGGGTAAGGGATCTTGCCGTTAATTCCAGTGGGCTGGATCAGGCCTTCAACATGTTGCCTTCATGGAGAGTTTGTGGTGGAATTAAAAGGGCAAACATCAGCCTTTAACCTTTGGCTGCATACAGTTATTGGACATGATTCCTCCCAGTTGCTGGACATGGTGGTACCTTGAAGTCTCAGCTCTGCGTAACCCTGCCCTCCCATTGCTCTGGCACTCTGCACATTTGCAGCAGCTTTCACAAGGAGTTCAGCTTCAGCTTGCTTCCTCCCCCTCCCTCCTATGTGCCAAAAATGTGCCAGTTACAGAACAAAAGATATATCACAGAGTCGGTTTGGCGGCAGTGCTACAGAGCCCAGCAATTACCTGCTGTTATCACCGTGGCTGTGCTTTCTGTCGTGTTATATTTCACATTTGCATAGCTGTGTGTATTTGCTCTTTCATCGCTGTTATACGCAAGCTGTAATCAGTTCATTTTATGGCTGTCTTCAGCTAAATTCTTTGTTGATTTTAACATGACAGAAGTTGAAAAGATTACATATTATAAATAGATAATTAATATATCAGCACAGCTTGTTGCTCTCTGTCTCTCCATCTCTTTATGAGAATCAGTTTTAATGTTTCCTCTCCCTTTTCCTCCTCCATGTAGACTGCCTGAGAATTAGAATGAAGCCTGACAGCTTGATTAAAATTTCACCTGATATATTTCTGTTTCAATAGAGGATTCCTCTGTCTTGAATAAATGGGTCACGTGTAAAAAATGAAATCACCGATCATTTCTAAGTAGGGTAATTTTTTCCTACTAATATTTCTTTTTGTTTAGTTTTGACCATAGCTTGGAGATATGTTTATATTCTAGGATTTTCATTAAACTAATACATGAGCATTTCACAACATCCATGAAATTATCTTCCAAACGTCATTTTGGGGAAGAGATGTACAATTTTCATTTTTTGAATGGTAAACTGAGGCACTAGGTTGCCTCACTTGCAGATGAGGTTAGAATTAAACTCATGCATCCTGAGACCCCAGTCATCTCCTGAACATCCTTCTACTCCCAAATCACAAGTAATGTCCATAGCTAGCACACTAGAGAACATCAGCTTTTCTTCAGTTTGTGGAAGTCTTAATAATTGTTCAATAGATACATGTATTTCTGCAAAGTAAATTTAAGCCCCCTTAAGTCTGCTTTTCTTAGCTACCTTCCATAAATCTCTTAAAAGTATTTGATGGATCCTGAGATCTTGTGGCCCTGCTATGGAAAACTAATCCAGCACAAGACACTTTCTGGGGTTCACAAAGACCTTTCTGCAGCTTTAAATAGAGAGAAATCATAATGCATAAATCCAAGAAGGGAAGTAGGGAGTAGGACAGAGATATTTCTACAGCCACTTTATACTTCACAAGTCAGGTCACTTTGCACATTCTGTGCTTGTCAACATGAAATTTTATTTCTTTTTCATACATTGGTTTGGGAGCACATATTTGTGTGTGACGGGAATAACTCTAAGGTGTTTGAGAGAGCCAAGGGGGAGCAGAGGGATCTTAAGCGCTTGGGGCGAGGGTTGTCTGACGGTATATGCTGGGGCAGATTTATCAGGACCTATGAATCCTCTCCACTCCAAGCCACATATTAAAACCTTTATATGGCCAAGACCTCTAAAMCAAATACCCCTTGGCTGAGAAAGCTGAAGTGGAGCAGTGGCTAGGCAATGACAGTAAGAGCTATGAGGATGGGAAGCAATGGGTGTATTTCCCTGGGGTCTGACTAGTGCTCTGAAGGCGGTTTGGGAAAGGGTCCCAGCACCACCCATGATGCCATCCTCAGCCTTCGCTGCTGGACATCCTTCTTCATAGCACAGGGTTCAGGAGAAACCTGTCAGAGACCCAAAAGGCTGTGCCTGATTTTGATCCTTGACCAGCTTTTCCTCCTAGTAAAACCTCACTGAATTCAGCTGAAGTGTAAGTGCAATAGGAGTGTTTCTGTCAGTGCATATGGATATTTGCCTGCAGAGCACAGCAAGCTCACACCCAAAGGTAGAACAAAAATGTATGACAAGGACCTCAGCTGAAGGGCACTATACAGAATAACAGAAAAGGGATTTAAATATGGGGAGGATTTAATATCTGAGGAAGCGTAGCAGAGAAGCTGAGCGCCATGTATTTTCCTTCACACTTACTGGGATCCCCAAGCCAAAGCTCTCACCATCTTAAGCAGAGTTTTCAGAGGTGAACGTCATTTAAATGGTCAGGATTTAGTTTCAATTGACTACTCTTCTCCTTCTGGGAGACAAATTCTATCCAGAATTACAACCTGTCTAAATCTTTCTCGTTTCAACGGTGCAGTAGCTAAATAACAGTGAAGATGCATTGACCTAACACACTGACACTGCAGTGTGTTTTGAACATAATGCCACTAGTATTAACACTCAACCTGACTTCAAAATTTCTAAAAATCCAGACAGAACATTCACATTTATAACACTTGAAACAAGTGCAAATGTAATTTACCTCTGCTGGTAGGTCCCTTATATACTGTTAAAGCAATATAAAATGCCCAGTGTAAATTGTGATCAGGCTTGGTAGGTTTTAATGATATTTTGTGGCAGTTTTTCAAGGATTCTTCTTTAATGAGAAATCTTTTAGAATCCAAATGCAACATTTAGCTGTATGAAAGCACACTGTATGAATTTCTGGTTTTAAAAAAATCCCTAAATGCTGCTGCATAATATCACTCACAAGACACTTTGGAAATTTTCCTTTTTCTTTAATGAATAAAGCATTTCAAAAAGAATCTCCTGAAAGGAGCTTACGTTTGTTGCTAATCCTTTTGGCTTCTGTTAACTATTCTGCAAATCTCTGATGCACTGTAGTTCAATAAATGGGCAACCTTCTCTGTTTTGTGTTTTGATTCTTTTGCCTTTAATGTAAGATAAAACAGCCTGCTTAGTAGGAAAGGAATTTCTAAAGATTCCTGGAAAAATAGAGAAAATGACAACATATCATTTTCAGTAGTCATATTAAACTATGGGCATGAAGGACTTTTGGTGGTTCCCAAGCATTGTAAAATATACTGAAAAAAATGTGGTTTTTTTAAAAAGAACACAACAGTTTTTCTGGATGGGTTTTGAAAGTTCAGAGCTGTCCTCATTATACCATGAGTCACAATGAAGATGAGAGCAAAATGTTGCAGAGTTTTCCTTAAAAGTGCACTTCAAATTCTCAGTGCCATTTACCTATTGTGCATTCAAAATGGAGTTGAGGGCTAGTCTAATTTATAGGGCTGGTCAAAATTTGGAATTGCTTTTACAGGAGAAACTGCAATATTTTGACATTTCTTTTGTCCTAAATCAAGGAATGAAAATTGCAAAATTTTGCACAAAAAATGACATATCTTAAAAACTTCAGTTTGGAAATATCAAAATGCTTCATTGATTTAGTTTGTTTAGAGAAGGTTGAAACACTTCATTTAGACTTCAACATTCGGTTTGGATAAAAGAGACTGATTATAAGTGGAATGGAGAAGACAATAATCATTAAAATAAAGGGCTCTGATCTGGTTACTTAGAAAGTGAACACCACCGGTAAATTCCCATCAAGTGTGTCTTATTGGGGGAGGGTGGGGGAAATCAGTTCTAGCAATCTGGAAACACATTTTATAAAAATTCTGTGAACAATATAGGTTATTTGTAGCTTATGATTGGGATGTGATAAAGGCAAAAGTAAAACATTGAAAATTGTAAATGAAACACTTATCTAAGGTGAAGTCTTCTCTTGAGCTAGCTGATATAACAGGTGAGATGTTTCTTTTGGTATTACTTTGTTTTAGAGGTAGAGTAGTGAACTAAGATTTACATGAATTGAGTTTGGGTTTTGGGTCTGCCATTGGTTTCTGATGTGACTGTGGCAAAAGATGTGATCTTGCAATATTTCATTTCCACTTTCAGAAAAGGAGGAGAAACTCTTGTTCAGCCCTGTGCATTTCTGTAGGGTCTCACATGATGAGTCATGATCTCTAGAGCACGGTCTCTCATGCCAGCCCAAACCTTGGCCCTGGATGAGATTTGCCTGGAACCTTACTGGCTGTAACGTCTCTGGCATTTTGGAGGGAGAGCTTGCCTGTCCTATAGTCCTGCTGTGAAGCAGCTGCAGCTTGGGACTATCAAGGGACATGTAGGTCATGGTGGCCTTAAAGAAAAGGATCTAGAGCTGAAATATGTCTTCCTGTTGAAAGGAACACTTGTAACACCACCCAGAGATACTGGTAGGTGGAGCTGGACAGAATTGCTCAGCATCTATCAGTAAAAATTCCTGTAGTCCTCCACTATGTGAAAATACAGTAAAATAAATAATTCCAAAAGCTGATAGACCTCATGGCATAGTCTACAGTATTGAAATGAAACATTTATTTTCTTCTCCATTACATAGTCAAATTTCAACATAAAATTTGCATGCTACTGTAATAAGACTGGTAGCTGGTTAAGAAAGTAGTAATTGTGTGTGAGGTTTAAGTTTGTGACACAGGACCGTGTGTCACAGTGCAGAGAATGCCAGCTGCACCAGCAGCCCAGCACAGCCAAGAGCTCCGTGCTCACTGCTGCTGTTTTGGTGAGGTAACAGGCAACCATCGAGCTGACAGCGCGGTATGTAAAAGACAGTTTAGCCTTGTAATTAAGGAGATATTAAGCGCATAATCGCATTTATTCATTTAATTAAGTTTGGCAAGTTTGTCCTATGACGTTAGCTATCAATTGCTAAAGATACACATTTACATTTAATAAGTGTAATTTCTGACTTGCCTTATTTTGTTACTTGCCAARTGAACACCTAGAGAGCCCTTTTAAATGGATTAAGCAGGAGTATAAGCTTAATGCATTATAAGAGCATAATTGTACTTTTATTGCTCATTAAATTTTGAGTTAATTATGTAGCAAACAGGTTTATGTTTTATTATATCAAACCTCAATCCATGGGCTCTTAGAAGTAGTCTAGGGGAAGAAAAACTATTTCCAAACGTCCTATTTCAAATATATTTACTTAAGGAAACCCACAACTCTGCATTTAAGAGGAGGCAGGCAGCCACTGCCTCCATCCAGAGCTGAGCAGCAGAGCTCACCTGACAGCTCCTGCTGACTGCATGGCTCATTGAACCTGCCGTTAAGGAATCTCCTTGAGAGATGCAAGGGTGTTTTATTGTAGGAGATTCTCCTTTCTCAGGGAGATGGTCATGTTTTCTTCCTTTTCCACCCAAGTTTTGTTACATTTTGATTCTTTTTTTTTTGCTCTCCTCTGGACAGCTAAAATAATAAGTTTTCCTTCCTGTAGGGAATAGTCTGACCTGGGTGAACTCCTCTTATCTAAATAGCTATTGGAAAGTTCAGTGTCTAGTCTAAAGAACTTACCAAAAGAGGGACATACATCCAGAAAGATTTTTTTCCCGATGATCTCAGGCGTCTCTTTTAGGATAGGATCTCCTTCTCTCTTTCTATATAGAAGAAACTCCTAGGTGGCCAAGTTGGGGTAGATGGTTTATGTTAAGACAGTCAAAGTTAATGGTGAACAATCTTCTTTGCAGGCTACTGGCAATGAGATATGAGGGTGGAATTCTGATCAGGGCTATCTCAGGGAAAACAAAGTGAGATCCTAGCATCTACCCAGGAGCTCCCTCGTTAATTAATTTTTTCCCATTGATTTCATTAGGTTTTAGATCAAGCCATTATGTGTTTCACTTGCTCCAAATTTCCTCAAACCATGTGTGCTGGATATGGAACATGGACTTTGTAACCATATTTCACTGTCCTGCACTCCTGATGACACTGGGCTTGGAAATGCTATAAGGTGTGTGAGAGAATCAAGCAGCTCTAGAAGTTTACAGTAGTAACAGCTGTGGTGAAATTTAAAGAATATCCTCAGTGAAAAAGTAATTTCCACACATAACATTTGTGACTTTCTTTGTATACCTAGAAAAGAAAGCACTTATTTTTAGAAATAAACTTCTTCCCATGTGACTAATTAAAGAAATTATTCAAGTGTGTGCAATTTGGTGACATTCCATGGGGATGCATTTTATGGGACAAGTATCTGGAAAGATTTATTTCCAGTTTAGAAGTCTCTAAACGTGCAAGATTAGACTAAATTCCACTTTTGTGGCATCTATCAAATCTTTGATTTCTAAATGTGACCTACTGCCCTTTTGAAACCTCTTCTACTCATTTTAGACACGCATCTTTTTGGTGGAACACATAATAAACTCAGTGGCCTGAAATTCACTACTGCAAAAAACACTTTGCCAGATGCTGACATAGCTGACAGTACTGAGGGAGATTTTTTAAAAAGAAAAGTAAAATTGTAAAATCTCTTCTAACTATAAAATGGCATGTAAATGCTGAAAAAATCTTAATGATGCAAAGCACACAGAGTCCCCCACATGTAAGCTTTTGTTGGATGAACCTCCAATCCAGAATTTAATGTTATCTGATTAGGTGTGAACAGAGTTGTCAATGAAGCAGAAAACAGGACACAGCTGATAAAACAGTGAAGTTAAATAAAGATAAGGCAACTTTGTTGCAAAGCCAAAAAATTCCATTTGAATGATTCCAGTGTAGTAATTTTAATCCTGCTAAACTTAACCTCTTGGAAATGTAATCAGAATGAATTTTCCTGCCTCCAACTAACCTGGGTTTTGTTTTGTAAACTATGTAGGATTTTATTAGGTTCCATGGAAAGAATCTCTTTAAAGTTATTCAAACAACATATTTATTATTATGCCTGGGATTCAAAGACTTAACATTTCAAAATGTTGGTTTAAAATCAACATAAAAAGACAGTTGCTTTGATGTCCATTCAGGCAATTCTTGGTGAAGTAAGGAGGGGGGCCAGCAAAACCGCTACCATGGACTTCCGGAGGGCRGACTTCGGCCTGTTCAGGGCACTGGTCGAGAGAGTCCCTTGGGAGGCGGTCCTGAAGAGCAAAGGGGTCCAGGAAGGCTGGACGTTCTTCAAGAAGGAAGTCTTGAAGGCGCAGGAGCAGGCTGTCCCCATGTGCTGTAAGAAGAACGGGCGGGGAAGACG
>JAYKAV010002809.1:371911-395112 GCA_035582835.1 Phoebastria nigripes | reverse complement strand
AAGACGTGTAGATGAGGCGCTTAGGGACATGGTTTAGTGGGCATGGTGGTGTTGGGTTGATGGTTGGACTTGATGATCTTAGAGGTCTTTTCCAACCTTAATGATTCTATGATTCTATGATTCTGTGATTCCACCAAAGCCAGTGCTCAGCTTTGCCTCAGATTCCAGGATCACACCTAAGTACCACTCCACACATGCATCTCAAATAACCTTTTTTTATGGATTAATTTGGAGGAGCCACAGATTCATTTGCAACCTGCACCATAAAAGAATATGAGTGCACAATCAACCACATGGGAACCCTGAAGCAACGTCATGGCTGATACAAGTTTCTGTAATAGCATGTGTTTATGTCAATTTATATCAACTGAGAACATGACCATCTCTTTCCCTAGGAAGACAAAGTTATGCTTGCCAGTGGAGACAAGTGATTGCATCAGTAGGCTTTTTGGAGTTAGCTCCTTCTTGCAGGTATCTCTGGTACCAGAGGAGTGAAAACTAGGTGGCAGTGGCTCGAGCATTGATTTGTTACCTAAGGAAGTTCACAGTGTCTCCTGCAAGTCTGCAGTGTGCCAGCATGCTTTCACTCTTGCCAGAGATGACTTCACTCAATAACTTCCCATCCCTTTTGATGCCCAGAGCCCTGAAAATTTTCTGGCAGAGGAAGAAAAATGAGTGAGTTTTCCTGCATCATCCTTTGTGGAACCCTCAGAAATAGTACAATGGTTATTATTGCTATTAATGCCTTAATCACACCTTTGACTGCAAAGGAAACATGCCCTCTGTGTGCTAAGGGTCACCTCCTTGTAACCTTTATATTTCAGCCTGGCTTAGTCATTGTTCAGTGAATTCTGTATCTTCTGCCAGATGTTGAGGACTGCGCCTGCACTGCCTGCCAAGATACGCTCCCTCGTCTTCTACTCACATGACTACATCGATGGACTCCGGCTCTATTGGCAATACCCTCCTGGATAACTTTGCTGCCTTATTCCCATTTCCTAGGGACAGAACAACAGCAAAAGAGTCTTCCAGGGTAGGTACAATTTTTGAATGGTGTTTTTTTTCTCCTGAGCCTTGCTTCTTTATTTTAATTATGTGAAATTAAATGGGAAAAAAACAGTGACAGGAGAGGCTATGGTCATTCTGATCTTAATACCAGTACTGTAATAAGCAATATACAAATGGCAGAGGAGGAAAACACAAATGGAAAAGAGAGGGAGCGTCTCAAGTAGATCATCCAGTCGTCATGCACGTGAACTGGACATGTACTTGCTGGTGGCTTAAAGACCACTTCAGTGTTCATGTTTCATGAAGGCCTGGATTTAAATCTCCAGAAAATCCCTGAGGGTGTAAGATTGGTAGAATGGATGGGATATTGGCAACAATCTGGATCACATTATTTGTAGACACTGCACTCTGCAATTGCACCAAGGCAATGTTAAAATTTTCACCTAAATCGTATTGCTGATTTTAGTGTACTGCAGGGTCTGGGGTTCTGAGTTGTTTTTTCAAGCTCTTCCCCAGAYGTACTCTTTCAGCTTAGTTCTTAACTGGTACACAATGATAAACAGAGGTCAGCAAACAGATTAGTGTCAACATTATTATCTCTTGACAAAATGGTGACTTCTTTGGCCAGCTGAAGTTTGCATGACATGATTGGGCCATTCTTAAATAAATTATCTGTGCCTGGAAATAAGACAGTCCCTATAACACCAACATTGTGCGGTCACAGCTGAAGACATTTTGGGTGAGAAAAAGAAATGAATTTATTGAAAAGTGATAGGAAAATGATATTTAAAATTCAACACATAAATATTCAGTTTAAATGGAAAGAGACAGTGATCTATCTGGCTGCTGCTGTTGCTAGGTCAGGAACATTATTTGCATTCTTTATTTTGCTGATGCTGTTAAGCTCAGAAAGAATGTACTATAATATTGAACTGATAAAAATGCTTGGTATAAAATTGAGAAGTTTTCACGGTGACTGGTCAGCTGCTGACAAAAAAATACTTAGAGCAGAATATCAAATGCTCTATGATAGCTTGCAGTAGGTGATGGGAGCTGTTCACTACCTCAGCATGTGTACACAGAATTGACAAACTCACTTACTTCCATCTCATTTTCCCTGTTTTTCCCCTCCCCCATTTGTCACCTTTTTTTTTCCCCATTTACTAAGCTGTGATCACCACTGATAAAACAACATACTTACTAAGCTACGTCATTTTCCTTTGCCAATTTTTTCCATATCCTCACTAGTGATGTGGTGCAAGCTACTTGCTTCTCTCTAGATTTTCTGTTAATATTGCCACCTCTTACTACCAAGGACCTGCTTTGCAGAGAAAGGAACCAAACCATCAGTCTGTACCGAACTGTAAGAAAATGATATGTTCAGATCTGATATATGTTCAAAGAAAAGAGTTGAAAAAGTGAAGGATGATTTCTCAATCCCTGATCTCTACAGCTACACCTGAGCACCCAATATTTTTCCTTATTTAGCCATTAGTGTGCTGCCTGGCATGGATTTAGTCTGTACGTACCAGTCCTGGCATGGATAGAGCATGGACCAGAGACATTACCAGCTTTTGGAGGATGTCATCCTTTTTTGAGGGGGGGTTTACTCTGTGAGCTGTGCCGTGCCACTTGCCTTCAACCATTTGTGCTATGGCTGGATTTTGGGAGGAGATTTTGTAGGTGGAAGGACAGGGAAAAAACAAGAACAGTGAGGACAAGAAAGCTGGGGTGAGAGTGCCATTTGGAGCAAGGCTGGGGTGAAGGAGTCTGGTGGCAGTGCTCAGTGCAGGCTGGGGCAAGCAGTGAGTCAGTGCAGGGTGGAACATATCCAGTATTGATAGCATAGCCTGCATTTTTCTGCAACAACCCAGTAATTTAACAGCAAAGCTTGCATATTGTATGTGACATTAGGTATAAGCAGAAGGAGTTTGGTGGTTAAAAAGCTGTTGCCTTTGTGCTGTGGACTGCTCCATTGTGAGTAAACCCAGAATGAGAGAAAACTGAAATGATGATGAAACCAAATTGAATCCCTCTCGCTTTCCTCATCTTACCAACATGAGGCTTGAAGGCAAAAATAATACAGCATCCTGAAGTGAAAATGAATAACTGAAAATCGCTGTGCAACAGGGAACAAGAACTGAAAGGCATTCCATTTTATTAGATTTTAAATCAAGTTGTCCATACAGTAGGGAAATCAGCATGGCAAGTGAGTTTGGTTTTTTGTTAACAGATTAGGATGGTTTATCTATCAAAACAAGATTTTTTTTAAAAGAAAACATCACTGTGACAAAGCTTCATGAAGCAAGAACTAGGTATGCAAACAAAGACAATTTCACTGAGCCCCGTGCACAGTGACAGAGGTAACAGGAATTCAGAAGAGAGATCGCTGGCTGCTGCAGTTCTTGCAAGGAAAGTGTTAGGGCAGCAGGCAGATGACCAGGTGCTGACTGAGCTGAGGTTTAGCTAAATGAATAGGATGTGGAAAACTGCTGGACATGACATGAGAAATTGCTGGATATGACAGATAGCAATGTGAGAAGCCAACAAAAGTTACAGACAGCTCCATGCAGGATGGCTGTATTGCACGGGTGGTTAAGGGGAAGCTATGTGAGAAACAGTTGAACTTCACAAAAAAAATGAAGAGGAGTACTSGAGATTTTGGAGTGAGTTAAATCTTGTAAGTCCAGCAGTACCTGGATAATCATATCAGTAACAGCATGTAAGAGGTACCAAATTTGGGTATGGGTGTAGCAAAACTGGATCCAATGCAGAATAAGTACTTATGGGTGGGTTGTTTATTTGGGATGCGACTGGGGTGGAGGAAGGGTGGCATGTTTCA
The DNA here is from genome assembly GCA_035582835.1 of Phoebastria nigripes. Taxonomy (NCBI): domain Eukaryota; kingdom Metazoa; phylum Chordata; class Aves; order Procellariiformes; family Diomedeidae; genus Phoebastria; species Phoebastria nigripes. The sequence goes on along the minus strand of JAYKAV010002809.1, from coordinate 391,262 downwards.
GATATTCCAAGCCTTGTCATTAGCTGCTGAAAGAAAACACACACACACAAAACCAAAACCACCAAAGATTTAATTTGGGATTTAACATTAATGCTAGAGTGATGTCACAGCACTTAATCAGACTTTACTCTATGAAAGCAATTTAAAAGTTTCCGGTGTGCTTCAGGAACTGAACTACAGGTTGAGCAAGCACACTGCAACTTTTTTTGAAACAAGGCTCCTGAAAGGAAAAGGAACAGTGAGGAAGAGAACGAAAGGAAGTGTGCGCAGGCAAGATTGTAGAAATAAACTCTGTGGGAGGAAATGAGGTTAAGCTAGAGAGATTTTAATTTAGGTATGTGTTTAAATACCTTGTTTAATTGTACAGGACAAAGTACAGGAAAAGATTCAAACATTTCAGTAACACAAACTCATGTTTTCACTTATCTCCTAACAATCTGGCTTCTTGTGTCTTTAAGTTTCTTTCAGCTTCTGTAAGAGAAAGGCGCAACCCAAATGTCACATCTCCCCTCCCAACTGTTTTCTCTAGACAGCTTCTGAAGTTGGAGGCTGCATGTGGCCAAACATGCCTTTTTGAAACGCAGATTACTAGAGTAAGAGTTATGTTAAAGGACAGGAAGTAAAGTGTTGAAATGATGACACATAGCTTATGATGGATTTTCTTTCTAGGAAATTAAAAGAGCTTAATTGTAGAATTAAAGTGTCACAACATAACATAGCTTTTGATGAAAATGAAGGATGTCTGGTTTTGTGTGTTCAGGCAGCTCATGAACATATCTAGACGGAATATGTATGAAATCCGTATTTTTATTAAAAGAAGCAGTAAATATAGCTGGGTATTTTAGATTAATGATCAGATCCCATCTGATTATAAGGAGCAGCTGCCTCAACTGAAGCTGTTATCATGTTACATCTCGTAACTAAAAACTCTGTCCATAAGACTTCTAAATTGCTAGAAGAAGTGATATAGCTGATTCAGTAAGCATTACTCTTCTTTCCTCTAAAATAAAATTAAGCATCCTCTCCACCATGGAGTTAACAGGTTTGACTTTCTGGGATTGCCATCAGCAAAGATGTAAAACTCAAGTCACAGTAACCGGTGTTCACAAAACATTAAACTGCACTTTTCATGACAGAGTAAGGATAGAAATCCTTTTTGCGTTGCATATTGAAAGATTACTGCCTATTTGACTGCCTTACACTTTCAATTAGGTGGGCTAGTTGTCRTCTTTTCTGATCTAAAGCTCTCGGGCAGAGTTGCCATGTGTTGTTAAGCAATCATGTTCCTTTAAGCGGTGCATGAAACAGTCCCTGCTCTTGCTTTATTAAGTACTTTGGGGAGGAAAAGTGTTACACACAATTGAGGTATCATTGCGATTAGTATCTTTGGTTTTGTGCTCATCTTGCTCATAGACTTGGTTGATTCAAAGTTGGTAATTATATTAGCTGGGTAGCATAGCAGAGCAGTTCTGCTACTATTTCACTGCTGCCCAAGAAGCAAAGCGCATGAAGCAAAGCTCATCATGAATGCAACATCATGTGTCTGGTGTGTCACCACTGACATGCTGACACATCAAAAACTGGCTGTCTGTGCTCTATCACTGCATGGACTCTACAAGTGAAATATTTGATTTGATCTAACAGGCAATTGTATGAATCGACAGGTAAAACACATACACCCTCCTGGGACATCCCTATGCTTTGCTTTTAACTCTTTCAARTCACCATTTATTCAGATAGTTTGATCTAAACCTTTGCCTTTTGTGTATTGTCTGGAATCACTTACCTATTTGTAATTCTTCATTAAAACACACGTCTGCTTGGATTGATCATTGCCTCTTCTATTTGTCTTTTATCCGTTTATATATCTGAACATACTGGTGTATTTGCACTACAAAAAGCAATGCAGAGATTTGTAAGTTATCAATCAATGTCTCATTAAATAAGTGGCATATAAATACCTGAGGCAATCCCATTTCATCCCCACACATAGAGAACTTTTATCTGCAGCATTTCATCAACAGGATCTAATTATGGTGAAATTTTTTCTTGGCCATTCTGTGGTGCGAGAGCTGGATATAGAAATGTCACATTGGTTATTAAGTACGAGGAACCCAGATTTCAGACTTTCTTATTCCTAACCCAGCCTTCAACAAAACTACCATATGTAGACAGCTGCCTGAAAGCCCACATCAGTACTGGGGATAAAATATTGGCACTAGGAGATAAGTGGGAAAAAATAATGTTGTCCAGACATGATTAAACATCCATGACAGGTGACATATCAGTATCTCATTTAGGATGCAGTTCTTTTCTATTGTTGTACAGGTCTGAAGAGCTAATATTTAACAAGCGGGTCTTGCCATCCATTTTGCCTTATCCCACTGATTATTGCCTTCGTTATTTTATCTGAGATGAGCAATTTTTCCCCCAGGTTCTCTTTCATTCAAAATGCTGATTGGTCTTCTGGAGCGCATTCATTGCAAATAATTGTGTAGATGCAACTCTTTCTGTGCAAGGCTGGGTGATGTAGCCATTAGCTGCAATAGTTGCAGTTGCTGTCTTATTAATTTTGCTATTTAATATATTCACCATGCTTCTGTATTTTAAACTGAAGGGCACCTTGCCTTGGAAACAGCCTCTGTACTCTCAGATGAAAACTAGAATACATGCAAGCAAACATAAAACTGAAGAGACAGCTTCAAAATTGCAGCTCGAAGAGCTTTTAAATTGAAGAAAGGACTGGCACACCCATGTTACAGTAAACCACATATTGCATGCTAATTGCAGACTAGTCTTATGCCTTGGACTTCCACATGCCCATCAAGGGGTCTTTCTCAATCAAGCCTTGTCATATTTGGTCACTCAATATTTCTTTTCAACTTGCTGAAGGACTATTTATAGAAACAATAGATTTATCTGTGTTTCAGTAGAGTTCAGCAAAACATTAGGAATTAATCAAAGTGCTTGTATGACAATGTCAGTCTTTACTTTGTCATCAGAAATATTACTAATTTTCCCCTTAAAATTGCAAAAAATAATGCTTCAGAAAACAGATTGATAAATCAAAGAAGGTTTATCTGGGTTTCATCATGGACATTTACAGATGCTGTGTATCCAAGTGATTAGCACAAAAACAAGTTAGAAAAAAAATCCATTTGCGTAGTGATCATTCCTTCTACAATAAAAGATGACCTGCATGTGTATCTCTCTCTTTCTTTTTTCTCTTTTTTTTTTTTTTTTTTTTAAAGATAACCTATAAAACCAGCAGGCAGCCAGGAAACCCATTCTGCACACAACTCATTTTTGTCTCCTGAGGAGGATGGGGTACGCGGCTGCCACCCTGGGTACCTCCCCAGCAGATGTTGTGACAGTGGATGACAAGGCTTCGGCACCACTGTGTAGAAATGGGACCAGCTGATGGCCAGCAGACCATCTCACAAAGATAGCAGAGAAATAGAGCGGGTTCACTCGTCCAGCAAAGCACTTGCATGGGTGCATCCTCACTATAAAAAAAACCAGCTGGGTGCACAGTTATGACTTTCTCTGGACTGAGATATCCACTGATCACTCGAGTTTAAGTGATGGGGTGAAGTCTGGCACAGATACTTCAAGGGTGACATCCTCCTCACAAAGGTGCAGGTTTGGCCAGAGGTCTAAGAAGGCTGTAGCCCCTCCTTGTCACTGCCTCTCCCTAACGCTGGATGAAAACCCCATGCCTCCCCTTGCTCTGGCACTGAGGGAACCCACTCCTCCCTCACTTCCCAACCCCTCCCTCCACCAGTGGTGGGATTCAGCCCAGCTCACCACACTCTTGCAGCGTGCCTGTTCATCTCCCATGGATAACCTGTGTAAGAAACAGGTAGGATTTGGCCTTGAATGTCACATCGGGCTTTGCAAAGAACAACTCCATGTTTCACTACCTGAAATACTCAGCAAGCAACTCTATAATGCTCATTTTAAAACTAATCTTCTGACCATCCTTCAGATTAACATCTGTATATCTTTTTTATTTTTTACTGCAGGATGGTTTGAAGCAAGGTTATTTCCTTTTGCACTCTGGAATCAATTAAGGAAAAAAAAAAACAACCGCAAAGCAAAACAAAACAAAACAAACCCCTGATTAATATTCCAGGCCATCCATTTTATGGTTGGAAAAAGCCTCTGCACACAAATTCATGCTCAGTGTCCCAGGAAGCATTGTTGTTCAGCTCGCTAGAGGCCTGCATATAGATCATATTTCTTTCCAAAAGCAAAATATGATTTTATTTTTCTTAGGCATTGTTAAGGAGTATTTATTGTTCTCCTGCAGAAAGGGGGGACATAAAGAGAGGATTCTGGAAAAACCCTGGTATCGTTAAACTAATGCTGCTGTGCATTACAATGAAATGCTGTACTTGTGAAAGTATGTGACATTCAATATCCAGCAAATTCATTGTTATTACTGTACATTGAATGTCAAATGAATTCATAATGGTGGTATATTGAAGGTAAAATATTATCCTGTATTCAAACGATGCCGTTCCATTGAAAATTCACACCAGCCGTTAGGGCAGTAGATGACATGTTCAGAGCTCCACTGACGGGACTTTTTAGTGCTCCTGTTAGCTCACTTATAAAAACAAATGACCCAGGAATGGAAGCTTGATCCAAAGCCGCATGAGGTCAGTGTGGGTTTTTCCTTTGACATCAATGGGCTGAGGATCGAGTCCGCAGGGTGGAGAGGGGAGGAAGGAAGGAAACAATGTTAGAAGAGAAATCAGTGAAGAGAAACTCTCCATCACACTTCCCTTGGGTATTTTTTCATAACAGCTTTCTGGCTGGATTTAGCACTCTGCAAAGGGGGAGAAAAAAACACAACAGCAACTTGCTACTGCAGGAGAAGGGCAGAATGATGTTAAAAAAAATTGCTTAGCACAGCTAGAGGTATTTAATACAATCTCTGTTTCCTTTTATTTGCTTATGCCCATCATGATTGAAATGGTCTTGGGGAGGCCTCTGGAAAGCAGAAACTGCTTTGTGGCATGTATGGGCAGAGCCCTGTTAGACCAGCTACACCTGTGTGAAGAACTTATTCAGCACCTCCACCTCCACATGGGAGGAATGCAGTACATACAGAATACCTAACAGGGGCTGTAAAAGGCATTAGCTCTGAGACTGAAACAGTTTAGAATAAAGTTTATTCCTTTTTGCTGAAAAGTGAGACTGGTAGGTTATTCTAGATGATTTAGAGCTTTTTGCTCTTAGTGCATTATATCATCAAATGGAGTGGGAAATTATCTAGATTGCAGTGGAATGATTTTCTTTTTTGCTTAAGAATATGGATTGCCTCATATACTTGCTGTTGAAAGAAATGTTCAGCAGGCAAAATAGGCCCAAATAGGATTTTCCCTTCTTCTGATTTTCTTTCATCAGTCTTTTTGTTTGCTTTTGAGGGCTTTTTCTCTCCCTTTTCTACTGTCTCTATTTTTCCAGTGCCATTTTCCTTTTTTACACTTTTCCTAGGGCAAGCACAGGTGCAGGCTTCTTGTTTTCTCCCTCCCCTCCACCCAAAGTTTTAAACTACTCCTGATTTCTTCTGTGTCCCCTATTGATGTCCTCGGCAGTCTCTTATTGTGGTTGGTGTCTCTCAGCACTTCTGTACCAATAAGAAATAAGTCACAAGTGGGAGGGGGCTTAGCTAGCCTGAGCAGTATGAACAGATGACTCTTGATTTAGGAGGGAGCTATCAAGCACCAAGTCATTGATTCACTTTACATAATTCTCATACAGCTTCCCTCTATTTGCTCTTTCAGGAGGAGGCCAAGCATTTAAAGACCAATAAGTATTAGACTCCAGTTTTCCCTTCAATGATGAACACACTGTCTGTGGCCTCGTTTGTCTCAACTATAAAACTGGAGGACCAGAATCTGCTCTCCGTGGCATCCTGGTAAATCTGGAATTGCTTCATTGTCTTCACTGGAGTTACGCCAGCTTTATCCTGAAGAGATGTAAAACAGAATTTAGCCTGAAAGTGAAGTAGATTGTGGAAGACATCTAGCACCCTAGCGCTCATTCCTAGGGTGGAAAAGTGATGTGTACACTGCCAAGAAGTAACTTTCTCATTGATTTAGTAAGTCCACACTGGGGGTTAAGGATTTTTTTCCTTTACAGTATAAGACTAACCTGAGCTTAATAACCTGAGGCTTGATTGTTGAAAGCAGGAAGCCCACTCAGCACTTTCAGAGACTAGTGAACTACTTATAAAGCTTCCTGGAATAATCTATGGTAAGGAAATTCTTTGTACCTTTGCCCCAGGTGGAAGAATGTGCCTGCAACTATATTGATATTTTCATTTCCATCAAAGGCATATGGTCCACGTCCCATGCAAGAAGACTCAGAAAATCTTGGCCCTGCTGAAATCAGAGTGTGTTTTGACACTGAAGGTGGAATTTCACTAATACTGTCCAGAACGAAGAACCCATGCCAACATGTCGCATCTAAGCAAACAAGATACGAATGAATATTAGTTCAGCACAATACAGTACTTAACTTCAGTGTCTATTGTCCTCCTACAGCATGCATTGGAATTGCCATGACTGGTCAGATCAGGGCTCCCCACAGACTAGAAACTGTCCTCAGACCTCATATTTATTCAGTTGCTTCAGAGTAAGCTCACCATTTTCTTTAATATTTTTAGAAATATGTTTACAATAAGGAAGGGTCAGGCAAAGTGTTATACTTCAAACAAAAGACTTAGAATTTAGAAAAAAAGTGGCTACAGACTGCAACAATGATGAATGAAAAATTACCCTCAAGAAAATGCATACTAAACCAATTCTGTGCCACATATTCATGGCAGTCTGCTCAAGGCAAGAACCCTCTTATGTGCTCCTGCAACGCAGGTATAGACCTTCTGGACTGGCAAGGTATCACATATCCACTCTAATATTGCAGTTGAGTGGGGTAACCCTCCAGAAAGACCAGTTGACAAAACATCAGGCATGAGTTTGGACAAGATAATTTCTTTGTTCATGAAAAATACAATAGCTTTCAGGATTCTGGCTATTCATGGAAGAAGGCAAGTGGAGTACAAAAGAGGACTCTTCCAATTGCTATAATCCCAAAATTAAGAGGTTTAGCAATACACACAGCCTGAAATGTTGAGTATATAACAGCATTTCTCAAGACATGTCATAGAAACAAACCACCTCAAGCAGTATTTTTGTCAGACAGTGAGTAAGGTCAGGATGTACTTGGATTTGAAACTCTCAAGGGAAATCCAGTTTCTGTAGGGAAGTCTTGACTCTTTCACTCTAGTGGAAGAACATGCACTATAAATCTCTGTTCTGACAAAGTGAGCAAACACAGGCTTTGGGGTCAGTTCCTAAATAACACTGTAAGCTACTGCTAAACAGCAGCCCAGTGTGTTGCACTACAGGAAGCTTGGAGCTACTGACTTCTTGCTGAAGTTCCTTTTTTTTACTGAGATATTCTTTTTGCTGTTTTCAAGTGAGGTTATTAAGGCATGTATAAAAAGGACATTTGTCTAATACTATAAAGTGAAAAAACCCCAAAACATGAAGAAGTGCAATGACTTACCAAAAGGGATCTTGAGTGCAGTCCAGATCTTTCGAGTCTCACTCAAATGCTCTCACCACTGGATCAGACATCTACCCCTCTTCTCCTTGCTGCAATGAGGAGATGATCTTTGTGTACTGTTCCAAAATGTTTATAAAATATTGCTCTAGTGACCCAGCTTATGGTCTCACCCTAGGAGCACTTCCATCTGGACAACTTAAGGTTGGGAGGCAGATAAATGGGTGTCAACTCTTAACCAAGATCTGTTTCTGAGTACCAATAAATACTAGGTTTTTGTATTTCATAAGACGGATTTAATTCAAAACCCAAGAACTTGCTATACTGGCTCATTGATTTCAGGGCCACTTCATCAAAAACATGTAGCAGGCTCCAAATCCAAAATTTTGAATACATATGGAGCCAATTTTCAATGAAAATTTGAGTATACCAAGGTTTTGAATTCCCCCATGTAGGACATTTAAGTTAGACTGAAGGAGAGTCTGTCCCCAGCAGACTTACCAGAGAGCCTCAGCTGATGTAATACTAGCTCTCTGGCAAGTAAATTCATGTGAGAATGGCCAACCATTTACTATTATATTCCCTGTCAGCCTTCAAAAATGTCAGCTGCACAAGCTCAAATTCCCTGTCAGCACTGTAGGCTGCTTGGTGGATATCTCCAAGGCAATCACAGGGGGCCCGAGACAGTCTAAATTGCTGCAAGAGGAAGCCTCGCTTAAGCCTAAGTACACCTTTCACTACTGAGACGGGCTTGCACTGGTTATGACTTGTAACCTAAAGTCGCTGGTCTCTTGGGTACCTCTGTCATGTTTCAAAAAGCATGCTGTGGTCCCTAGTTGTGTTTACTATATTTGCTGCCAAGCAGCAGTGTTGCAGATGGCACACATATGGGAATGATGTAGAAATGCTAACTAGAAATTGGTGACACCAAACCATGCCTTGTTCTTTTTACCATCTTTGGCTTTGTAAAATTGTCTTTCATTTCAATAATAAAAACCATTATTCTGAATGCTGCATATTTTTCCTTTAATGTTGCATTTTGACTTCTATTTTAGGGTTAATAGCTTTCTTCATAACCCCTCCCACCCACTCACATACATAATATATCATCCTCTGGAGAAGAGAGAGGGAGGACAAGGTCTGAGCGTTGAAGACCAGTTGCTGTAGACAGAGTTCCCTAACGATTTGAAGCGAGTCTCAGACTTTCCTTTTGACCTAGGTATTAATGATGCTAGCGGGAAATCAGCCATTCTTAACATACCAGTTTCTCTGATTTGTACATCCCCTCACTTATCAAAAAGAGTACAAGAAAGGCTACAGAAGGTCAGGCCAAAGCTCCACAGAGCCCAGTGTCTGGTCAGTGTCCACCAGCTCCCTGGACATGTGCAGGGATGGGGGGAAATACTGGGGTCACTCTGATCTGTGTATCCTGCTGGTTTCCTGTTTTTATTTTTCAGACATGTGACCCATACACCTTTTCCCTGTATTCATTTTTTTGTCTCCTGGAATCATTTGGCTTCTTTGTTTCCCCTGCTAGGTCTTCCTTTTCTGGAGAGGATTGTAAGGTTTCCTTAGAGCCGTGTGTCAGCTTCATAATATAGGCAATGGTGGTAAGAGATGTTATTTAGAGAGAACGTGAGGGGCTGTCTGCAGCACTCACAGTTGCGGACTAGCAGAGGGGAAGGACTGTGTCAGCTCTTTATTTATTAATAGCCCCTGATGGATTTTCCCACTGATGATTGACTGTTATGTAGCATTTCCTATCCAGTCTCAAAGAGCTGAACATGTTCAGGCAGGTTGTTCAAGAAACTCATAATCCATCTGAAACATCAAAATTTGAGGTATTTACATATCTGAAAGCTCTAAGCCTCCTTGTCTACCTCCAGCTGGTGAAAACATGCTTAGATGCAGCGGATCCATGATGTCCTAAAACAACTTTACCACATATGCTAAGTATCTTCTTGTTTGCAGTCATCCTTGACCTTCTGCCTGGAGTTCAATACAGTGCTGAAGCTGGGAGTAACTCCGACTCATGAGCAAAAACCCAAAGAGTCCAATGTGGGTCCACTAATCTTCATGCAAATCCAGCTAGCACACAGGCCTCGCCTCACCCTGCACTAACCCAGTTCCCAGGCTGTTTCCAGATCCTAATGCAAACCACTAAAATCTTCCTTGGGTTGTGGTCTAAACATAGTGGGTGATTCCTTTCTTATTACACTCAGCTGGGATCACTGGAGACACTTAAACATTTTTCTTCTGGCATCAGCATCAGAGCAGGGTCCAAGTTAACCAACGTCACTTGTGTGCTTTAGTGTACTGCTCCAAAACTCAGCACGATGAAGGAAATTCTAAACTAAAGTGTGCAGGATGGTAGGGGAATGCAGTAATCTGCTACATCACCCTTGGTGCTACACAGGATGAATGAGAATATAAGTCAACACAAGGAGTTTTGTCTATACATGTAAACAGTACACTGTCCTAGTTAAAAGCTGTTCCTAATCCCTGCTACATTTCATATTTCAGCTGTGCTTGAAACACGACACATTTACCAGAAAGTCCTTCCTTATCAATACATCCCTGTTTAAAAAGCTCTACAGCTTTTGGGATGGCAAGATATTACAAATGAGATCTCTGCAGTAGGCCAGGCTGTATTACCAGCCAGCAACACCGACACAACACATCCTGATTAGAAGAGTGCAGCACATTTGCAAGGATAGAAATGTCATCTCTGTTCTGTGATGTAGTGTGCTAAAGGGCACTTAGGAATGAAATACTAATTTGAAAAGACGGCTCTACTGTATGCTTTTATATTAACCCCTGCTGTTGAAGACGGTGTGATCCTGCCAGTGCCCACTCTTCCCAGAATGGGACTTGCATGAGGGTTTGTAGTGTTACTGGATTGTCCCTTTCCGGATAGATCCTCCAAGGGTGGGCCTGGGGGGGCTTAGAGTGGATTTTGAGACCTGGCTTGCACCAACACCCAGCACAATACAAAAGTGTGTTTTCTGTGGCAAAGGAGAAACTTGCTTTCTGTCGTTCTTTCGTGTTTGTGAAATGGGGGTCTCAGTGCTTCTCTTTTTCACAGGGAGAATTGCAGAGTTAATACTGCGTAATCAGTTAGCAGCAGCAAGCTCAACTTTTTGAAATTCAATCTGAAATCCTTAGCTAGGGCAGCGTTCTTGCTGCCTCTGATGGACTTTCAGCTGAGTAAGGAGCACAGAGTCAGACCCCAAGTATTTACACCTCACATGCCACTTGATAGCACAGTCAAGGAGAAAAACCACACAGTATAAAGCCTTGCCATTTGGCTCTTGCAGCAAATTAGTTGCAGCTATAGGTTCTTTGTGTGATATTGCATAGAGACATGTACTCAGTCCTTCACCTCTTTAACCTTCCTAAATATCGAACATCACACTTATGAAATAAAATCCAGCATTTTGACTTCCAGGTGGAAATGCTGTTTGTTTCACAAACCTGAAAATGTAATTTTCACAAGATAAATATTTGGAGCCCAGCTGCTTTGTCCTTTCTGCATCTTGACTGGAGCTTGGCACTGTAACTATTACAATGATCTTTCAGAGACAGACATGTGAGGAATGAATTATCATCTGCCAGCAGATAATAAGAAACGTGTAATTAGTTAAACATGGATGGACCATGTGTAGGAATCAGACCTCTCTGGTCACCGCTGATTTAGGGTGATCAATGACTCAGCACCGGCTGATTCTGTTGCTGGACCTTGAAAGCAATTGCACAAAGATGACTTCCTTCTGCAGCTACAACTGACTGACTTGCTGTGTACAAACAGAATTGCTCAGAGTTAATCACGCTGGCTGAAATCAGTGCTGGGAGAATGGCTGCCAGATAGTGCCTTGACCTGCAATTCAACTTCAGTAGGTGCCTGCCTTGCTCCCATTGGTAGCCTCAGGGCAAAACTTGACCTAAGCTTTTCAGGGGTGGAAGCAAAGCTGAGTTTTTCCGCCCCAAGAGGTGCTTTGGCTATGGGGAAGGCTGAGGTGGAGCTGGGAGGAGAGCTCGCTTTTATGAGCAGGAGTGGGACATGAAGTGGCTGGGCACCCCTTTCTCTCCCAGAGTAGCCTCCACTCCAGCACACCCCAGGTCCCCCCTCTCAGCCACAAGAAGCAACCAGCCTGGCATAGATCAAACTGACTGTCTTGGGGCACAGAATGATCTATATGTGACCTGGAGCTGGCTCTACCTGCCTGAGCTGCCAGTCCTTGGCAGTGGTTGGGCTTTGCACCAGGCTAAAAGCCCATCAACAGCCTAGAAAGGGGAAGGTGAGACTTCAGCAAGATTTAAAGCACAGGCACGCAGAGGGAAACGTAGGAAAAATTGAAATGACAAGGTTTTTGAGTTAATGCTATCTTGGCTGCCACCCAGGGGACCTGCTCTGCGCTTGACTGGCTGCTGATGAAAATCCTAGCTACTGCAAATACCCCATAATAAGACCAAAAATTGGCTCTAGCCCCCAAAATGTGAGACATCACCCCCTTTGAACTCAGCTGTGGTATATGGACAGGCAAGCCAGAGGGCTGATTCTTTCTGAGCTGTCAAAAATGGAGAACATAAACCTGTGGCATGAGACGTATTTTGGGTGGGTGGTTCGTGTGTAGCCTGCATAGTCGCCTGAAAGTCTTGTCACAGAGAGCCAATGTACATACAATTGCTGAGATGCCCCCTTCTGCATGCCAAATACATGGCAGAACATTTTTTAATGAAGGGTGTTGCAAGACACTGTGCCATTTGTAAATGGACTCTGTGGAAAGCTGCTCAATTGGCTGCTTCCAACAGGGAGGCATCAAGGGGAAAATTCACTAGAGTCATTTTCACTAGGTCAGGCAGAAAGAAAAAAAACCATCTTGCTGTGAATCTGCAATACTTCACAGGTTCATAACCTCTTTGGTCTCACTAGACAAAGGTGATGATCGTGAGGAGTAAATGTAAAGCAGCTTCATGTTCTCCCAACAGGATTGTCCTTAAGTGCAGGGGCTGAGCAAGCTGAATTTTGTAAACTTTGTCTTTCCAAACCTCGCAAATAATGGTCCCCATCAACCTTGATTTCTTTTTTCAAGACATTTTTATTTATAAAGACCAGATTATGAATGCTTGACCAGGGTATTGGGGATTTCAAGACTAGCTTGCTCTGGTCCTGACCTCTGCAGCATGTTGAGGTTACATTATGATTTAATCTGAAAAATGCTCTAACACCTTGAGCCTGTGGGTTTTTTTTGTCAAAAAATGGTAAGTAAATAAACAAAAAGGTGAGATAACCTCCCTTTCGTGTGGTCTTGAAACACCAGATTAAAGGTATGTGGCCAAATGAAGAGGGCCACCGAAGGACATTTACAGCTAAAAGTTTTGAATGGATGAGAGGAGAATGAAGAGGATATTAAAACAAGCAACAGGAAGAAGAGGTTTGAATAATCAAGGTGAAAGAAAAACTCCTGCCTAGGAGTGTTTTATGGGGCAGTCATAAAGAAAAAGCTAAATGTTTTGTGAGATGAAATCTTAGGTGAGTGACTCCAGCAGAGTCCATAAGAGTTCATACGCCCTGGTTGTCAGTTTCTATAACTTGATGGCAGAGTTCTGGCATAGCTGTAGTATCAAATAAATGTTACCCCCTGCTTTCCACCAGGTAAAAAGTTAGTGTGCTTGTTGAAAGCTACAACTCTCACAGAGTACTTAGTGTCACACCAGAAATGACCCTGTCTGTTCACTTGCCCTGGGATGTTCTTTTATGGAACTACCAAAGAGGATGCTTTGCCTTCTCCTCCTGTGAAAGACGCATCCCATCCCTCCCATCCATCAAAAATAAGTGATCAGCAATATCCTGAATCCCAGCCAAAGCACAGCTCTCTAGCTTCTTCCATTAATCAAACCGCAGGCTGTATTTGGAAGGTTTAGATGAATTTATTGAATGAACGGATATTTCTGACAGTAAATCATTTTGGTTCCTGCAAGCGTTTCACATACAGTTTTATTTTAAGGCTGGTTGGCCAGCTCTAGCCAATGCTGAATAAACAAGCTGTCTGTCTCTGTAAACAATATCTGGGATTTCCCTCTTCTGCAATAATACAACACATATACTGCAGGTGGAATTTTCCATGTTCCACGAAAATGATTATTTAATGTGATTTTCCACCAGAAAATGGAAACCACAGTACAAAACAAGGATTTTTCTACTATTTTTGAGCATCTGGGAACTTATTAGACGGTAGTGCTGGAACCCTATTATTTGTTCCCCCTAGTTYTGGACAGCACATTTTCTTAGACTAACCAATATTGACAAGTAGATCTCAAACACGTGGAGGTGAGAACTCCAGGACCTCTGTAGCTCAGATTGACCTTTGCATTGGGGCAGAAAAATAAATCTGAATGAGAACCTACCTGAAATTTGGTAAAGTGTGTACCATATGTGATATATCAGAACACTGTGCTGAGAGTATTGAACTCCCTGTTGGGGGTCAGGGTCACATATCTTTTTTCATCTCCTTCACCAAAAGACAAAAACATTAGCACAGGCACATACAGAAGAGCTGCCATGTGACTCCTTGTTCCCCTGCAGTGACTAGACCCATGTCATCTTCCCTGCAATAGCCATAGGAGAGGCTTTAACTTCCCGCTTAGCCCCATCTCCTCTCATTCCTTTGCGGCAGAGGTGACCCTGGTTGTACCCCTATCACTGTGCTGAAACTCTTTGGACAGATGAACTGGGAACACAAATGATGCCAATACTGTGGCATCTAAATGAAGGAGAGGAAGAAGTGTAAAGTCTCTTTGTTTCTTCTGATAAAAAGCATGCTTGTTGTTAATATAATTCAAAATCATTCTTTTCACTGGGTTTTTAGCTGGGTTTGGGGGAGAGGAGATGGAACTGTTATAACAGGAGATCTGCTAATTAATCTATGACACATTTACTTAAGTCATTCAAACCATACCAGGCAATACTAGCTGTAAACCTAATCTCTAGTCTGAATGGTTAAATTTCTTAATCTGCAGGGAAAAGCAGTGATGAACATTAATTTTTATTTGACATTGAGTGGCTCTAAGCATTTTCACAGACAGGCTTGGTATTATCTGTGTGTCATCTGGAACTACTGAATATACCATCTGAAACCCCTGCAGCATGAAGCACTGGTTACTCCTTTTCTGCCAGAAACATTAGTGGAGCCACTGATGTAGCCACTGGGATATGTTCCAGTGCTTCCTAATAAAAGAGAGAAAACTAAGCTCTCAAGACAACTTGCTGCTGGGCTAACTTGCTGTAGCCACATGATTTTCACATTTTCTGCAGAATGAATTAAATGATCCACATCGAACATCAACAACAGGAGTAACTCAATCTACACTTTAAAGAGCTGGTTGAAACCCACACTTCCTCTAGCTTCAGGCACTGCTGACTGATAGCAAGACTTGTAAACAAACCAGGAGAGAGAGCACAGTCCTGTTCATCTTCAGTCCCCTGCTGTCACAACTCCTCCTTTTTTCCAGCCAAGATAATCTTTATTCTAACCCAGGTACCTCACCTCTCTTATAGCCAGAGAAAAACATCCTCCTTTATTTCAAATGAAGCAAATTGCTTTAGGCTATTATGGATAAATTACAGGTGAGCCAGAGTCCGAGTACTGGATTTGGCTCTAGATGTGAATTGCAAATGCCAATAGAATTGTGGATTTTTTGATTTCTAGGTTCTTTTATAAGAATGSCTTTGTTCACAAAGAATCACAACATATTCTCATGTCCATTTTGATTCAGGATGGTGAGTAAACGTTGGCTGAAGTGTTGCCATTACAGGGACTTTTTTTTGCATCGGGGTCAGGAAGAAGTGGCTGCTCCCTCAACCTCTTCACCAAAGTTCATGGTTAGGTGTGGGTGGAAAACCAATGCTTCCTCTTTGCATTTTGAATCAGACTGAAGTTTAAAAAATCAAATAAAAATAAATCATGAGCCCTGAAGCACCAAAGAAAGATTGGTAAGGGCAGCTTCACGGATCCGATTCAGAGAGATCATCCATGCCCCCAGTGTGATTGTGATGCATCAGCAGGCAGCATGGAGCAGGTAATCTGGAGCATTTGGTTCTCCGTTCTGCTATGGATGCAAAAACAACAGGCTGCCAGGATCCTTGCACTGGACTTGACCAAAGTTCATCAAACCCAGCAAGTTTTGTTAATCCATGTTGTCTCAAGAAACAAATGTTTTCCAACAAAACTTGGATTTTATCTGAAAAAATCTGGATCTATTTGTGGCTGTCTGTGCTAGTCTCCTGGTTCAGAAGGAGCTTCTGCAATGATTGATTTACTTCTTAACTCAGAGACACATCTCTAAAGAAAGCTTAGAATAACAATGCGGTTTTCCGCTGCCCACTTGGGTTACAGACTTTCCAAGGCTATGGCCATCTGCTACTTCGCAGCAGTAAGAGGCCACGTCGTAGTTATCCCACAGGCACTTCTGTAATATGTGTGATTATCATTATCTTCATAACTAATAACAGATTTATAAGGCTTTGAAGTTTTGCTTGCTTTGCTGGCTTGGGAGAACAATAGTGAGCAATGTGGGCCTGGGGGTTTCTTCGATCTCTCTTTAGCAGAGAACTGCAAATCAAAAGCCAAACTAGTGTAGAGATTGTCAGCTGTGAGACAAGCCAGCCCACATTCACTTGAATCCGGTGATCCTTATCCAGTCTTGTCATGGTTTTTAACAAAAACTTAAGCCAACTGACCTTTGCATAGTCTGAACTTGATTTTTTTTTCTTGAAATTTAAGAGAAAAAAAAAAAATCTCTGTAGAATAGCAATTTAACTTGCATTGACATTTGGTTGGATATTAATAGTAAGAACACATAAAATGTGATTTGCTCATAGCGAATGGTTTCCTACAGCTGACAAGCAAGTAGAGGAGCCCCTGAATTTGTTCTGTTGTGCTTATCACCTAGAAATCATAACAGAACGGTACTTTAGTTTTTTGAAAATATCATAAATCCAAAATATGTAGTCATTCTACACGTTTAAAAAAACACAACGGAATATCTTTTTACTTATAGTTGAAGGGTGTCTCTGATGAAAATACAAACTGACTGAAGCTTCTTTTCACAGGCACATAGAAGATTTGATGAAAGTTTCCTTTTGAAAGTTTTTCAGGAGCACATGGACTTGCTGGTCAAAAGAAGTGAGATGCTAAACTAGCTCTTAGATTAAAACCCAAAATGTGAATAAGAGCAAAGCACTGTGCCAGGGTCTCTTTTCACTCTTTTGTTTTCCACAGAAAATTTCCAAATATCTCAGTTAACAAAGAGGAAAAATAATAAAAATTTCAAGAAGTTCTGAATTTCCTGCCTGGCTCCACTTTTAATAGCAAACAAGCCAGACTGCACAACACTTAAGGACTGGAAGCAGAGAATGCCACAGGGAGAAATTTACCCTAGCGCAAACATGCTGTTTCTCGTATTTGTCAAGGACACTGGAGTTAACCATTGCTCCTCCTGGGAATATCTTGGGATTTGATGTGAATGTAAATGTCCGTACAAGTTGTCAAGTCTCTTCAGTTATAAATACAGCCTCCAAAACTGTGCCACCAACAGCAAAATGCAGCTGCTTCTGTTCTCAGCCTATGCACTGAATCAGTGGCAAAACTGCAGGAGGAATAACGTTCATCATGGTTTTTGGTGTCTAGTAATAGGCAACCTGATGGCTGCAATCTAGTGGTCATGTATGAAGGAATAGGTGCACAAGTATGCAGAAAACCTGCCTGACGGCTCTGCTGGGAATATCCTCTGTAACACACCAGCTGCTTTTTTTAACCTCTTCGTCTCAGAAGATTGAGTGGTAATTTTTAATCATTACTTCTGGAAGAAAGTGAATCCTGCAAAGTAGGATGTGGCAGTGTCAGAAGGGCGGGACAGCTTATAGTAGCTGGCTGTTTCTTTTTCTTTTTTTTAAACAGAGGGTGTAACTTAGATGGTGCTCTGCAGCTCACTTTTCCATTTGTAAAACCTTATCTGGTGCTTTAGTCATGGAAAAGTCATTTGTAGCACTTTGTTTCCTCTCAAATTGAGGTCAAAATGTGCTAATGTCTGGTGGGAAGGGCTGCAGAGTCTAAGGCATGATGGACTGGAAGAGCCATTAAAATGCAGGTAAGGTAGAAATAGCCCTGCAGTGTATGGGGCTAGATTCCTGTGCTGAATTGCAATGAATTCCTAAGGTGATCTCATAGGATTTAACCAATGATAAGTCACCAAAGACTGGTTAAGTAAAGATGAAACTAAACACAACCATGTAAACAAGAAAGATAGCGTGATTGGCACGCGGGCTAATTTCCTAACAGAACTTGTTTCTCCTTCGAAGGAAAATACTTGGAAGAGTTTAGTAACATTTTTAGAGGTCATTAAGCCAAAGCAATTTATTTAAACAAAGCAAAAACTGCTGTTGGCCATTCAAGACCTTTTCTGCTTTTGGATATAAGCTGTGTAACTCCAATAACGTCATTACCCTTTGAAGACTCAGTCCTGCTGAAGAGCAAGCCCACAACGATTACGTAGGCTCTTTAGTAATGCTACCTTTTACTGCACTGTGCCTCCCTTCTCTGCCACAGGGCACATCAGCACAGAGATCCTGGAAAGCACTGAAAGGAAAACCAGAACAAAGTGGTGTGAAGAGGATGTAGATCATGAGGGCAAAAGGAATATATTTGGGACTTCCCCAAACCCGTAACTTTTTTTTTGGTGTTCACAGTTATTTGCAAATGCTCCTACCCCATAAAACATTCTGGAAGAGGCTGGATTACTCAAGCATTCAGTGTCATTCCCCACAAAGTCTTTTACAAAGCAGTGAGAAATCTGAGAGACAAAAATAATTCAAGACCTCGGTTAATCCATTTTGCAGCTGTTGTCATCTTCCTCTCTGATCACCATGCGGGAGGATGCACAGTCTAGGGGAACAAAGCACTAGGAGATTCAGAGCAGTTACAGGCAGAAGAGTTTCCATCATTTAACCCATTTCCATGTTGGGGCAAGATTACTCCTTATTTGTACATTGAACAGCTTATTGTCTAATTTTAAACATCCCACCAATGGGGTTCTTACCACTCTCCCCGGAGACAGTGCCTCAGAAAAAACAGGACCTTTCCACAACAATCAGCAGAAAATTTTTATTGTAAAAATGTCAGCCTACTATCAGGACCAGGCTAAGGAGTACAAAGACCAGATTTGCAGTAAGTGCTGAGGGGAGGAAGGGGACGATAACATCAGCAGCATCACTGCAGGGGGACCAGCCTGTGCAAATGGGGCTCCTCTCAGGATCCGTGCAAAGTGCTCTGGGCGTTGTAGAGCTGGTGTATCAGGAGGGTCCTCTCCACTGTTTGAAGGGTCGAGTGGTGACTGAGCTATTTCAGCAGCTGGAAAGAGAACCCTGCACTGTTATTTCCCCAATGGTAGTTCAGATTTACAGTGGCAAGGGAAGAGGAGAGCAGAGGCAGCTTGGCAGGGGGTCAGGTAGCTGCTGCTGTTGGTTTTGGGACATGTTAAGGAGGGCAACCTCACCTCCTACTGTGGCCAACTACTGTAGATGCATTGAGGGGTCATGAGAAGAAGAGTGTTAATTTAGACTGGCAGTTTTCAATGATTATCATTAGCAAGATCTTATAGAGAAATTACAGTCACAGCTGGCATCTTGAGTTTGGAAGGAAAACACTGGCTGGAACTGTCCGGGACAGACTTTCTTGCCTTTACATTAAACATGCTTTTTTTTTTTTTTTTTTTT
>JAYKAV010002809.1:223991-371853 GCA_035582835.1 Phoebastria nigripes | reverse complement strand
CCTTAATGTGTTTTCCTGATCCTGCCTTCCTCTTTTCAAGGGTGTTGCAGCCTCATGTTTCTCCATCATTTCATCTGAGTTCTGAACTGGGCATCCACAACCTCAACCARTTAAACATGGAGTTGTTTCCTGTCCAGTATCAGATTTGGTATCTAGTTTTTGCAGCAGGGCAGTATGGCATGAGATTGCAGGGGTGGGTGAAGAACAAAATGCCATTCCACAGCTCAGGGAAACCCAGCCTACTTCTAGCTTTTAGTTCAAACAAATCATCCCTCTTCTAAGACAGATTTTTCCCCATTTGGCAATGCTTCTTTTGTTATAACTTATTATTATAAAGAATAAGCTCTGGAGCCCTCCATCACTCAAGGTTTTCAAAATAAACCCGTCATTCTGGCATTTGGGATCCTTTGAAATATACCATACCAAAAGAATCCAGACCCAGGAGGAGAGATGCTCAGTGACATGATGTCTGCTTTCACAGCATTATTGTTCCCACCCCCAGCTCATCATATTAGGATTGTTTCCAGTGGCCACAGCTTATTGCTAACATCTTTGTCAAGTACAATAGTTTAAACATGCATCCATGGTACAAGTACACTCAGTAATTACATTTTTAAGACATGGGCAATCAATTAGGAACCACACTGGCATGGAGATATATTGACAATACTAATTGTCTTCTGTTACTGTCACCGCTTATTCTGCTCCGTTTTGCATTCCCTTCATTTTCCCAGAGAATCCAGATTCACATGGGGGACTGCTGGGCAAGCTGCGTGAGTTGGATGCCAACGTCTGGAGTGCGTTTCCTGGTCCCCTCAGCTCTGATATGTGAGTGACAGGCTTCCTACTGACAATACCCACTTTAAGGGCTCAGATATGACTCTGCTTTGGCTGGCTGCAGTAGCTTTGGGGGCCAAGTATAAACCAGCATGGGTTCAGCTTGAAAATGAGTCATGGAGCCACCCGGAGTAATGGTTTCCTTCAGCGCGTTCTGAATTGTGAAAGTGTCTGGTTCTCTGGGATTCCACAGGAGATGCAGAAGTGCAATACYTTTTTTTTAGCTTAAAATAATACACCCCCACAGCATATCCTAAAAGTATAGAATCTACCCATGTACAGCTTCATTCCTGGGGAACTGTTAAAGTGTGCTCAACTTCTAAGGAAGCTAAGAAGGAAAGAGGACAGCTTTATAGACTGATTACTGTAAGTGTATCTGCTGTCCCATTTAACCAATTTCCTACTATTTTTCCTCACTCCTTCCTCTCTCTTTCTTTTTGATTTTGGAAAAAATCAGGGGAATACAGTGTATTTCATGAAATTAATTCAATATGCATAATAACCTGGCAAGAAATAGGAGAGGTTTTGGCAATGCAGGACTACGGATCATCAAAATGGAGACAAAAAAAAAAATCTGCAAATCATTTTAACTTAATATAACAGTAAATAGGAATTATCAGGAGGAGAAGTTTGATTAACYGAATAAAGAAGAGCAAGGCAGACAAGAAATCTTTCTTGCATTGCCATTAGAGTGAAAGGCAGTGATGGTAAAGTATGCATGAAGGAAAAAGTGAGACTTGAATGCACTTCAGGTCAGATACTAATAGGGTTTGGGAATAAAGGAGGAAGAAGGCTGGAAGAATTTGTAAATGGAATCTGAAGACTGTAAACAAGATTGAGAATATAATAACAGAGACTTCAGAAGAGGGGTAGAGTGAAACTCTAGAGGGAATATATACTCAGTAGAGGTTCAGCAGTTTGCAAACATAATCTCTGTGTGGGAAATTACTAACCAAACACAAATTCTCAAAGCACATCTACACATCATCTCTCCACTCAGTGAACTTTCCTCTCACCACACTGTACTGCTGCTTCAGTACTGAAAATGAGGCTGGGAAGTCCAGGGATATTGGAAAGTTCATACAAACTTGTCATCTCACAGACAGACTCTCCAGGTGGAAAGATGTTGAGCTATGAGGTATACCCCTTTCTCTACTTTGACCCTGTTTGGGTTTCTACTGTTATTTACACGTCCCAACAGGCAAAAAAAAAAAMCCAAAAAAACCAAACCCCAACCCCAAAACCCATCCTCAAATGACTTTGCACTAGCCAAAGCTCTAACAGACACTGTCAGTGTACTTTCATATGACCAACAAAATCAGCTGAGTTCAAATCTTGGAATTTAAGATGCAGACTATCATGAGATTGAAGTGGAAAAACAGCCCTTCCCTGGTATTGGAACTGTTTTCTGGGCCAAAAAAAAGCATCTTTCCTCATTATCTCTTTTTATATGTTGCAAACATCCTCTGTAAATATTACAGAGATGTCTGAGGAGAGATAAAAGGAAATCTAGAAAGAATACACACTTGATAGCAGTTCAACAGTTTGCAAACACAGTTTTTATGTAGGGAATTATTGCCTCAAATGAAGTTCAAAACTAATACGTATATTGCCTTCTCTTCTGCTTTGCTCCAGCTGCATTTCTGTATACAAGACATAAACTCCATTCTATCAAGGAGATGAGATATACCCCCAAGTCCTGTTCTCCCAACAGCAGAAATCCAGCTATTGACCTAATTATAGGAGTCTCCTTGCTGAAGGCGAGGGAATAACCTTTTCTAAGTAGGAGAAGATTGCATATCTCCGCATACCCCTTCCAGCCAGTTATCCGAGGGTTATCTGTCAGCCTCCCTAACTCCTCATCATGGGGGTAATCTCTGACCTGTACATTGCCGAGTAATTCACGTACAAGATTGCACAAGAAAGGACCCAATGGTTCTTGATGAGCAGAAAACTAAGCATTTAGGGCAAAACTCTGCCTCAGTTGTAGCCCTGAAACTCTAACGAAGGTGAATGGGAGTACATGAGTACAGAATATGGGTCTTCCATCTTAGAGTGTGCTTGACTCTGTCTCAACTCTGAAGCTGGCAGTTTCCTCTCTGCTCAACACCCTTTCTCACATGAGACTCATATGTCACTGTCTGGGCTCTAGCTGATGGTTCTTTCTCATCTCATTGTTTATACTCTCATGACCTTTTGTTGTTCAGGTGTCAAGAGCCCTCATTATCATTTTAGACATGAGGTCATGCTTCTAATCAACCCTCCCCCCTTATTCAATTAACATTTCCAATGTTTTTAAATTAAGTGCGTTGGTCCACAGGCCACGGAATTTCCTTCCAATTAGTACCAGTAGTGAAAGGCACATATCAAAGTTTATTTGCTCATATCAGTACTCTCTTTTGATCTGCTGAAAGGATCTGGTGAACATACAATTAAGAAGTTCCTCCTAGGTATCTTTCCCCAAAGGGCCAACAATACCTGCCAGGGTCTATTAGCATTTCAATATGTTTCCCACCTCAGGAAATGTTTCTGCTTCCTTGCCTGACTGGTTAACGTAGCTGCATATTTTGCATGCATACCACTTAAAGTCACTGCCTGCTATTGCTGAGAGTCATTATCCTCCATATTGCACAATTAGGGATTAGACTTGCATTCAACCTTCTTCACCTTTCATGGGAAGGTCAAACGTGCACAGCCATTTGGGAAGGGTCAAGCATTCAATGCTGTCAGAGAGGGACCAGCAACATTCACGCCAGACAACAAGAGTGACAGTGCTCTGTAGGAAATGCTTGTATCAGACTAGTGATGTGCACATTTTTTGATGTCTTCACACACTTATCTCTAAGATGTGTGTGATTACCAGGCCTTGTCTACATAGCTGCCGGGCATGTGGACTGAACAGAAGGGTGTTCAGAAGGCATGAGTACTTCCTGATCTCAGCCTCAGATTACATCTTTTAGAAGGAGAGCAGAATAGCTTGTGGGAAGGATATTCCACCATGTTATTACTTTTAAAGTACTGAACGCTTAGTGCAAACCAGAACATGTCAGAAGCAAACCATTTTAATGAGACTTAGGAATAGATCAACTCTGCCAGAAGTTATATGGGAGTATAATTGCCTCAACATTTGCCTGTAGCGACACAAAGCATGTCTACGTCTTGACCTGGTTTAAGCACATGGAAAGGATTCTTTACCCAACTGTTGGCTCTCACAGTTGCAAGACAGATGCAAGTTCACATTTGAACCCAAGAAGATTACTATCTGCATCTTGCCAAGGCCAACGTGTGCAAACACAGCCCGTAATTGGGAGTGTGATTATAAACAGAGATAGTCCTAGAGCATTGAAATTAAAGGCCCAGTTCCAACTTTATGGCCAGGAGGTGTGTGGAAGTTTTCTTTGCTTGAGATCCCATTGCAAATACCTCATGTAAGGGTGACGGCTGAGTTGTAGGAACTTTTTATCCATTCTTCCCCCCTCTCTCTTACCTGTCCCTGTGACCGACGACAATGCCATGACTACACTGCCTCTGATGTTGCCACCACATTAGCATACACTGGTGGCTGGACTCAGATGTGTTAAACATCCTCCTCTGGGCCCAATCCGTTCAGTGCTGTCCCACTGAAGTACAATATCTTGTAAGTACAATCTGTGTCTCACTGTCTCCTCTGATGTTTATTGTAATTCAGGTAGCTTTTACTTTGTGGAGATAAGTGGTTCATGAATAATCCTGAGTTCATTTTTGAGTAGAGGAGAACCACATTGTGGTTTGTGGTCTGTGGGGAGGGGATGTTCTGTAGACCAATCTGGACTAAGCATCCATTACATGTTCTGCTGAGATTATGAGGGATGAGACTCAATGACCCAGATTGTCCTCTCTAACTCTATAGCCCTTTACGTAGTTCAGGGACAGAGGGTTTCTTCCAAAGTGCATTCAAGGGTATTTATTTCAGACTGAGAGATCAGTTAGGAATTCTTTAAGGAAAGGAGTTTCAGTTATCTTAATAGTTAAAGGAATTTTAAAAGGCAGGGAGAAAGCACTTACTGACATCCACAGCAAAAGAAATACAGAAAGAATACCAGTGGCAATATTAATGGGTCCAGGAGGAATCTAATCTAAGCCTTTTAGGTGGAGAGTGCTGAGTCCTTTCTTGCATTTATCAGTGAAAATCAGAAGTAACTCCCCCAAAGTCAGTAGATTTATGCCAACATAGTCCAAGGAAGCAGACTGCCTGGAACCACTGCTAATTTGAACACAGACCAATATAAGTCTGTGGGAATAAATCTTACATAGTGGGTATTAAAGTGAAGTGTTTGTGTCAGCCTAACCTGTTCCAAATGTCAAAGTCTGAAGGATACTACAAACTGGGAAGGTCTGTTGCAAGAGAGGAAAAAAAAAAACAATGTGCCTGAAAGTATTCCTACTGAAATCAGTAGTGGTTTTCGCATTGGCTTCAAGGGTTGCAGGAGTGCATGGGAGACTATGATAACAGGAATTTTAGAAAGGGAAAGTTAATAACCCACCAGTGAAAGAAGGTATTGAGCTGAGTCCCAACATGCTTCCCCCAAGATCATAAGCATGACTGGACAAATAATGAATGAGAGTATTGAAACAGCAGGCAGTTTCTTCCCAGTTTACACCAAAGGCAAATGTCCTAACTGTGGGATTGGTGATGCTTCTCCACGCATCACCAGGCTTGTAGATCTTTGCAGTGCAGAGGTGAAAGCTGGGGCTGGATGGTGTATGGATACAGACATCCCTGTTCTTCACGTTCTAGTTTAGTGTTGCAATGGGGAGGTGCAGAGTTGTTCTCATCTCAGGGATGAAGTCATCTCTACAGAGCAACTTTGTGAACTTGGGATCCAATCCATCATCCAGCAAAACCAGAGAGAAACTTTCTATGTGACTACAATGGCAGATGAATGAGACTTGTGGAGAGACAGTCTTGTGAACGTATGCACTGTACCTGAGCTAAGAACCTGAGTGGTGTGTACCTCTGATTAAATTCAGGCTCATCCCTCTTTTCAGTACAAAAACCTAAATTCAATTTATTTGTCCACTCAGCAGGGTTGGTAACTTTGCAACCCCAATAGGCCTGGGAAAAACTAATAAGATTTGATTCATTTATCACTGTACCTTGGATTTAAATGCCACAGTCACTAGCTTTCTCCCAAGAGGCACTAAAAATCTTCAGATACTGGTATCAACATATTGTCTACATGACTTTTTATAAAGAAATCCTGTTGTCACACACTGATCAATAAGAGGCAGGTATGCCTTAGGTTTCTAATCATTACGAATCCATTTAGAATTCAATGCAATAGCAGCAATCRCATTGAATTCATTAGGGGATTTGCAAGGATGGCTTATGTAGTTCCACAGCAATTCCCTTGTAATTCAGCACTAATTAAGCATTATTTCATGCAGGAAATAATGAGCTGTGGAAACACTGTTAGTGCCAAATAATGGAATAAAGGTGTGTTTACATATTATAAACACTCGGTGAATGTTCAAAGAGGTTAGAGCAGGTCTTGACTTTTTTTACCCCGGGGAAGAGAAGGGATCCTAAAGGAGTCATCTTGCTTAACTCAGCTGAGTATTGCCTAAATAAATATTGAATTAGAGAGGGACACACTGGAAATTGGAAAATCACTCTGACTTTGCACATTTGAAATGTCAGTGGTTTAATTATTAGATTGCTTCCAAGTCAGTGCCATTCCTGAGAAGGATTTGCTGGTTAGCCAAGGCTCAAAGTACTTGAGTTGGTGTAGCAGACCTTATTGTTATTTATAGCAGGCAATAGGATTTGAAACTTTTTGTTTGAAGAGAAGTTTTGACACCAGACTTACAGAAGATGTTGGTTTCCTACTTTATTTAGGACCAGATTTCTAGGTGCTCAACGACAACTTTCCCAGAGCCCAATACACTGTGGAGGTCCCAACTTTCCTCCTCTATTCCCTCATATCCCAGTCAGGGCTTGGATTTAGCATGGGGTGAAAAGAAGCTACTCCGTGTTTCATAGGGACATTGCCATAATCCTTTCATCTCTAACAGTGCTTACTGTGCCTGAGAAGGATGGGACGATGTTCAAAGCCACATGGATCTGCTTTCCAAAGAGCAGATGCCAGGAGATCCCCAGGGATGGCTCTGCAGTCCATCGCTGAGATTGTCTGGGAGGGGCTGGGTACCACAACATGTCACACMCTGACACATCTTCTTACCCCACTGATGTGGTGGGGTGGGATTTCAAGGGGAGTTGCAATGTTCACACCCCGGCAATTTTGGCTTCAGATCACAAATTTGACCCTTAGAAAACAATTGTATCTGTCTGAACAGCTCAATTAGAAATTAGTTAATCAGACATATAAGTCTTTTGGCTGACACTGTGGCGTGTGAATACTTGCTACAAACATTTTCCCCTTAACCATGAAAGGCTCAGTCATTAACAGAAGTTGTTGAGAATGGGATTTTGTTTTGTTTTACTTTGAAAGATCAGCAAAATGCCCAAAACATCAACTATTTTGAAAAACAAGGATATTGGCCTGTAGGGGGAAAAATCAGTTGAACAAAAGGTATTTATGTGGAAAAAAAAAAAAAGCCCACAATATCATTTCCGAAAGAGGTGCTTAGCTATCCCGAGTAATTACCTTAGACATAGCTATTACAATTATTTAAAATGTCTTCTTGTTGCTTTTATTGTAAAGGAAGAGCTAGTATCTGAAGGGAAAAACTACTGAGACTTTCAATAGCTGTAGTGTGACTCAATGGCTGGATACTTTCTGAGGTTCAGCTATGTGGAATGATGTGCTAGGAAGAGACACCGGCATTACCATGTTGTATGAAAGTCCCCTTAATGGCATTCTGTTGCAGAGTATCTGGAAATGGACCTTCTGAATTTTGTCCATGAAGAAACAGATAAATCGCATTATGAGGGCTAGTAACTTGTCTCCTAGTGCTCTCCATGGGAGCAGAGAAGGGACAGAGGGACAGACATGTTGGACACATCATACCAGTGCTGGCTGAAGGCCTCTCAGTATTAAGCTAGATTTTGGTGCCCAAGGACAAGGGAGAAATAACTATTCTGTGCCTATGCTCCCTGAAGTGCTGCTGGCTAGGGACAGGTGAGGTGTGGGGGGAGCACAGCCCGCTTCTCCCCTGGTCCCCTGGACTCTGTCTGGGGATGGGCAGTGCCTGCGTGGAAGCCACCACAGAAATGGAGCAGCTGCACACAAAGGGAAGCCACAAATCTCACTCGGTCCTGAGGTGCTAAGAATGATAACACCTAGGAGAACAGCTCTTTGGATGCTGTTTTCTGCCTGCTGCCCTTGTTGCTTATGGCCCTTGATGGCCATGCAGATACTCATCCTTTCCAAGCAGCCACTGCAGGATGAGGAAAGCCTGCTAGAGCAACACTGAGGCTGAGAAAGCTTTCTCTCCCAGTGGAACCTCTGAATTTTCTTCATTGCATGGATTTCTGGGACAGATGATTAAATATTATAGCTCCCAACATCGCCATGACAGGCAGAGTGCACGACAAGGTCAGGAAAAGGAGGACCTTGTTCCTTACAGTGTTTGCTTTATATCACTGCTTTTGCAAGTCCCATCTTTACGACGGTGGAGGCAGGCACTGTGTCAGGCCTTCAATCAGGCTGGCATTTGCCCTAACCTGTATTGACTTGTGAGACCTCTTCATTTCCTCCTCTGACTCTCCTCAGTCTCGCAGCTCTGAAATTCAATATACGAGAAACAGGAATGCAAGAAAACTTGGAAGCCTGAGCTAATCGGGTGTTGTCAGGTGGGAGCTTTGCAACACATCATGAGCAATGGTTTTATTTTTGTCATTCTTCTGGAAATGCTGTTTGGGTTGAATTCAAAATGCAGGTCAAGTTAAAGAGGCAGGACTTGCTATTGGAACCCTTTCTCTAGCAACAGCCCCTTTGCTTTCAAGGGGAACCAGCTGCTCCCCAAATGCTTCTAAAACCAAATTCAAACTCCTGCTAGTCCAAGCTGCTGATGGCTCTGTGCAAAGCTAATTGCTTGTTTGTCCTGTGTTGTTTCTGCTGTGGCTGTGGTTGTTTCGTGCAGATTTTTTCCACCCCTTTCCCTTCTAAGCAGTAACTTTCCTCAACAGATCTGGCTTCAAACAAAAGAAGATGCTGTAGCTTTAATGAAAATTTAAAAGTCAATGAGACACACACAAAAAAGAGACATGACCCAGGATGAGCTCAGTCCAATGAATAAATTCAAACCATTTAGTGAATGTTTGGAAAGATCAGAAGGGCACCTTTGCTTGCAGCATTTAAAAAAGCCACCATGAATTAGCAAGAGGCCTGAAAAATGAGTGGCAGTGGTGGGGAGTAATTCAGTTGTGATCACTTGAGGGTGATGAATGAGGAAGTGACATAGTCTGTGCAGAGACAAGTCATCTTTTCTAAAACAATTGTACTTAGCCCTCATGGCTGGAAATTTATATTGCAACGGTGGCAATGCTGGTAATTAATGAAACAGTCCTGGCTTTTGGGAGGAATGTTAGAAACACAAGGCTGAAGAAGGAGCAATGTGAAGACCCAAAGAGATTTTCTCAAAAGGCTGAAATATTCCTAGACACTGGATGTTGCTGTATGAGGTTGATAAATTTGTCTTTAGCCTGGAAGATTGAGCATGGTTTAAAAGGGCTGGGAAAAAAATGACTTCAAGGCACGTTTTAAGGTAGATGGAGGATGAATTAAGATTAATGAAAGTCTTACAAGTGGGCTGAAACTAGTAGTCCTGATACAAGAACAGTGATAAAAGGCAGCAAGACCAGCCTCAGAATGTGAATTACTTGCTTTATTCGGTGCCCCTTGTGGTTATGTCTAAGCCATTTGTGTGTGCATGTGTGTGAATGCATGTATGTACAACTGACATCCATTTTACATTAACCATGCACAAAATCTCAGTGACGATCAAGACAAAAGGAGGAAAACATCCTTAAATCCCAAGATGCAAGACATTTTTTTTCTTTCTCTCCTCCCCCAACTGTAAATCAAAATGCTGATTGTGTCCTGTTAATAGTTAAATGTGCTGTAAGTTAAATAGACCTAACAAGGCAGTTTTCGAACAGGAAACCTGGTAGGAGTTTAATGACATCTTACAGTACACCCATCCTGGCAATATAATCATTAAAATTTGTCAAGTGTAAAAACGAATGACAAAACATTACCCCAGAGCAACTTACTGTATAAATGCAACAATGAAGCTGCTAAATGGTTTCTCTGGATATTTACTTCCAGATCTGAAGTCATATTGATTTGGCTTCATCTCCTGAAGGGCATGGGTTCATAGTTTTACGGAGAATGCAAGATTAGAAAGATTCACCTTACATGAGAGCTTTCCAACTCTGCACTGCAAATTGGTGTAGAATTATTAAAAAGAGAGAGCCAGAAATGACTGAAACTGTCTTGGAAACACAGAGATTTGTGTTTTTTTTTTTTTAAATAAAAGCATGCTAGAAAGAAGTGGATTCCACATTGAGTATCCACACTCCTATGCACCATTCCTAAAATTGCACGGATCCAGGCAGGACATTTATTGCTTGGAGAAATTTCACGGGAGGAAGGATCTCATTGCTGAAAGATCCTTAATGCAAAAGCCATTCATCATGAAGACGAAAGCAAAAAATCTCATACAAATGTATGTAAATATATTCAGATATTTGTGAACACTAAATCCTAAACTCCAAGGGGATGTCGGAATATGAGACATTGCCATTGTGGCCTGCCTGAGGTTGGAAACAGGATAACCCCATGGATCGCAGCACCCAGCGGGGACAGATTACACCAGAAGAGGAAATGAAATGCTGTTTGCTGAAGGTCTTGATAATGCAGTGTCTGCATGTTCGCTCTCTGACACGTTTTTAAACTATCGACTACTTAGAGGACCCATGTGCTGCAAACACTTGTATTCTCACTTAAGAGGAGTGCTTGCATGTAGCATCTTTAAAAAATTTATGTAATCATTATGCCACTCTCATAGTATCCAGAACTTGGGGCTGAATGAAATCCATAGCCCTTGCAAAAGGAGATGCCTGACTTCTGCATCTTTGGATGAGAACTGTTCTATGCAATTCTGGGCAAGTGAACAGGCCTTTGAAGGGAAAGGAACTACTTACTTACTTTGGTATACATTGCTCCAGTTAATAGCAGATGGCAGGACTGGAACTGGGACATGGTTCAAGATATGAATGACTTCTTTGCATCATAGCACGCTCCCCTTTATGCCTCTTTTGTAGTGTAAAAAGCCATAACYATAATGTATATTAACTTTGATATTGTGTTACATCAGCAGCATAATGTAAAGGGGCCCTGATGAAACTCAAACAAAACTTGCTGAGTGGCAACTGGACCTGAAGAGATTTTCTGTTTAATGAAAGAACTGTTCAGTACCGATCATCTTGAGTCTGGCTGAGCATTGTCATAATGCTCAGTATTTGAATGTGAATCATCAGGAAATAACTATGTGACTTTGGATTTCACTATTTTTAGGCAAAATATTTCTTCAAGAAAAGTAGTCTTTGTGAAATTTTTCCTTGCCTCTTCAAARCAGTGGGAAAATAGTTCTTAAAGGGAGAGAGAATGTCTTTCATACACAAACATAAGCAAATCCTGAATTAAAAGATGGATAACAGCCTTGTTATTTTTGTTTGTTTGTTTTTAAAATAAGAAGTAAYACCATGCCAAGAATTGTGGGTTTCCTACAGAGTTACCCATACGCTTGCATACTTCGTAAACACAGTCTTCCCTGTGCATGGGAGCTTGGTAGAATTTTTTCAGTTGCTATGAGGTGTTTCAGTAATTTTGCAGTGTCATAATGCAATTCCTTATTGATGAAATTTTGTAATTCACGTTATAGTTTCCATACAGTTTAGAAGAAAATCCCAAATCTCTTCATCCCAACAAGTTTTTTCTGCCAAATGTGTTATTGGATGAACAAAGCACGAGAAAAAAACTTAAAAGTTGGCCCACAGAGAATCTTAAAACCAGGTAGGAATATGCATAATGCATTATGTTGTCAAAGACTAGAGAGTTGCTTTACAYCCTGCCCTGAGCAAATACCAGATAGTAGCTGTTCCCACCCAGGAACAAGCCAGAAGATGCATTTTTGCCCAGCACGTTTCTGCTTTTTTCAAGCTATGAGTTTTATCAGGCAGCTGTTTAATAGGGAGAGTAAATCACTGTTGGAGTGGGGCCTTGGAGGCAAGGCAATGACCCAGTAATCACAAGGCTACTGAACCCCATCTCCTTTTGTTTTCTGTCTGGTTCTTTCATTCTCTTATGCAGCATGGACTAGCTCCCTGCCTGCCTTCCTGTATTACCTGGTGACTGGAGGATTTAGGAGATGGAGGGACTGAATCCCCAAAGGAAGTTTTTGAAATGAAGGCATCTGAGAGAGGATCACCTTGGTTTGTCTTGGAATGGAGGCATTCACGTGCACAYTTGCAGAGGAGGTCTAAGATATGTGTCTCTGGGAGAAAGAAAACACCTCCCAGTACAGCTGACTGGGGTAGCTAAAAACTGGAAAAAGTTGAGACATCCCTGAATTCTGCAGTTCCTGTGGGGTAGATCAGGTGTTGTTGACCCTCCTGCGCTCACCATCTTGTCAGGGTCCCATCCACAGCACTAATTTCCCTGTAGCATGTGGTAATCACCCATCTCGCTTGGACCAGGAGAAATACKCACATAAATGGCGGCTATTAGCTGCCCACCCTCTTGGCCCATAGGTCTCTGTAGCTCACCTCACTCAGCTCCTGGTGGTGGTCCCTTCCTGCTCTGCAGTAAATACCACCAACTTTGGGGGGCCAAGCAGGAGAATACAAAATAGAAGGGATTAGCTCTATTAAGTAAAGCCTTTGACAATTTAACTCCTGTAATTAAATACTAATTAGGTGATATTCATCTGCTACTGGATCTTGAGTTATGAAAGCAGGCTAACCAGCCCTGTGTGTTCTCTCGGTGCTTTTCTTCTTTGTGCTCAGGATGCTACAGCAATGAATGCACAGAGAGGCCACCCTGCTGCTGTAGGTGTGTGGCAAGTACCAACACAAATGCTGCTGGTTTTATCAAGTCCAGTCCTCCGCAAACACGTTCAATGGATGGGTACCACAGAAAGCTTCCTAGAACATGTCTTTCATCCACCACCACCTCACAAATTAGAGTAGCAAGACCCATGTGTCTCCTCTCTGTGTCTGTTAGTATACTTGAACACATGGGTGAGATCCCACCTAGAAGGGCTGAGAAACCCCACTGTGCCACAGCCTTACTGTCTGCTTGTGTCCCCTTCTTACAAATATGTATCCAAGTTCAGTGACAGGCAGGGGAATAAAGATAAACTCTCCAGCCATGTAGGACAGCATTTTAGCCATCAGGTAATTTGAAAAGAGCCCTCGTGTGCTCATCTTTTAGAGTAATTCTACTAATATAAATCTCATTTTTAAATCAGTTTGCCTTTAAAAATGAAGACTGCATCTGAGACATGCTTTTGTTCATTTTGAAATAGATTCTTCTCTAATTTATGAAATTAATGTAAAGCCCTTTGTATGTAGAGTCCAACTCAATTAGCTCCCTCAAATGGCTATTTTCCACTTGATCTAAGCTACTCTCTGAGGTTATAGCCACAGAGCTCTCTACCACCATAATAATAGGCCTATTTTGGCATCATTCCTTTTAGATTTGATTACTTTTTCCTTCAGCCATTAGCACATGCTTTTTCTAAGCTAAATCCTGTTTCATGTTCTCCAGCTTCTTCAAGTCCTTTTGGTTTTTTTTTTTTNTTTTTTTTTTTGTTTGTTTGTTTTTTTTGTCCTCTTTGGTGTTTCTGACACCTCCTAGTGAAGTGTCAATTGCAAGTTTAATTAACACATCCTCCACCTTCTTATTTCACATGAGTAATGAAAATACTGAATAAACCCAGAGCCARTATCAGTCCTTTGGTACCCCAGGTCCTTCCACTGACCAGGTTTGACTTCATGGACTATTATACATGTGGTGTTTCGTTTAAATCCCTTAGACACTCTTCTGACCTTGTAACAAAATATGCATCTATGTTAATTTTTTTTTTCCCCAGGTAAAATCACCGTAGGCTTTGACTTTGGGTTTTAGCCCAGATCTGCCACTCGAGTATGTGAACTGGAATGAACTCCATCCACAAACACTGAGCAGAGGATCCCTTGGGTACGAGGAAATCCCCAACTGACATAAAACTGGCAGGAGCAGACATTACCTCAGCCACTTCTACTGTATGTGGGACCAAGGAGGGAGAGTGGAGAGGAGCAAATAATGCTTAGTGGATCCCTCTCCTATATTTCCTCAGCTGGCACAGAGTAAGGATAAATGCATCAACCACATGTTGCACTTACCTCTATCTGGCCAAAACCTGAGTCATTTCCTCACTCCTTCAAACTTCTCTTGAAAATGTCTTGTTTTTCCTATTGCCTCTGATTAGTTTGTTTAAGCCTTTTGCACCACTATGCTAAGAATACAGTAAATAATGAAATATTTTAATACATAATAATTACCTATTTACTCAGTTATCTACTTGACCATGCAACTACCATGAGTTTAATGTGCTTGGCTTAATAGCCAAGGGCTTAATCATTTTGCAGGTAAAACCTGTTTTCTGGAACTTGTTCAGTTATTCTATAGGCTGAACTGACAGATGGAAGTTAATAGCAGTGGAGACTGAGAGAGCATTGAAACTTCTTTACACTCTGTTAAGTATATATACCTGTGAAATGCATGTGTTGAAGGACTGCCATTGGAGCCTGCATTTTGGAAGGGACTTGCCTCACCTAGGCTGATCTACCTCAAGAGGATGATATATTMAATCTGCCTCAATAACCTGCACTCAGATGGAAGGAAATGTCTCCTATAGTGCCAATCTCCTTCCATTGACCAGAAGCCTCATTTTGAGCCAGCTGATGCTGAGAGGGAGGAATCCCCCAGTTGTGGTGCAGTTTGTAGTTGTCTCTAGATGAACAATTCCACAAGTAACTTCCGGATCACTCATTTCCCAGCTTGCACATGCCTAATCTTGGCTCTTTCCTAAAGCTGCTTGTTCACTATGTTTACCAAGGAATGTTTAAGACACCTCTAACAAAAGACTAGAGGTTTAAATTAAAGTCCAAGGTTTAGAGGCTTGCCTTACAAATGCCTATGCCTCAAAAACAAGCAACAGAAAGGTAAGAGGTATTGCCTTACAGAACCCCCACAAAGTGACTATAAATAAATTATTTTGCCAGATTCTCTCACAAACCAACATATGCGCAGCAGTGGTTCAAACACAAGTCCCAGGTAATCACACGAATTTCAACTTCTCCATGAAAAGGGGGTATTACAATCCTGCTTTATGTTGCTTTTTCTTCCCAAGATCCTCAGCACACAAAGTTCTCTGCCTCAGAAACTTGGATAGGAAGAGATGAAGCCCTAAATCCCTTGTGGTACTCATTTTGCACCCTACTGTACAGCTCTTACATTTCTGTGATTTGCATTCCCCTGTAAAGCAGCCAAATGAATAAACATTAAAGATGGAGACCAAGTGCACTGAAAGAACAATCTTCTTGTTAAAAGAGCTCTCTCTTTCAAAAATCAATGAGATAATATCCTTTTAAAGCTATTTCCAACTGTCATCTCTCCTGATTTGGCTCTCTGGGAGTTGGAAGTATTGGGGAGATTAATGACAGATTTAACAGCAGAAAGGTCCACCTTATTTCGATCTGGTATGGTTAATGTCCTCTAATGCTTTGTCCATGCTGTGAAACCAGACAAGAGGCAATCTCAATGCTTTTATTTGTTCAGGTGAAGCACTGGGTAACTGTGACTTTCTGGATTATTATGGGGGGGAGGCAACTATGCAGCTGACAGAAAGTCAATGGCATCACAGAAAAGCATATCCTCTCCAGCAGGCTCGCCACCACTTTCTCCTAGCCAGCAGGGAGCAGCCTGGGCTCACCTCGCCAGCGCGGTGGGGAGAGCTGGAGCCCTCCTCCCGCTTAGTCCTTCTGGAAGAGCCGACCAGGACATGCTCATATCATTTCAGCTGCACAGAGGCACCTTGCTGGCTTCTTAGGGCTCCAGCTTCACAAACCATTATAGAAATAATAGTCCTTACAGGATCATTTCTAAACGAGTTGTGAAAATAGATTAGGTATATTCA
This sequence comes from Phoebastria nigripes, assembly GCA_035582835.1. Classification (NCBI taxonomy): domain Eukaryota; kingdom Metazoa; phylum Chordata; class Aves; order Procellariiformes; family Diomedeidae; genus Phoebastria; species Phoebastria nigripes. The sequence continues at coordinate 355,827 of JAYKAV010002809.1, read as the reverse complement.
GTTCAGGCAAAAAGCATTTTTTGATAGGCTTTGGGCAAACAGTCTGTTCCTTTGATACATCTTACTACTGCATTTCAAAGAAACCAAATTGATGAAGCTGTGAAGAAAGTGATTTGTTAAAAATTAAGTCTTTTTCTTTGGAGATTCAAGTTGAAAGAACATCTCTGTGGACTGTGCCTAATCAGAACCTTTGAACACTATCAGGCATGCCCCATTAGGGTTGCCAGCCTTCCAAAACAAATTACTTACAGTAATCCCTCGCCTGATATATGCAGTAAAAGACAATACTGCAGCTCGACAGCACTGTCATTGCATGAGATTTATAGTGTGCAGCTGAGCAAACTTCAATTTATACTTTATATCACAAAGTGTCCATGAACCTCACTTCAAGACAAAGAATATTAAAACGATCAAACTTACTTAACATAACTGGCCAGGTTCTCAGCTGGTATGAATGGGTGCAGCTCTGTCGGCTTTAGCAGAGCTGTGCTGATTTACACCTGATGAGAATCCGACATTCCTGTCCTCCCCAGATTTTGGAAACTTTTAAAACAATCCCTATCACAAGGGACTGTGAATGGACTAAGCAGCGGTGAAAAGAGTAAGTTGTCCTTCCCTTCATTCACATGCATTGCCATTGATTACATTTATTAAGCTGTTTTGGTGAGATTCCTCAACAGGTGTAAAACAGCATAGTCTTGCTGGAAGTAACTTGGTAACTCCATCCATTCACTCCCATTTTTGGTGTGCATCACTGTGTGTTTAAGCTCATTCCTTAAACAATTATTTTCTTTACACACCGAGCATGATCTTGTTTAATCCATTCTGTGACCAGCCATTTGGATCATCACAAAGGCTTCATAATATCATTAAAACATTCAATTGGATCATAAAATAATTCTGAAGTAAATGAAGCACAGTAACTTAAATTATTCAGTAACTTGCAACTGTGGAAATGTAGTAAGGGGACTGTGTATCTGATGGTAATTGGAATATAGTAAGCAATCATCTAACCAAAAAAAATGCAGTTTGGATAATCACATTTCATAATAAAGTGTCAGCAATGTTGTATGCCTTACAGAATGGAAAAGGAATGATGCCTGTGGTATGAATTCTGACATGCACAAATCTAGCTAGATAACTAGGTCCTGCACCAAGCTCAGCTGAAGTGGCTGGAGGGAACAGCAGAGTATTCACAGGAACCAGGAATTCAGCCCTACCGAAGTGCTGCTGAGACCTTGCAAAAGTGGCTTGGCAGCTCTGGTGAGGTCAAGGAGAGTGGAGGCCTCAGGATGCTACCAGCCTCTTGGGCAACTGAATGTTAAAACTTTCCTTCCCCAGGACATTTGGAACAGACCTAAGTTTAAGCAAGAGAGTCATTCCAGGTACTTGGGTGAGATTCCTCCCATGCTTCAAGCATGGTTTATGCTTATGGATCAGACTCTTTTATAGAGCTTGGACCCTGAATTTGAACAGACTGCATCTCGCCTCCGAGACAGTGTTTTATTGAGGCAGAAGAAAAACTTTCTTTCCCTCTTTGAAGGGGGATTAAAGTGGACTTGGACCACATTACTCTTCAATGGCAATCTCAGAAAGAGATTTCTGAAGCGAGTAAACTCTCTGTGCTGGTTGCTACACATGTAAAGCAATTACCTTAACATTTTTTGGCCTGAGCAACGGTGCTACCTAATATTCTTATCTCATCGTATTCTTCTTTCCCTGTTCCCTCCTCCTCCTCCTCCTTTCAAAAGGAAGATTGTCTTTGAGGAAGAGAAGGTCTATCTCTTCACTTGAGGCATTGGTGGCAAAAATATAAACAAACAGTCTACAAAGCATGTTGCATGTGGCCTCACCTGTTTCTTTTCCCAAACTTAATTTTTCAATCAATTTTTGCTATAGAGATGAATTTGGATGTTAGAAAAGGTGCCATTGAAAGCTTTTCAGAGATTTTTGTAAGAATGATTTTAGGATGGAGAACAGAGAGAATGCTTCATCTTCCTGAAAAATATTTCACATGTGTGAATAAAATCCTTTTCATCTCTGGAGAGCTTCTGTCTTACTAGGAGCAGCAAGATTTCTCAAACCAGTAGCACCAGAGAACATCGCTCAGTCTGCCTTCCCATTACAATTTGTATCATGCTTTTGTTCACGTTCATTTATGCATCTCTGTTGCCTTCAACAGTTCATCTATTGAACGCACAGTGACCTGATCAGCTCTTGTATCTTGTATGTAGATACTTACATTGCAAACTGCCTAGCTTTGTAGGTATTGCTCAACATGATGGCAAATGAGTGTCTCATTTGCCTTGAAACGACCTGCCTTCAGCAATGTTTCCATACATGTGAAAGTTAGCAAACAAAACAATGCTTCAGGTGACATTTTGCAAAACCATTGCCTTTGGTCTAATTTGACTACTGTCAAAATCAAAGAGGGTTTGCCACCAATGTCATACAAATAAAAGTTAGCCAAAATCTTACACTTTTTAAAATTACAGTCCCTGAAACTTATCTTTTTTGCACAATATCTTTTGAAGTAAGTATTCTTATTTTTCTCTAGGGGAGAAAATCTTCCTTTTCTCTCTCTCCTTTGAAGGAATAACATTGTATTTATAATAAAGTTTGCTGTCATAAGTTAATTGAGGCAATAAGTCTTTGCTGTCTTTTCTTTGTGCTGGCCTCTAAAGCAGTGCCATTTTTCTCTTCCCTTAAAAAACAAAAAAATACAGCTAGGCTGGATATTGAAATGACAATTCTGTTCTCTGCATGTGTACATTTGTATTTTTCCTCTATGATACTTGCACTGAGGGGAAAAGAAGTGGATAGATTATAAGTATGACAAATAGCGCTAGCATACTTTCCCCATCGTATTCCTGTTACAGGAAAGTAACTCTACCTTTTCAAGGTGAGGCTTTTTGAAATTCAGAGAGACAGTTGTTGTAATTAGGCAGATGCTGATGTGGATGATAAGATAATTTAGGGCAAAGTCCAAGTGAAGGGGTGGTGCCCTGTGCTGCTGCTGAGCTAAGGTGGGAGCCAAGTGTATGTAGTGTATTGAAGGAGGAACTCAGGACTTTGCAGGTTTGAGCATATATGCTGAAGGCAATCATGGTACGTTCCTATCCTTCTGACCCTTATCATCACTCTTGACCTCTGGTGTTAATGTCTCCATTCCTTTTGGTGCTACTGTCTAAACTTAAATAGGCCCTGATGTCTCAGTTCTCACTGCTGTTGAAGACCAAGCCAAAGTTTAAAGGGTTGCATGCAAAATATTAAGGGTAAGATGCAAACCTGGGGAAAATGATATTAAGGTACAGAAGGCATTATACAAATTTGGGCTACATTTTCTTCCRAATCTCTTTGATGTTCAGGTGACTATTAGTATAAGTCTGAGGATTTGATTCTTGATTGCAACAGAACAAATAAGAGGAGTCTTTTCAATGCAAGTCACTAGAGGCAAAAATCTGATACCTTAAACAGATAAATATATTTGACAAATTGTATTCACTTCTTTAATTCATGAGATAATAAATCTCAATGATAAATGCTGCCTCCAAACAACAGAACAATGGGATGGCTATCAATGTTTATCCACACCCCGTAAACATACAAAACTCTTGCATATTGGAAAAGCCAATAGTGCCTAAATTGATGGTGGCCTATTCAAGACATCTCATTTATTACAGTAGATGTGATGCAGGCAAATAAAAGAATGACCAAAGGAGGCTGCTAGGTGGAGAATAGGAGGATAATGAGGTCAGATAAAATGTCTGGGTCTCATTAATCCCAAAAAGCTAAGAGAGCTTTCCGTGGCAGTTCAGCAAAGATGGTGAAGCATGATGAACAATGAATCCATACTGACACTAGTGTTTCCTGGTAACCTGAACCTACAGAAATCTCCATCTCATCTTTGTAAGTTGCCGAGCAAAGTAAAAGGGCACTTGGTAGTACACCTGCAGGCAGAGGCTCTGTTTATTGCATAAATATGGGCTGGAATCAGTGAGGTGCTGGTTTCTCCCTGCCCACGTACCACTCTATACTCCACCAATGTGAAACAACACAAAGATTTGAAATGCATGGAGATGCTGCTCTYAATCTGGCAGGGCCAAAACCAACAGTGAAATCCTAATAATAACATTTATATTAGGATGGAATAGTTACAAGCAAAAATAGCTACAGCCAACTCCCTTCCCTCCCAGGCCCAGTAAGTTTTCCTTTCCTTTAACAGCTACCACTTTTGAGGATTCCTTCTCTTGACTGTCCTATCCTTATCTTACAGAGACCCTTAGCTCCCTTTTAGAAATTACTTGCCTAATATCTCACCTAATTCTCCATTCTTGCAAACTTAGCCCCTTTCTCCTTGTCCAGTCTCCTGTCAATATGGAAAACAACTGATTTCTACTCCTTTCAGAATAACCTTTTATATTATGATAAACTGTTACACACCTTCTGTTTCCATTACCTCCCTATAGGCCTCATATTTCTGTTTTCTTAATTAAAAAAAACCCAAGGTCTGATTATTTTCCTATAGGGATGATGCTTTTTTATCTGCTTGTCATTTTTGTCATTGGTCTGTGGCGTTGTTTACATGCAGCASCCAGCCTGGGCTGGTGAGATACCACCAGTGCTGAGTAAAAATGGACAYCTACTATTCTTCCAGGATCTCCACTTTTCTGCTAATTTTCAATTTTGTGATCCACTAAAATCTTCAGATTCTTTACTGCTATACCATGCTCTAGTCAGACGTTTTCCATTTTCTAATTTTCCTTCCTAAATACAGCTTCTGTATTGAATTTAATCTTATTGATTTCAGGTCATTTATCCAATTTATTGTGATCATTTTGAAGTCTAATCCTGTCTTCAAAAATTCTCATGAGATTTCCAGTAAGATGTCATCCACAAATTTTATATGTGTACTCTCCATTCCATGATCCAAGTCATTTATAAAAATATTGAATAACAATGGACAGAGGACAGGCTCCTACGGGGCTCACATGATGTGACCTTCCAGTTTGACAGCAGACTATTGATAACTACTCTTTGCATAAGGTTTTTCAAGCCTTTGTGTATCAGCTTTGTAGTGATTTTGTCTAGATCATAATCCCTCATACGTCTGGCACCCCTCTCCCTCCCCAAAAGCCCACTGTGCAGTATCTACTTCACTGTGACAATTCTCTCTTTAATCACTTGGTCTATTGAGACTGTCCTCTGTTGTCAATCCCTCTTCCTAAGCAGGTAAATACAGCTTTTCTTTGTTAACACTTTTTTGGACTCTGGTGTTTTCAGACTTGATCACTGTTGCTCTTTATATTTCTTCTTCAACATCAGCAGTTGGGGAAGATCCTGGCTTTCTGCTCTGCCGCTGCTTGTTAAATAGGAGATCTGCACATTCTTTTCTCTTTTCTTTCAAATGATAATATCCCTTTGGGTTCCTTCCTTCTCTTCCCAATGCCAGATATTCACCTCTCATAAAGTGATGTAGTTCCCAGGTTTAATTAATAAATAGGCAGAACTCTAAAGCTTTTTCACTGGTGATAAGCCACTGTATGGCAGAACTGAAAAAAAAAAAACCCTACACATCTGTCAAAGTAGATTAAAAAAAAAAAGGTGCCACTGATTTTCTTAATCTCCATGTTATCAGTAACCTCCTGTGCATGTTCAGTCAGCTGTTGGTCTCAATGTTTAGAGGATGAGTTACAGTTTTATACAGCAGGAGATTTCTTGGAATCACATCATGAATGCTGTGCAAATCTGCTTTCACCCCACAGCCTCAGGAGAGGTTTCCCAACACCTCTCCAAGAAAGCAGGAGATATTATTCTCTGTCAAATGGCCGCACCCAAGCCTGGAGTTCCTTCACAAGTCTCTCAGAAGACTACTGGAGCTGGAGTGAGTTTGTGGCTGCCCATTCACATTTCTTTCACTTCAGGTTTCATTGGAACTACTTGCCAAAAGCATGTTTCACAGATTTTGTAAAATCCCAGGTGCCATCAGCCAGGCATGGCTGCTGAGTGCTCCACAGAGCAGAGCAGAAATGGGCAAGATCCCACCATCCAAGAGGGGGTTGCTGCAGTGGAGGCTGCAGAGCCATAGGAAACACGAGAACCGCGCTGCTTTGCAGCAGCTGGAGATCCAGCCTTGAATCCTAAACGAACTCTTTAGTGTTCACCGGAGATCTGGCTCACATTCAGTTGCAGCAATGGGCAGCATATGTGCACAACACAGGGATTCGTATTGCCGTGCAGCTACTGCTCCATCCCCAGCCGCAGGTCACGAGTGAGCAGCTGTGCGGTCCCTGCGTGTCTCTGTTCACTGTGTTCCTGCCTCTCATCACTGGCATCAGCGATTTGCAGCATCGGACAGAGGTGCTATACGCTAAAACAGATTCCTCAACACATTCATGCTTACAAAACGCAAACACTTGTAAAATGCAAGCACAATTAGTGTGTGTGCTTCTGTTTCTGTGTGCTTTGAGAGAGGCTGGGAACACTAATTGGTTCTGGTCTGAATCAGCTTCCTGGTTCAGGGCACACTTATAAAAGGGATTTCAGCTACACATTCAGTGCCAAATGTAGCAGATGGTSGTAGGATAGTAAATTACATTAAGGAATACTTGTACAGTTTCTTTACCACTTTTGTAGTTGAAAAACAAACAATTGAGTCGCTTAGGGTAATGGCAGATGCAGTTTCATGTATGTCTACCACCCTAATAGTTTTATGGAATTATCTCAGAGAATAAAGAAGCAGGTTTAATAACCATGGAAATGATCTGAATAATCCTGGAGCGATCATCATTTCTAGTTTAGAAGTTTATGTTCCTCTGTTGCTAAGATTTGTGTTTCCAATTCCAAGTATTTATATAATCATATTCTGCATTTTTTTTCTGCAGAATTTTTCCTCTTATTTACAAAAACATTTCTGCAAGCAACTTTCTAGCCAACTGTAAGCAATAAGTGGCACCCCTGGCTATTAGTGCCACCTGGTTGTCATGATGTATTGAATCACTTCCTATTTAAAATAGTGTTTAAACAGTCTTCTACATAGTTTGTTTTCCAGCTCTGCCTCCTTTGTTCACCAGTTTCCACACCTTCTTTGAAACACTTTTCATCTATCTGGTATTATAGGACTGTAGAATAATCCAGGTTGGAAGGGAGTCTAGTCCCACCTCCCGCTTAAAGCAGAGTCAGCTCTGAGATCAGACCAGGTTGCTCAAGCCTTTCTTCAAATGGGTCTTGAAAACCTCCACGGACTGAGGTGGCTCAGCCTCTGTGGGCAAAAAGTTCCACTGTTTCACTGTTGCAATTTTGATTATAATATCAAGTGGAAACCTCTGGTTTGAATTCAACTCTATATTCAACACGATTGTATAATCTGCTTAGCATACTGCAAATGAAAATGCCATGATACAGTCCATCTACAATTTGACAGAGGTTCAAGAAAAAAAAAATCTACTTGAGTAACAGAAATTGGGTTTTTTTTCAGTTATTTGTATTGTGCATAATAAAGTGGATGAGTGAACAGATGACATATACATGAATATCCCTTAAGTGGTTCTTTATTTGTCATAGAGGAAGAGACTCARAAGAATGTCTACAGATTTGGGATTTTTTTTCTGTTCTGCCAGGACACGATCTAAATCAGTCTCCATTTCTGATRGGCCAAATACCTCATTCCATTAACCAGTACATTGACGGTTCTGCAGGCAACCTGAGGAAAGTAACCTGCCAGAGAAGAAGAGCCTTGAATATGAAAATGATAGTTATCAACATAATGGTGAAAAACAACAGCTTTATACAATGAAGTGCATGAGATAACCATGTAAATAAAAAGGTAAAAGTGTAAAACCACACATTATTCATATCATGTTCTGGTGAAATAAGGTTAATTTATCTCCTCTTTTGTTTTGCTTTGATCTTATTATTAACAGAAAGGTAGGCAAACTGGCTGAACATTTCAATTCCACCTTCTACAATGATGCTACCCATCATGTTAAATTTGAGTTTATAAAAAGCAAGATAGTATATGACAGAAGCACCATCTCTTTGTTTGTATTCCTAGGATTTTGAGTGTAAGGGTTAGGTATCTAACTTTTGTCCTGTGAGTATATTATTCAGTTACAGGGAGAGGGGCTGGTCTTTTCTGCAACCGTAAATCACAGATGTCTGGCAGAACGATCATGCGCATGATCTAGGTGTGCACTGTCAGTGTCCTTGATATAAATGGATCAGCTCAGAGCTGGTAGTAATTTATACCAAACGTTTTCAGGTCTTCAGTAAATGCTTGCGTGAAAGCTCCATGTTCAGGATCAGATCATCTCTGCTGGGAAGTCTTGTCCTGCTTCAGGACATTGTCTTCAGAAAAAGGAGGCAAGCATATTTTTAAAGGGTAAATTTTAACATGTTAAGAAACTTCTGATGGATTTCAGATGGGATGCCATAGATATATAGCAAGAACAGGGCCATCAAACAACGCTTAGGAGTAAGATCACTACACTGGTATGTAGGAAACTCTTACAGCAGCCTAAAAATGATCCTTCACCAAGCTGGTGAATGATTTAGAATAGCAACAATGATGGTCGTCTAAAGAATGGAGGGTGGGATTGGGGAGACATTTCCCTCTCGGGCTCCRGTGATGACAGCTGGAGTTGCCACCTAATTGACAAAGGACTGTTAAGGAAATGACGACACATCAAGGTGATTTAAGTGTTGCAAAATACTGGGAACAGTTTTGTTACAGAGCAGCATAACATGGTTTCAACTCCTCAACCCAACACAGCCTGTAAGCATAACTAGCTGAACAGGGATCTATGAGAATGAAGTATGAAATAAGAGGGTGTTGTCTTCTTCATTTTAAGATTTCTTGTGGCTAAAGGAAACTAAAAGATGTCTAAAGTTTCTGCTGACAACACTTCCTGCCCTCTGAAAAGAAGAAAAAAAAMCAAAGCACAGAAAAAGTCATGCTTGTTTTAAAGCAAGCTGAGGAAGCAAAGGAAGGATATTTCTCCAAGAGACTTCCAGCTGTCTTCACACTCAGCCTCAAGTTTGAGTTCTGTCTGGAGATGAAATGGCTGGTCATGAGCAGGGATGGGGATGTCCAACACCTCCCTTCCTCTGGCTCCTGCAGGTAAACTTAGGAACAAACAGTTCCTAATGAAGTTGCTTAAAGTGTCCCTACCTTGCCTAGAGCTACTCTGAACCAGCTCAAAATTTCACCATTTGTTTTCTAAGTGGAGTTCTGAAATATTTGGTTTTGGAGCCAAATGCCTTGAGAGCGGTCTGGTTTGGAAAGGTGGAAACAGCTGGCTGGAGGGTGTAAGTAGCGCTCATCTCAGCTGTGGAGATGCTTTGCTGCTGCTGCACTGGTGTTTTGTGATCCCCTCCCCATGGTGCCCTGGGCCAAGCTTGTTGTGGTGCTACCATGAAACAAAATGCATCTATCTGAGTAGAAAACCAAAATGCTTTCCTTTTATTTTCTCTTATGGAAAATGTTGKTTTTTCTCCCCCTGAGAGAACATGCCTTTTCCTAGGACTGGTTTACTGGCATAACACCGAAAGGGGTGAAACAAAGGTGACAAGGTGTTGAGGGAGTTGGCCACATGTATTAGAGAAGCCTCAGGGGCACTTTAAGTAATGCCAGACTCAGCTGGATTCCACGGATTATGTTGTCAGCCCAAATTTGGTGCTTTGGCATCCCCGCAATCCCTCTTCCYGGAGGGGGACAGGTGTGGGGGGAGTGGGGCTGATTTCATCTTTCTGCCACCTGAGGAGTCCCCGATACAACAGAAATTTCCAGGTGGCCCTTGCTTGGTTTGCCAAAGCAAAGGCCATAGGACAATGTCAGAGGCTGGCCTACTGAGTCACACTCTTTCCAAGAAGAATCCTCTTCCGTATAAATAAGAGGTACTTTTATGATTTGTTTTTCATTTTCATCCATGATAAACTACTTCTTTCCTTTAAGTTCCTTTCCTTTAAATGAAGGTTAACTATTTATCTTTGGCTAGGAAGATTCCCATTTATAGCCATGAATAATGAACATTCCTAATTATATTCAGTTCTTTATATTCCTTCTCCTTCTTCATATCCCCACCTGCCCCAAAAGCAGAGCAGAGCTTCCCCCTTCCAAGAACTCTTTTTTTCAGAATTAGTGCTCCCAGCAAGTAAGAAACGCAAAGTACCTAACCAATTAAATGCTTTTTATGTTGGGTTTTTTTTAATATGTTTTCAGATTTCCTGTACTGGCCAGTGCTTGTAATAAATAAAGCTCATGGCCAATGCTCTGTCTGCAAAGGGGTATTGTCGATTCTGACCTTACAGTAAATCTGGGAATATTAAGATGTCATTTTCTGGTAAACCAGTCGTTTAACTGCTCAAGAAAAGGTAGGGTGCTGCTTGCTGAACAACTGTTCCTGCACTTAAGGCACCTAGTGGAAAATAGTGAAAATGCATCAAGACTTCACCGTACATGAATAACTGTTAAAGCTTTCAGTTACTAAACCTACAGAGAAAGAAAAGTCTGGGAAGATCTCACAGGCTGCTAATGAGCCACAGGAAAGATGTGATTGAGTTCAGAACTGAATCAGTGCTTAGTCTTGATTGAGTTTCCTTTGAAAAAAAAAACCACCACAAAAAAACCCTGCGCAGCATGATTTCCTCCCTTCAGATGAAAAGGTAACTATGGTGACTGGGGAGAAAGATCGGATGTTATCATTTTGCAGCAGAGTAGCATATATATCCTCCAAGACTATTTGTAGTGGGGGTGAGGGGGTGTCAAGAGACCTTTCACAGCAAGTCACCAAATGCAGTGCAGACCATCAATGGTCAAAGCCGCTGTTCAAGGAAAGCCCAGGAGCAGTGACGGGGGCTGGCAGCTCCCAGCAGCGGCCAACTGAGAGCTTGAGTGCTGCTCAGCCGCAGCTCCAACTCACCCTTTGATTTGGCATCCCCTGTCCTACTACAGTGATGCTGCCAGATGTGGGGTAATCTATAGGTTTTGTATTTGCTTGTGTTTGCTCAAGGGTGAGGCTTGCTCCCTCTCCATGCCGCAAGTTAACACTTTGTCTGGTTCTTCTAATACATATTTTATGACCTGGTTACTGTGTTTTAGTCGGCTGAGCAGCAACTCAAGCACTTGAGCAGGTGGCCTTGTGGCTTTATAAATACAATTATGATGACTAAAAGCCACATTGCACTTGGCACCATTCTTCACAGTTTCCCCTGAGGTCTGGRATTGGCTTGCCCTGGCGACAGAGCCAACCTTCGCAATCTCCCTGTCCACCTTCCACAAGTTTGTCAGCCAGAATTTACCTCTCAGTCTCTGCAGATCTGGTATTCCTACATGGGGACAAAACTGATATGAGATTTTAAATTAAAAACAGTAAAACCTACCCAAACCAAGCCCAAATTGTGTTCTAGCGTGGACTGACAAGAACCTCATAGTAAGAACACGGAAATGAACTGGAAACAGACTGAAAACTAAGGTCAGGATGGATAATTCTGTGCTAAATACCATTTTTGGTTGATCCAGTGTGCATTAAACCGTGAGTCACTCAAGCTATTACTGTCATTGGAATGGAAAAATAAAACATACTGTGGCTGGGACTATTGCTTCAGTGATAACACACAGGTTTCAGTGGGTCCCAGTGATGCCTTTCCTCCTTCTTTCAGTATGTTGTTGTTACTTTATTTAGAGCTTGCAGATATCCATCAAGTTACTCAGTTTGCCTATTCAGCAAAGCCCCTAGATAGCGTACTTAAAATTAAGCACATTTACATCCCACTGAGGTAACATAATTAGCTTCATGATTATTTCAATGTTTGTGTTCTCTATACAGATCCATTTCTCTTTCATATCATGATACGTAGATGAGATCTTCAGTATGCATTGAGCTAGAATTCTGTAAGGGGCCAGCTGTAATTTTGATATATGCTTCATTTCCAAGTGCATAAGTTTCTCTTCTTTTAGAAAAAAAATTCTATAGACCAAGACATTTTTTGCAAAATAAAATAGAAAACACTTTGAAATTGAAATTAATTTTATTTTGAAAAACCAAAATGTTCTAAAATATGTCTAAATGGAAAAGTTAAAATTAATCCAAATGTTTTTTTTATTATTTTCCCAGAATGAAATGGCAAAGTATTTCTATAGGAAAACTCCTTTTCACTGACATGACACTTTCTGTCAAATATCCATGAACAGCTCGAGACACTGTCATGTGGGAGGCTGTTTTGATAGCTAGTCTGTAAGCATAGAGGATCAGATTCACATCTTGCAAAATTTGGCATTGTATTGATTTCAAGAAAGCTATGAGAGTTTACACAGCCAAAAAGCCCAAATCTTCCTTCAGCTCCTTTGGGCAACCATAGCGGTAACTGAAAAACCCCCATCCCAAACCCATCGCTGTCATAACATCTTATGTCATTATAGACTGAAATATCCAGTATTCTGCCCAGCTGTGTTTAACCAGAACTCTGCAGGAAGTATTCTGCAAGGCATACRTCCTAAAAAAGCTGAAGATTTTAAACAAATGGGTGTAGGAAGAAGCAAAAAAAAAAAAAAGCCCCCAAAAGCAAAAAACCCAAACCCCTGAGGAATCCCAGCGGATCATGTCAGGATGGAACAGGCACAAGACATCAATGTTTGCAAGATACGTGCATCATGCCTGCCGCAGACGGAGTCTGAGCACGTCGTTTGCATCACAATGCAAACCACATTTTTTCCTCCTCCTGGCCTGGTGCATACTGTTGCACAGACATGATTGAGTTATTGGCCACATGCTGATATGGCAGAGGCAATTCATCGCAAAGACCCTTTAGCCACCCACCTCATTTACAGGCCCTGTTTTAGGAGGCTCAGGTTTGAGCACAGCAACCTGCAAAGGCAGGGCTGCTTGCGGTGTAATAGCAAGCCTATAACACAGCAGAGAGATGTCTGACTCCCAGGCAGCGTGCTTTCGAAATGTGCCCAGCCATATAGTTTAATCAAGTCCAGCACAACTGGGCCATGCTCGTAAGAGCTTTCAGGCTTGAAGTATTAAGAAAAAGCTTACATAGCCCAAGGCTGTTTCTTTAGCCAAAGATGCCTTTCTGTGTGAAAAGATGTTCCCTGCTGCCCTGATCAGTGGTTTAACTGGTGAATCAAGCTCTAATGAAATAAGCRGCCTTCTTATACCAAGTCAGTCCAAGGAGCAACGCTAACTGTAAGCAAAACTGCTCAACAACGTCTGTGGTTTTGCCACCTGTGAGAACCGAGAGAAAAGCGCCCACTACAGCAATAATGGCTCCACAAATAAGTGATGATAATACATAGATTTGCTACTCAAAAACCTTCTCCAGCAGACTGTTTCACCTCTAGCTTTCATGTAGGGATTTGCTTAATCTTTTGTTGATAACACTACAACAAACAAATCCATTAGCATAATAACACCATGATTACACACCTAATCAGTCTTTAGACTTATCATCGCCTAACTAACCTTTCCTACTAGGCAAGTGAGAATTTGTGAACATTAACTTATACTAAACCTGCTTGTTTTGCACCAATATTTCATTCCTAATTAGCAGCACAGCATTTCCCCTGCAGAAACCTATTTAATAAAACATTGAATTTTTAATGTTTTTGACTGGGGGAGGTGCAAGCCATGTGCGCTCCTAAAGATTAACACTCCTCTTTATTTTGCCATTGCTGGAGTACATTATTGGTGTTATGATCACCCTTGTCCTCTTGGAGCATGTAGAACCCAATGAAAACACTTCTATTGCTCTCTGAGACCTTGTTTTTACACATAGCATTGCTATTTTAGAGCCAAGATGTATAAACTTAATAAAGATGTTATCCTCAGTGATTCATTTATGATAGCAGAGGTGCCAACTTCTGTAAATCTGTCTGAGATAGCTTTTGGAACGATGACTGAATTGTAGAGGTTTCATATACAGGCATAAGTGAAGTTAGAAAGTTCCTTATTTGTACTCCGCAAAAATTTGAAGCCTTAATGAGTGTGATTTGTGGGCTGAGCTCATAGTTTGGAAGGTCTGTTTGTGGCTTGGCTGGTGACGTGGTGATACAAATTATACAACTTTGACAAGATAAGGCAGAAGTAGTTTTAATATAAGAGAAGGGATGCTTCACTACTCGTAACCTTCATTGCTCATTCCTGAGTTCAAGTCTTGGCCAGACTGGTAGCAACAGAAGATGAAAATAGGACAGTTGTACCCCAAAGGCTCCTGCATTCCTTCTGTCTGCAAATCCTTGCACTTGCATGTGCAGACAAAGCTGAATTCACATGCCAGCAAGCACATATGCATGCAATGACCTATTCTGTGCACTCTCTTGTGGGTTTTCATACATCAGCCAATTTTACCTTCTTAGAAATACCAAGCTACGTGGTCATTGATCAGCAGCCTACACGAATTGAAGGCTTCAAGTCAGCTGCAGAGGGAACAAGTACAAGCACCTTGATCGAATAGAAAATCTGTTTTTCCACACATGGAGATATTATGAAAAAAAGAAATATCAAACTAGGGCAAAGTTTAGGCAGGAAATAGTTGTGTCTTTAGGAAGAGCATTCTTAAAACAAATGGCTCCTTCATGACACACAGATTAGTGAGAACTTCCTAATAAAGAACATGGAACTGGAAGGGACTACTTGGGTCAACTAATTCAGTCCCTTGCTCTTAGAAGCAGCCAAGGCATAAACATTTAAAGCAGATGGGACTGTAACCCATCCCCTCCACACACAGAGACTTTATTACTGTCAACATCTGATAACACATTTAGGACAACTAAGACAAATGCCAAGAAACAGACCATGCCAGAGAAGGTTGATTTGTTACTGCTGTATTTTGTCTGTTCTAAAGATAGGATACTATCTTTCTATAGCAGTGATCTTGGAAGCTTTCAGAATTCTGTTGCTGAGGCCATGTTAACATTTGGTAGTTATATTCATCTCCATTATGTGGAATGGCACAAAAAAAATCACTACTGGAGCTAATAAAAGAATAAGATGCTCAGTTACAAAGCAGCATTGCAGTGATAGTCCAGAGCAAGTATGTCCAGCTGGCACATTTTTGGCAGGGTTTATCCAATATGATGAACCCAGAAGGCCTTTGGCTCTCAAATGATTTGAAGGACTCCTAATAACCTTAACAACACCCACTTAGTTATTCAAACTGTGCCTCATATATGATTCATCCAACTCACAATCTTGGCACATTGGTCAAGACCTGGATTTGAAACATGCCAAAGCTTAAGGGTTAAGAGGATCTGTGGTTCTTCTTTGAGCTATTTGAGATGTGAGAGATTCATTGTAAAATGTGGAGCTGAGCTGGGTTCCAAGTCTCCCAAACATGCTGGATCCAGGACTTTGTGTCAGACTTCACTAATTAGTACCGGGAAGTGCGAGACACAGGAGGTGCAAGGAGAGAGCATTTCATGTTGCATAGCATGATACAAAGCACCGACAAACTGCAATGATTAAATACCCTCCTGAACTTAAAATATAAAGAGATATTGGTCTTGCTAGAGACCAGGCAGTTCACTAAATCACAGTGCATCTCAGCTGAAATATAAGCTTACATAGAGAGAGCAACCACATGTAGCTGTGGTTTTCAAGGCTGAGGACAGGCTTTTTGGTGCATAAATTTCTTCTGTTGATGATCTGGGTTGTGCACAGTAGTTTTGTAAAAGAAAATGCACTTTCTCCTGTGTATACATAGGAATGTAGGCACCATATCCTGGTATTTCATTGCCAGGTGCCATTAAGAATAATGGCTGGATCTTAATTGGCACAGCCCAGCATGTGTCAGGGTTCCTGATAAACTAAAGCAAAGCCCTGATGAATCTCACTAATCCACAGTTGCAAGGCTGCTTGATTTTCTCAACTGCCTTCAGTAATGAAGAAACAGTGAAGACGAATACAGCTGAGGGGGTCTGGGAAGTTAATGTCAGGAAAGGGAGAGAAAGTAGGGGAATCAGGGACTTTCATGATCTGTTTTTCTCCATGTGGAACTGGGAAATTCCTGGACTTCAGACCTTCTCCACATCTCTCCCTGACACTCTTGGCCTCCATAGAAACCAATGGTAAAGCATCTATTGATTCAAGATGAGATTCCACACAGTTGGATACCTCCCTGCTTGCCCCCTTCCTCCTTCTTTCTCTGGTCCCCATCCCTCCCCAGTGCTCTGGCTCCTGTGACAACTCAGCAAGTCTGTTCAGCTCACTCAGCCGACAAAAAAATCAACATAGCATAAAGATGCAGGTTAGAGGGCAAAGAACAGCCTTGATTTTTTTCCCCAGGAAATAGTTTGAATCTTTTCTATATTAATGGGTGTGGAGAGTCTTTCCGCTTCTTAAAATGACTTGGAGGTGAATCTGCATATAACATTGCTGAGGGATGTTTGGGRACTCAGGCTGCTGACCTTCCGAAAAACTATTTAAAAAATACCCTCCATAATTTTACAGAAGAGCGAATATCTTTCATTATATTGTCTAGTGTAGTAAAACCCCTCTGCAGTGTCTGAAGAGGTAATTTTCTATTATCTGCCAGAAGCCTTTTAATAAAGGAGAAAAAGAGTGCTGCACAGTTGTTTTATTGGCTGAGGTTCATCCTGCAAACACAGAGAAGTACCACCTAGGGCTCTGACAAACAGGCATCTTTGAAGCACTGTGGTATTGAAGCAGCCCCTGTGATAGCTCAGTACCCATTTCTGATAATTTTTATTTTACTTCAGAAGGAGGTACAACAAGTTTCTCCCCTTCTCTTTCTCTATTTCTTGTTGGGAATAAGGATGGGATCAGATCACTTGGGTGTGCTGCTGTAATGAAACATTCAAAATGTTATCTGYGTTCAGTCCTGCCTGCCTCCTTCCTTTCCTTCTGGAAAGGAATTAAGTAATTACTGTACAGTGGATGCCTCCAAATATTACAGCTAACACTTGCAGATGTAAATCAGCAGGGTGTGTAAGTATAAAAGTCAGCAAGAAGGGAGGAAGGGAAGATAGTATTCTGCCAGTAGAGGCCAAGTTTTTAAGTAGTATAAATACTTGAAAATTCACTTTAGTTGAAAATCTAGCAGGCATTTCAGAGCAAAACTTGAGAAACATGTCCCTGCTGAAATTCCCATAGCTTCAGGAGGGCTGAGATTTCCCCAGTACTGTTTTGATGTTTCTGGCCCTATCAGTGGCCTGTTAAAGCCACTCAGTCCTGTCCTGTACAGCCTCTGGAGACAGGCTGCACTTTGGAAGCTTCCTTGTAACACCTATTTCTCGAATAGAGATTTTTAACCTTTGCATGCTCAATCTATGGACCCCTGCACTAGGGGGAGACAGAATTCAGAACATGTGTAAGTCTGCTACCTGTAAGCTTGCTTTCCTTAATTATCTTCCTTGGACCGTTAGAAATAGCCAGTGGCCCACAGGTTGAAACCACTAGAATATGGTAATAGAGAGCAACAGTTTCTGTTTCTGCAGCCCAGTCCTTCCTGTACCCTGTCTGCACTTCTCTGGGGATGCCAGGCGGCTCCTGATGGAAACTTCCTAGACAGAAAGAGCGTTTTATGGTCTCTGGTGCTCCCCCCTGTATAAGACACTTGTAGCATTAATGCTTGGACTGGGTTTTGGCCAGAGCTCTCAGTGCCCCAGGAGGCTTCACCACCACAGGTGCAGCAAGCTGGCTGGGGGCGGGTTCCTGCTCTCATTTTGTCCTGGAGCTTCTCTTTGTGAACGCAGAAGAGYGGCAGAAAGCTTCACCTTGCACTCTCTCTGCTTGCGAGTCCCGCACTGTCTCAAAGCCTTGATTTCAAGTTCTTCCCCCTCTTTTTGGACGAGAGATGCAAGACTGACTTCACAGCTAAGGTTTGCTCGGTGAAGCTCCTTTTTGTACATTTTTTCCTCCCTTTCTCTTCCCCTTTCCATGATTCTTGTGTTTGGGAAGCAAGTACAGATTTCCCTGGTGGATTTTTTCAACATTACTG
This sequence comes from Phoebastria nigripes, assembly GCA_035582835.1. Classification (NCBI taxonomy): domain Eukaryota; kingdom Metazoa; phylum Chordata; class Aves; order Procellariiformes; family Diomedeidae; genus Phoebastria; species Phoebastria nigripes. Next base: position 337,866 of record JAYKAV010002809.1, on the reverse strand, counting down.
TAATAATTGCCTACACTGCTAACTATACCAAAAGCGAAATTATGGAGGTCATTTATTAATTTTTTATGCATGTTAACTGTATAAATAATGATTTGTAAAATTAGGCAGAAGTTATATTAAATTGAGCAGCGGTTAAATCTTGACACTGTTTATATTTCTCTTCTAAAATAATTAAACCTCTCTTTCATTTAGAAGACCATGTCCAGACAGTTGTAATATGTTTAATATTTTTATAGCAAGTCATTTAACTCAGAATTTCACTAAATTAATTGCAAAGTGTAAACTTTATTTAAGATTCTCCAAGTGAACATACAGTTATATGGTAATAAAGAATTAATACTGTATATCTTTGGAAGGGCATTACCTTGAAATTGTCAGCCAATTTCTCATAATATGGAATGGTGAATCATTATTTAAATGTTAGGTCATACTCCAACACACTTGTCCACATGCCAGCAGCTGAGAGACTGTGAATCGCCTTCATGTCAAATAACCTGTGATGGATTGCTGTCTTTGGCTTCCAGAGCCAGCAAAGCTCAGGGGTGAGAATGAAAGGGACAAAAGGAGGGAGAAATGTGTGAAAGTGAATATCAGAAAAGGAGATTTTCAGACACGCATAGAACTGGCCCTGAAATCCATCCTGAAGCAGGACATAATATAAAACAAGACATTGATGTGTTTCTAGTGAAATATTGAAGATGTGTATTAATCTGTGAATCTGAGGGGGCTGTAGGGGGATTCAGAGCTGTGGGTAGAGTTTGGTATCCTAACTTTGGTGCACTGGAAAAGACAACCATGGTCTCTACACCTTGGGGTGAGCCAGATGTGAGCCCCGTGCAGAGCTCAGGTTGGGAAGCTGTGTCTGCACCAATTCATTCATCTCAGCCCTTGCCAATGTGGCTTCTGGAACATAGAAAAGTACCTGTGTGAAAAGCTGCTCCTGGCTATGAAACACACCCTCAGGTTTCCCCAAAAATAAATCTGGGGCTCTGAAACTGAAGGGGACAGAGAAAGGGGGAGAAGGGCAGGTAATAGGGTCAGTATCCAGAATTCACATGAGGTCTCCATGACACCTCACGAGCAATGCTGAGCTCACAGAGATGTGGCTGGGCAATGCAAGGTGCTGAGTGTGGCAGTGCTGGTGACAGCTGAGGTGACTTTCTTCCTCATGACCTGTACCCTCAGGTTGGCTGTTCCTGGTGTCACACTTTAGATGCCAGATCAAACACCTGTGAACAAATACATGCAACTCAGCCTAAACTCTGATAACAACTCCAGTTTGATATCCTTCTTTCCAAAAATGACTCACATACACCATCCTTCCTGTTTTCCCTCTCATATTCTTTCACAGTGTTGTCCAACTCTGATCAATATGAGACATCATTTTTGTCCCACAAGTGGCTGCATTGGCTGGTGACTTGAAATCATCTTTACTTGTAAGTCTCAGTGCTTAAAAGTTCTCTGGATAGAGAAGTGTTCTCTGAAAGCAGATGTTACTCAGCAGGAGACCTGCATGCCTTTTGAGTTTCCTTTTCACCATTTCTTTCCTCAGTCTGTGACATAAAACTGAGAGGCTCTGCTGCTTTTCCATGGAAGTCTGAACATGCTCAAAACAGGGAGGGCTCTTCTGCTCGTATGTCTTTAAAGGTAGAGAACAATAAAAATGCCAAGTTACTGAAGAAAGCCAAGACCATTTATCAATATATTTCCTGCAGCAAAAGGGTGATGAGTCTGAATGCCTGGAGCTGAGGCACAAGAACTCCATGCACAGGGGTGTATGCCCTGATTAAAAGCCTATATGAAAATTTAATGAGAACACACCCATATACTTTGAAAACCAATAATGTTTATGATCTAATTTAAAATTCAAGCTGATATCAAACATTTTTAAATTCATTAGACACTTCCTGTCAAATCAGATGTTATTTGAAAGGCAAATGACTGCCTAGTGTGCTCCTTTATTTGTGAGGAGACATAATTTCAACCTTAAAATGATTTGATCACAGGGTTCGGCACTTTTTTATTCACCTTCAATTCTGTAATGAAATGCTTGTGGCCATATATGTGAAATGTACTGAAATTCCCTCTTCACAAGGTTCAGCTGCTGCAATTGGTTAAGGAGTAACTGCAAATGGGGACTGAACACGTCTCCTCCCCTGGCATTGCACACAAGACTCCTTCTTTCCCCCGAGGTTAGCGTGGAGGGAACAACATCATAATTCAAAACAGGTGCAAGCAGCAGTTTAGCAAATTCCTTCCATTTTCAACTCTCAACAATTGGCCCAGTTTCATATCTGCTTAAACTCTCAAATTGTAGGCTTATCAGTTACTGATGCCAGTTATATTTATATACCTGAATACTCAAGAACATCTGCTGTATTGAAATGCATCATTCAAAAGGCTTAATTAAAAATGCTGAATTGGAGACTCAGCATGCATTACCAAAGTGCGTATTTGTTTTGCTACAATCAATTAAGACTGTATTCATGAAAACAACTCCTGCAACAAAATCTGTATGTTTAATCCTTATGCTAATCTCAGAATTTGTTGTACTGTTTCAGAGGCAGTCAGTTGAAGACTTTATTTTCTTTAACAAAACTGCGTAACATGTTTTCATTAACTCGACAAGAGGTAAATCAGGATTGATGTTTAGTATAAACGCTGAGAAGGAAATCTAGATTGAGCATCTTGGTAACAAATAATAACCTATACTTCAAGTTGGCTGAGTGTTTTTTCCAGTTAAGATATTACTGAGTATTAAAAAATGCTCATTAAAAACTAAGTATTAAAAGATGTTTTGCCCTCCAAGCACACATTCTCTCTGTTATCTACTATTCTTTCATTGATTTAAGAGATTAAGAAATCTAAGCACAATCAATAACCTACTCACACATAATCTGATTTGTCTCCATCACCAATAGGGTGTCATTTATAATGTTATAGCCTACCACGGCCGCTTGTATTACATGCTGTGCTTGAATTAGAATAGCAACTGTGTGCGGCATTTAGGAGTTGACCGTTACCTTTTTCTTTCTCTAGTGAGAAAATGTGTATACACATTTGCTTTCTTGAAATAATCCAACATTTGGCAACCAACATTTGGAGCTACCATTTGGAAATGAAAATGTTCTGCTTTCTTGCAACAGAAACATTGAGAGGTAGGTTGTGATGCAGCTGGGAGGTTTAGGGGAAGGTGGGAAGGATCAGCAGGGTGGGTGGAGGGGGGAACTGGAAAGCGATTGGGATTTGTTATAGGGAAGGGGTTAGATAAAGGAAGGGGACTGATCTTCTCACTTATTCCCTTTGGACACAGGACCCTGATCACATCCCACGCATTCTACCCCACATGTACAACCACCCTCATTCCTCATTTCCAAAGTGCTGCTGCAAATAACTGCTGGCCCACATACAGCCAGTCCTCTGGGACCAACAGTCATAGCAAAAAATTCAGTAGACAGCAGGATTGCTTGTTTTGGGTAGGTTGGGGGACTCTCCTCCTGAAACACAGGCAAAGTCTGTTGCTCAGGGCCTCTGCCTCCTTGGCTATGCTGTGAGTGTTTTGCTGCTGGGTTGTATTGTTACAGATTAAAGTCTCATTCAGGACAGACAGCAAAGCTAATGTCTAATAACGATCAATGATGCAGGCAGCTCCTTCCTGCCTATAAGACGTCACTGAATGAGAATCAAAACAAGCCCTGTAGAATCAAGCCTCAAACAAGGTAAAACTTTTACTGTCCTTTATATGCTCTCTATGGATTTGGGTTTTGGAAGGGCCCTCTGTGGCAAGAACGTGTCCAGCAGTACTCTAAGTGTCCAGCAGCATATGCTAAAGCTGGACTCATGGCCACTCAGCTCTCTAGGAAGGCACCTGGGGCCATGCGTGCACACATCCAGATGTGAGGATGAGCAGGAGGGAGAGGTGGAAGAGCCTTGGCTGAACTGAGAAATACATGGGACAACCCCTGGGAGCAAGGAGGAGCAGCAGGGGGAAGTGCAGCTTGCCAGTACGGAAAGCATCTCTCGTTTTAACAGCTGTTTTTCCCAGATCTGCCTTGGATGGGTGTCATGTCTGAGGTTTGCATTCACAGCAGTGGAGATCTGCTTCACAGACCAGAGAGAAGAAACGCCCTCAGTGGGAAGTGGCTGAGAACCATCGGGAAAATGGAAATAGGAATGGCAAAGTTTAATTGCTAACGTTGCAGGAAAGGAGAAGTAATGGCTGTCTCTCAGCAGTGGAAATGAATTTAATGAACAACTCATAAAAGACTGCACTTGCCAGCAGTTGTCCAGGGAACCATTGCCTGCACGGCTTCCATGGGATGCTTATGCCTGTCAGCAAAGTCATCAAATGAAGAACTTAGAAGAGGGCCATTTACTGGCCTTCACCTTTGAGACTCTAGGGGCCAACAGGATTTGGTTCAAGGACTATATCACTTTGTGCTTGCCCTCCATAAATCATCAGTTCAGGGCCAGTGACTTGCAGGCAAATTTTGCCCCTTGGCAAATAAAGTTTGATTTATTTTCATTCCTTTCCACAATGTTGCACCCAAACTGAAGAACCCTTTGCCTGCTGTGACTATTAGAAGACTCATATATTGCAGGCTGCTTTGTAAGGATTTACTGTTTGCAGGAAGGTGAGTACTTGCATCCCTGTGTGCAGAGGATGGCAGTCTCCCAGCAAGGGGAGGAGGAAGGAGCGTGAGCGGGAAGACCAAGGAAGATGAGAGCACTAAATGAAAAGAGGTCTGAGCTGTGAGTTTCTGGCTGTACCTCATGTTTTGGAGAATAAGTCAGGAGACTAAATTATTTGTTTTGTTTAATTTAAGTTGACATGAATCCGTCCAGTTCTGAGTCTCCCATGAAAATCCAAAAGCTTTGTTTTCTAAGGGGAGGGTCTAAATAGCAGCTTCTAATTCTGAGCCAGACACTGCTGCCCTGAATGATACAGAGCAGACTGCTTAATCGCCCTCCAGTCATGAAAAGTCTTCAAGTACCTCTAAGCTCATGATTCCCACAGGGAATCAGCCAGCAAAGCCACCTGTGAGAAGGCTTTTCCCAGACAATTCTGTCCAGGCAAAATGCATCGAAGAGTGTTCAGGCTTTCCCAGGAGGTCTGGCAGGTCTCTGGGCTTGGGTGTGGAAATGTACCTGTTTGGGGTAAAGCCATTCTTGACTGTCCTGATGTGATTAAAATGCTGACAGACGAGGTCAAGCGATAGGTCCTGGGTCCAAGCTAAACAGTAGGGAAGAAACACCCTTCAGGATGCAGGGAAATTTGTTAAAGGAAGGATTCTAATTAGGAAGAGTTTTCTTGGTTTGAATGACACTTGCAGACTCCACTTTAATACATGAGAAATCAGTAGACACTGAAAAATACAAGAACATTAAGAATTTTTTTTCACTTTGACAATGTCATAAAAATGATCATACAACAAAAACCTCTCTATAACTTCTCAGTAGCTGTGGTTGGCCCTTGGTATTTTCTATAGCCTTAACAACATACGATTTATGTCAGTTCTAACAAATGAAGAATTTTCTTTGAGTTCTCCCAGATTCCTTTTGTGAGAGAATCTCGATTCATGTTTCTGATTACTATATTCTTGTAATTCCAGGTTCATGAATATAGGTAGAGAGTATTTGCCAACCTACATCAGACCAGGAATTTATTAACTACTTCCAGTAGCTACCAACACCCACGAGGAGAGGAAGATCCTAAATGCTGAAAACAGGTGGAGAACAAGACAATTATTGCTGCATCACAGACACCAGTTGTGTTCTGAAGCAACACATCCACTTACTGGTATTATCATGCGTGTTAGTAGTTATTTACAGTCCAGTTATTCACTATTTCACCTGAAGCTCTTTCAGCATTGAATTCCACAGGCAAACTGTCCACACAAAATGCTATTTGTATATGTTGCAGATTTATGTACCTTTCACTTCCTTGCTCTTTTATTAACCAGAAGGTACAAAGACTTAAAAAAAAGATGCTGAGAATAAAATCAATGGAAACAGATCTCATTTCAAATTGGCCATTTTGTAATCACTGTGGCAAGAAAATGGCTGTATAAATGAGAACATGTTCCAAGCCGCTAAAGTGACAAGACATATTATTCCTGGGGACAAGTGTTTACTCTAGTTGATCTGTTACTTTCAACTTCAGTGCTTGATTGGAGTCCCTGATAACTCATGTTCCGCTAAAATAAGTAGCCTGAAGTTAATAATTTTTCTTTCTACTAATCTTTCTATTTAAAACAATGCCAGAAACTTGGCATTTTCCATCACAACTTGCTATATCAGATTGGAAAAGGATTAAGTCTGTACATTGATACTGTGAAAACACAGTAAAGACAACCTGGAGCAGAAATTAAATAAAAATGTCTTGGGAAATATAAAAATAGATTTCAGCAAGATAAACAATAATAGTATTTTGGAGGATGAGTGGTTTCCCGAGTAAAGCATTAACCTTTCACCTTCAGGATATCAATAAACAGTGGGATCCTATGACAGGGATTGATTTAAACAACTTTGCTCTCTCCCCTTCTAGCCCAAATGGTTGCTATGTTGCAGATCCCTGAAACAAGAGAGCTCCTCAAATGTAGTGCCCTGGAGATGCAACATCGCCTTCTGGCAAAAAAACACCGGGCACTTCAGAGCAGGGTTGAAGGTGAATCATGTTATTATTGGCTTTAATTAGCACTTCCACAAGCTGCAGAGTTCTTTACCTGCAGCTGAATTGCACTTGGAAAGGTGTGAAAGCCCTATTGCCTTTGTAAACATCAAAGAGATTAATTTCTAATCCGATCTTTTTAACCAAGCCCTCCTGCTGATCAGAAAAAGTGAGGGCAAACACCTCTGAAGAAAAAAATGAAGAGACTTTGGAATATGAGATTTATTATTTATTATTCTAGATTGATATGTATTTATTATTTAGCTTGTTAGTTCTCTGGGACTTATGCCTATCCTCTTGCACCTAGCTCACAGTCAGTGCTATATAAATAAATCATTATCGTTAATATTTGATAAGGGTAGCTGAAAGATCACTGTGTGCAATGATCAATGAGACTTCTTGATTCCCCATTCTGCTTTGGCTTCCACCACTTTTACACCACTGGAATTCCACCTGCTTCTTTGGGATCACTCCTGCCTCGCAGCAGAGAAGCAAGGTGAAGACCAAGACATTTCTGCCTAAATGGTCTGGGGAGCAATTAATAAACACAGATTTTGTAAACTCCTATGCATGTGGTATGATATGAAAATATAACTGATTAGGGGTTCAATCCACAGCAAGTGAAAATGGAAGTAATTGCTTTGATGTCAGCAGGGCAAATGCTGGTTTTTGCCAGCTGAAGATCTTTCTAGAGGTCGTTGATGGATTCAGCTCTATAAAGATTATCTCCCGGGACACTCCTTTTCTAAGATGCTTTGTGCAGTCTATTGTGCAACCAGAACAGAACAGTCTGGCTGGCCAGTGTAATGAGCACCAGAAGTCTTTATGGTCCAAGCCCCGGGGAGGATGAACAGTTTTAAGGCCTGAGCCAGCTAGGAGCTCCCCTGGCATTTGCAGAGCCCTGGAGAACAGCAGCCCGAGGTCTGTCCGGCAGTCAGCCATGCGGTGCTGCCTGCTGGCTGACACACGCTCTCATTTGGGAAAGCAAGGGGTAATTTTAAAGAGGGCTTTCAGCTCAAACATGCCTCTCTGGCTGACAGCATCATCCCAGAGCCACTCACAGATGAAGGTTAGCCAGATCCAACACCATTTTGCCAGCTCCTCCTGCCACATCCTCCCATCTACCCTTAACCCTCCAGCATCCTACCTAGGTAGCAGATCCTTTCACCTAGATAGAAGATGCAGGTGGCCCGATTTGTCCTTTCTCTTGTGACAGTCGGCCTGTACAAAGGGATTCATTTTCTGGAACAAAAAACCTCTCGTCTCCAAATATGACTCTCTGTCAACATCCTTTTACGTATGAATTGGAGGGAGGCTCTGGGATTTCCTTTAAGATGAAGAGTAGGAGGCATCTACAGGGTTTTTTGGATCCCAGCTGAGCAGTCCATGACAAATGAAAGACTGTGCTGTGTCCTAATCCTTTTGTGCCTTAGTGCCTTTGAGCCTCATCTGCTTTTTATTCTGAACAAAGCCCATATTTCTCATTTGTCTCCTCTATTTCAGGAGACATGCTCAGGGCCTTTCCGATTTGTAGCTTGGCCAGAGAGACTGGAGAGTTTCCCTGAAGAGCAGATCCTCTTTGCTTTCTTTCACTGCCCTCCGTATGGTTTGTATTTAATTAGAGATGGAGAAATTGTAAAAGCATCTAAAACAATATGGGTAAAGGCCAAAAACACAGCTAGCAACAGAAGCTTTTCTGACATGTTCCTCTCAAGATATATTCTGAAAAGCAAATATTCCTGGCCTTTGAGGTCCAGCAGGACCCTTCTTGGGCAATTTTTGGAGGCCTTTCACTGAGATTGACTTAAACACTGAGTGTAAGATGACCAGCAAAGCAGAAGCAAAGAGAAGGAAAGAAGCTCTGGTTCCTGCTAGGTCTGCTCCCTCTGGCTGCTCCATGGCTAAAGATGTTTTGATTAGGCTTTTATTAAGTCTATCATTTTGAGGAGTATTAGCTTTGTCATCAAATTAAGATAAGAAACCTGAAAATGCAGAGGTTGCACCTTCCTGATGCACTCCAGAACCACATGGCATAGAAAAAACTAGTCCCCACTTTGGTGGAGTTACTCAGGCTCCCTGTCATGTAAACTCCACCTTGTCATCCACTTTCACTGTTTCATTTAGGAAGTTGTCTATCTAACACCGACCCATATTGCTTACATTAACTCTTCTGGGCTGTTGTGAGCACTGTGCAGACAAGGGGAAGATGGAGTTGTCACTTGTTCAGTAAAGTCCTTTGCACTCAGAGGAGAAAATATGCTTTTGGGAGCTTAATTCTCTGAGCTGTTCACCCAGTTTGCCTGAAGCAATTCCCCAGAGCTAGCAAAAAATTATTTTCCCTTTCCTACCCTACTTCCCCCCTTTTGTAGATACACTGAGCCTGGGAATCCTCTGGGGTTTGCACACACAAAATGCACACACAAAATTTGCACACACAAAATGCACCAGTCACCAAAGACCACTCCTTACTAAGCTAACGAGGATTTAAAATGAGAAGAGTCTTTATGTCTATAGAAAATATAACTTTTAGCTTTTTATTTTTCTTTGCTCTTTTATCTTCCCTCTTTTCTCTTTTCTTTTTTCTGTTTTTCCTACTTTCCCCCCTCCCCACCCCAGTTTCCAATGATCCTTGCACTTGATTGAATTCCCAGGACTGAAGCCCTGACCTTACTGAATTCACCAGGAGAAATTTCCACCTTCTTCTTTGACATGCTACTAATTAGTCAAAGAAAGAATACAGCATATATGTTTTAGTGCCTGGCTCTGCTCAGGACATACGCTATCATCATCTCCTTGAATGTAATTTCACTGAAGGCAATAGGATTTTTGCACGGATGTGAGTCCCTGCTGAATGGGTAAATACCAGCTATTTGTTCATAAGCTGTTGGATGTGAGAGAGGAAAGGCTCATTTTAGGGGAAAACAATAACATGACACATCCTGCTTTTGCTAGCCAGGCCATCGTATGCATTTTACATGATAAGGAGAGACCCTGTAAACCAGCAGGTCAAGGCCTGATGCCCTCTGTTTCCTCATTGTATAATAACACCGTTCAAAGTGAAAGACCGGTGATGGGTGGTTTTGCATTTAAAACTCACTTTCAGAGACATCCATTATGCTGTATGAACCACATTACATTAAACAGCGCATGCAAACATTAAGCAGGTGTTTGCAGAACGCCTCAGCAAGTAATGTGCACCACGAGCCTTCATCTCCTTTGTCGAAGCTGACAGCTATGGCTAAAGGAGTGGTGCATATTGTGCTGCCCATGGCTGCGCTCCTTTGAGTTACAGAATCAGACAGCGTTAGAATGTGAACCCAAGTTGCAGAAGCAGTAGGATGCGGTGACGGATAACTCCAAAGAGGGTCCATATGGCAGGATGGCTGTACTTATAAATATTTCAAATGTCAATTCACAAGGCTACAATCATCCCAAGCTGTTTGCGTTATTCTGAATAATTGCTAGCAAACTATAACAAAATATTTGTCATACTAGAATAACACATATAAATTTAACTGCTATATACACCAAGCTTTTCTCCAGATAATATATTTTATTAGGTTAATAAAAACAACATAGGCGGGATGGTTGCAGGGAATTTGTAAATAATTACCTATGAAAAACCCTTCATGCATACCCTTCTTGCTGAAGAGATTGTAGAACTTCATGTCTTTTCCCCAGTGAGGACAGGCTAGTGTGATAGCAAGCCAAGATCAAGGTAATCAGGGCCTGCTAAGGCATTATTTAGTTTTATTTTCCTCCATTAGCATTTGCACATGTGCTTATTTGATTTTATTGGCTGTCATCGGTAATTACTAATGCACAGCCATGTGGATGCAGTATCAGAATGCAGGGAATATGGTGCTTTCCACATTGATGCCTTTGAAGCACGTTGAATGTTTTGTGCAGCTCTAAGCCCTGGGATGAGACGAGCTGCACTGAGAGAGGAACAGTTCCCAAACAGCAATTTCCACAACGGCACTGGAGGGGGTAAGCAGGATCAGCTGGAGCTCCCCAAAAGGGTTTGCTGCTCTGTTGCTGATAATGGGCTTATTTCATCCTCCCCAGTTATGGTGCGCTCATGGAAAGGTTAAGCAACTTGTGGTAGATTTACATAATTTAATACCCCCTCCCCTCAGTTTGGAAGTGAAAATAGAAGAGGATTTTTGGAGTCATATGACATCCATGGCATTTTGAAACAGACTTTAATCAGTTCTTACCTTTCACTTGCTTATTATGACCTCTAAACTGCTGACACTTATATAAAAATTTCAGTACTATTCCAGGAAGAGAAGTGATAGAATTGCACATACAGCCATCAAAATTAATACCCATTCATGTGATAATCCTTCTTGCACAACCCTGTATATAATCCTAGTAATTCTGGGCAAAGAGGAAGGTATTTATATCTTGTCAAACTTCTAAGGCTATTTCCCTGTCTTCTGACAACTAAAGGGTCAAACAGTCATTGACTTACAAATGGGGAACAACGTCTTACGGCAAGAAGAACTGATGTTCCTCACCGTTCTAAGGATAAAAAGGCCAGCTAAAGGCTAAATTGTCCACAATTCTGAATACAGTTTAATATTTGTGCAACACCGTGCCATGGCTTGCAAAGTTTTGCATACTGAGCATGGGACCTGCTTTTATCATCCCAGCCTTTCAGTTCCCTCCAGTTGTTCTCACATGTCCCAGCATGGCTTACCCCTAGATTCGTGAGTGGGCCTGAACCCTAGCTCAAGGGAGAAGTAGAGGCACCATGCAGCACCACAGCCTTTCTCCATCCAAAACCTTAAAACACGGTCAGCAGACTTCCGTCATGTAGCCCAATGTTTCATATGTGAGAACTGCAGGACTGTGTGAGGTCAAAGGCATACCCTTGGCAGGAAAAGTTTGTGCAGGACAAGAAGTAACCAGCTGAGCAACTGCAGCCTCATGGCAAGGTAAAACTGCCATCCTGAGAAAAAGGGATCTGGTGCCAGATGTAGGAGAGTGCAGAGGAAACCTGGTGTGGCATGCTTAGCAAAGGGTACTGTGGGAGTAATCCCAGCCTGCTAGTTTTTCTAGTTATTCAAGGCTCCTTTGTGCAATGTTTGGAAGGGACCAGAGGCTCTGCTAACCAAGTGTGCTGTTGCTCTTCCCATGATGTATGCGAGAGTTCACAGAATGAACAATGTATGTTCGGCTTCACCAGGGGACAGCAGAATGGCATTTAGAGTAGCCAGAATATTTGGGAATGAACATTTAGGGGCAAACTTCTCAACCCTGGCCCATGTCCTAAATTAAACATAAAGACTGGAAGAAACGGTCCCCTGTGAAATGCTTGGCAGATAATATCATGCTTTCAGTGGCAAAGACAGTGAATCACAGCAGCAGATTGTCTGGCAAGATTGTGTAGTCTCCAGCATTGGATGTCATTAAGGATAGATGAGATGAACAGCTATCAGGAATGACTGAGGTGCAATTCTCCCTGCCTTGAGGCAGGGGGATGCACTGGGTGAGGTTTTCCAGCCCTATTCTTCTCTGCATTTATGATAAGAATTTGCAGAACGGGGGTCCAAGCCCAGAGCTGTTACTTCCACCAGCCAGTGGGAGCATCAGCCAGGATTTCAATGTTATACAAAATACTGCCAGACTATTCTCACCACCCCAATACCATGACTAGCATGCAACTGCTCATCCCATCAGCACCCTCCCACAACCCTGGTGTGACACTGTGGCAACAGGAGAGAGTATTAAACAGAAAATATATATGGGGTATAGCCACTATGTGAACGTCACAAATACATTGAAGGTGATAATAGCATGAAAAGATTACACTGTAGCAGCCTACAAAAGATGTCTTCACAAGACTGCATTGGCTCGAGCAATGAAAGTTGAATGATTGCCCACACAAGCACTATTAAAAGTCATGAATCTGCTCACTCTACTTCCTTTCCCTTCTACTGGGATTAGTTTTGCATCTCTTGGGTTGCTAAAATCTCACATATCCATTTGGGATAAAATACCATTTAATCACTTAAGATTGTGATGGTGAGTTTTTTTCTCTCTGAGTGTGAGATAGATAGACTTTCAGACATATTCAGCAAACTGCACCGTAACGCCTATCCTTTTCTTGTCCAGCGACAGTGCAGAAAACAAATCATGATGCTGAATAATTCACTTCAAAGCAAACATTATTTTTTCCTGAGGAGTCTTTTCTAGTCAAAAGTGTGTTTGAAAACAGGTGTAAGACAAATTTCTTTACCAGCCTACCAGCCACTATAAATGTCTATACTCTAAGGTTGGGACTGAGGAGCCAGCCGGCAAGACCCAGGCATAGCTGGAAGCACAAGCACCAGAGAAATGTAGAGATCCCAGAAAAACCATGGTGGGACTGCGTGACAGGAGTGCAGAGATGTATCTGTCCTCCTTATGAGATCTAGAAATGCCTCTGTACTCCAGGAGATGTCAGTTTGCCACAGGGGTACAGGCTCTTCTGCTTGTATTTGGAGTCACAGGTTTGCCGAAGCAGAGCTGAGCTTGTGTTGCTCAGATAGGTGTAGAGGAGAGCAGGGACTGCCCCACTATCTGCTTCTTGCAGGACACATGGCAACATCTATTGCTGCACTTGAAGGCACCAATGTTCCCACCCCACCAGGCAGTCTGCCCCTCACATGAAGGTCTGTTAATGAAGACCATCAAAGTCACCTTTTCATTGACTTCACTGACTTCTTTGACTGGGCCACAATTTAAACTTTTGATGTGAAAACTATTATTTCTGAAGGGGTATTTACTTGAGTCTGAGCTTGTGGGGACTGTAGAATATTTTGACCATATTAGAGGAAAAAAATGGGTATACTGAAGCAATTCAAGGGTAGGAACAAGTTTTTTTTACTGGTGGGCTTTTTGATTGACATTGTGTGTGCAGATACCAAATAATAATAAGTCAAACATCAGTTTCTCTTTAAACAGGTTGAGCAATTCAAAGCAGCTCCTCCAGCATATAAATTAAAGGGGTTGGAAGGTTCCTGCCAATAACAACAAATGGTGGTATGCTTTACTGTAATAAACCATATGTTGTTTCTACCAGGAGTCGATCATTCCTGCTCTCAAATTGAGAAACTTAAAATCTGCAGCCACTAACCTACTAAAGTGCAGTTAATGTTTGTCCTCAGAGGCTAATGTATTATTAATACCATAGCAAAGACATCTTAATATATTTATAGAGATATTCTGTACATTTTTTCTAGAACATACAGGAAAGAATACAAATACTGTCAGGATCCTTAATCAATACCAATGATCGTTACAGCCCTACACAACAGACCAGCCCTTACTACCGATGAATTCCAGCTTTTAATCTGTACTGCTGAAGTATTCATAAATCTGTTTCACCCCCTAAATACAGTGAAAAACTGAAGTCACAACCTGCAAGACATCTGTGATTTATTCTTTTGGGCTTCCAATGATGAGATCAGAGTCATTACAATCTAAGGCAAGGTGGGTGGCTAATAAATCTGTTACTGATTTAGACATAGATCGTGGTGTTGCATTGCTAATTTGCAAAGAAAACAACTTGCAATTGTATGCAAAATGGCATGCTGTGGTTGTAGATGGAATATGATCCTTAATAGGATTTAATTCTCAATAGTATGTGTATTGTTAAGGCTAAAAGCCTGTGCCACACTGCCAGAAGCCAGGTAAACACAGAAGACTCAGTTAGGATGTTCAGACCACTTGTAGGAAAGGAATATGTGGGGAGCAGTAAACAAGAGAGGGACTTATCTATAGGGTTGTAGGCCCCAGCTCATCTAGGAAAACCAGGTATACAAAGACATAAGGAGGTTATTATCTGTGAGAAGGACAGACAGGCAGCTCCTAGTTCAGAGAGAGGGAGGTGAAGAGGAAAAGAGACCCTATATCAGATAAAGAAGGAATGTGGCAGGTAACCTCATGAGGTCATAGTTATTTTAAGGAGCTAAACAACAAGGAATGGCAGGTTTTCAGGAATGACAGATGCCATTGCACCCCTGAGGAAATAACAGGATAAGTAAAGTGAGTTCCTCTCTTTATCACCCTATATTTTGAGTTAACCAAGATGGGACCTTAAACCTCCTTAGGGCTGGACAAGTGCTGGATAGGTGACCCATGCTTGTGGTTGTAAAGCTATGTGTATGTCTGGCTTGCACAGGAAGGCTTACCACCAAGAATGGTTTCATGGAACATGCCTGAAATGACTGTGCCTTCCCTTACAACTGTCAGACAATCTCACTCCACCTGCACCATAGCGGTGTGAATCTGGGCTGAAAGAAGAACCGGCACCCATGTCTTTCAGTTGGTCCCTTCTCAGAGAGGAACTTAAGACTTAAGTCAGCAATAATGTAATGAAGGCAGATTTCCAAGGGTCGAAAAGCCCAGAATCACGGAACTCCCCAAAGACCTCTCAGGCCCATCAGAGTCTGGTCTTTAGGAAGGCACAAGCAACTGAAAAAAAAGATGTTCACTGGCATCTCTCCTGGCAGAATAATCCAAAATTATGTGGGTTCCACATTGTCAGACTTGTCAGCAACACTGTCATTCATGTCTGCTTGCAATGCATTGCCTCATGCACACCAGTTTTGTGCCAGCAGCCTGTGTAGGAGAGAAAAGGCTTGCCAGTGTATAGGAACATAAGCATTATGGCATCTAGAGTCACTGGTGACCATCTTTGGGCTGTCCCAGAACTCCTATTCCAAGCTGGTTATGAAATAGTCTTTTACAAGATACGTATGCACAATGAAGCTGTATGTGTTAAAGATGTATTTCCTCAGCTGTATGCTCTCATGCCAGATGTTGAATCAGTTTTTAGACCCACTCTGCACCCCAGACTCCCAGAAACTGCAGCTGCAGCAGTTTTAGCTGTGCATTTCTATGGGATTGCTGGTGTAAGGAGAGGCATTTATTTTCCTATAGCATAGGCCTTTCTGTCCTTGAGTATGCATAAGGAGCATTCTCAGACTGAAGGGTTTCTGGGAGGGTCTGCAGAAAGAGAAGGGGGGTCTCAGTGCCTTCCCCTGGGACTCTGCCACAGCCTTGTGTAATGTAATATTTTTATTCTACTTGCCTTAAGTCACAATAACCACAGCATTAAAGCATCACATTTGGGAAAGACAAAAAGGTTATGGTTAAAATAAAAGTGCTTTAAAAGAATAATTGAACACAAACCTGCATTGAAACTCTCTGTGAGATTGTCCAACTCAAAATGAAATCAGGACTTTCAGACTTGCTCCCAGCTGGATGATCATCTGTATTACAGACACCACAGTGCTGGCTGGCACTGTTTGGTGATGTCTCTTCAGGAGAGCTTCGAGCCTGAAATTCAGTCAGGATTGGAGTGTATAACATTCACAGTCTTCACAGGCACAAGCATCAGAAATGCACAAATGCTCAACCCATAAAGTGCAAGTCTGTTGAGCAGAAAGGTCATCTGCTAGTGGAGGTCTCATAGGTACGGCTTCCCGGCAGCATGCTCAGGGAGGGCAGGAGCTTCCTCGGGCAACTGCGCTCCACACCTCTTGCATTGTGGAGGTCCCTCTTCTCCTTAGGCAAGGTCAGGCAGTCCACAGAGCTCCTGCATGCTCAGAGCTGGCGGAGCTTGCAACCTGGCTACACCACTGTGGAAAAGCAATGGAGGGAGGATGACCTTGGAATTAATTTTTTAAACAAACAAAAAGTCTTTGTGTTGCCAGTCTCAAGCGTTTGCTCGCCATTACTCATCTTCCTGCCTTCCTTCGAACTATGAAATGGGCTTAAACATGACATTGAAATATACACATTGGTGGATTTTCTTTCATTTGCTCACTTCTACTTTTCATTTGGGTGGTTACTGAGCTTTTATGGTTTGTGCACTGAAGCCTTGCCTTGTCCAAACCTCCCCTACTGGCCACACACAAGTAAAACCACAGTGGCTTTGAGCTGCAACTTAAAAGGAGGGAGAATTTCCAGTACTGCTTGAGAGGCAAGGATGTGGTTTGTCACTGAACTTTACCAGGTCACGTTCCCCCTCCTTCCCATCACTGCCAAACTCTCCAGCTCCTACCACCTTGCCCAGAAATGCCCCTCCTTTGACCTCCCTCTTTGCAGGGAAAGGCCCTTGCATTGCAGAAACTCCAAGATATCCCCTACAAAACCGTAGGAACCTGAGGGAGGATCGGTGGTTCATTGCCAGGCACATCATGGAGGTGGCAATTTTCAAGGATTACAGAAGGTTGTTCAAAGTCATAGAAGAAATCCATGGCAGAACTGAGAACAAAGTGTTATGGCTCTCCTCAGCCCTATCTCCTACCCAATGAGTTATTCTGCCATTACATTGCAGGGTCTGCAAATGCCCAGTTCCTGTAAGTAACTAGAAACGAAGACTTATTTTGACTTCAGCAGAGCCTGAGTAGATCTCAGTGATATTGGACTTCCTACAGTGTGCTTATCGCACTCAAATGAATCCAGCAGACATAACATCATATTTCGCCCAGTATTTAAAGTTCATGAGGCAATTTTCTCGAACTGCTCCCTGTATTACATAGTGAGGAGAAAGCTGATCAGCTAAACATTCAATCAACAAGCAGTTTCTAAACATCTCTTCTGGAAGATAAAACAAATGCAGGCAAATAGACAAATCCTATCTCCAGCAAACAGCCAGAATAGCTGATTTATATGCTGGGACATTTCTTAGGACCATGGATATACTGAGAAGTATTCTCCTTCCTTTAAGGCACAGAACCACTAAGAAATATACAGGCATAGAAACAGCCAAAGCATCTGAAATGTCTGAACTTCTCCCCAGCCCCACACTCTTTCCTATTATTTTTGAGACCAGGGTATACCGTTCCACGCTGTGTTGCATTTTGCAATATTCACTCCAGACCACGTTTAAGAGTTATTCTACTGCCCTGAAATGCAATTCCCTACACATCAAACCCCACAGAAGATCTCCTTTTGGGGTGCACAAGGGCTTTTGCTCCCTGGGAAGAGCTGTACCCGGCTAGCACATGGCAGTAGGTGAGAAGCACTGGTGCTGTGCACTGCTTTCTTCCTCTCAAAACTAGATGCATGAGTTGCACTGAGGGTGTCTGCTGTGTAAAACCATGCCAACATACCAAGAACATTTCCAAGAATTTAAAATTAAAAAAAGATCCAGAGCAAGGATATATCCTGGTAGTGTCTCTACTGTTGATTAAAAAAAAAAAAAACATGAACAAAACAAACCCCAGAAATCACAACAAAAAGCACTTATGCAAATGCCTATGTAGATTAGGGGCAGCCCTCGGGCTCTTGGCAAATGGCCAAAGCAGCCTTCAGCACTCTGAAGTTTGGGTCCCCCAGTTCAAAAGCAATGCAAAACACTCATTTCACCCCTCAGGCACCCCTTCCAGGGAGCAGAAGCTTTCTCTCAGTCCTGACTCTCATCCCAGAATGGCAGTTCAGAGCATCTCCCTCCCTATCCTCTGGGCCAAGCCCAGCTGGAGCCACAGTCCCCTCCCCCATGAGCGAATATCCCAGCTTTTTACAATATTTCTGTACTTTTCATCATCAGCTTTTCCTTTTCACTTAAGAAATTCATCCCCCTGTGCTTTGAGTAGCAAGTGCTGACAGTGGAGGGAAAGGCAACCTTGTGAAGCTGGCTTGAGATGCAGTGGACGTGGTTCCCAGCTGCAGTGCTGGCTCCAAGTCTTCTCCTACCCTGCATCAGGCCCTTTCCAAAGATCCTTGGCTCCAAGTCAGCAAAACACTTAAAGGTAGGCTTAGCAAATGCTAACATCTGTGGGATTAGTCACGTGTCTGAAGTGTCACTCAGCTGGGCTGATGTCTACGTTGCTTGTCTGGAGCTCTGGACTTGTCTGGACCGCACCCTCTGTAGCTACCTACCTACCCATCTGTCCAGCACCTAGCAGAAAGGGCTTCTGAAGTAGAAAACATTAAATCTCGTAGGAAGTACATAATTTGATCCTGCCTGTAGGATTGATATAAAAAAGTGCACGTAATTAGAACTTGATCATATGTCTTTCGACAGCTACATGTCAGACAGCCGTTGTTACTCTCGGTTTGTTAGCAGCCTGCCTTGCTCTAAAAAGAGGGATTTTCTATCACTTCCTTTTATTTTTTCTCTTTGCAGTAAATGTAACTGTAAACAATTAATAATTCCAATTAGTGGGGTTTTTTTGGTAACTCCGGCAGCTGTCTTTTCACAGGTTCTCCTAGGCTGCTGCAGGGGCCAATCAGATCATATAAATGTGCATATTAACAAAGGTTCATTAAGCGACTCTGTCTTTCTAAGCCTCTGGAAAAGAAGCAAAGCAGAGACGATCCTTAGAAGTAAGAGCATGATGTTCTTCGCTAAATTTGACATCATACCGAAATCAGCAGCTTTTTAATAATCTACATTTAAGATGCAAATTTATCTAGCTGATAGGAAAGTCTAATGTATGAATAAAGATTCCAAATTGTTTTATCACTTCTTGATYGCTGTTGGCAAGAGGGGAATTATTATGCTAACGGCCTCATTGAGGGAAAGCCATATGCCTGAAATGGAGACAATGCTGAAGTTACAAAGTTTAGTGAGATTAAGTTACATGGATAAAGGTTCATTTAAAGTAGCGACTAATTAATGACCTCAGAGGTAACCCTACCAGCTACCACACTGGTTAGAGAGGTGAATCCTATTAACAACCTCCTAAGTGCAGTTTCCAATTACTAATCTTTTCAGCAGCTTTATGGTGTAAGAGAAATGACTTCAGGCCCCTGCTCCCATCACAGGGTCATCTCATTTCACTTTTAGTCTGTGCTACAAAATGATTGTCCTGTGGACAGCCTCTGACAGCCAAGAGGCTATTTTAATATTGCCAAAGCTCAGCAAGACATTTACATTTGAAACGCAAGAAATGTAGAATGGCAGTTCAGCTCTCTTCCTCCTATCATACTGGTTGCAAAAACTGTAGAATAATTACTCTTACCCCATGGATTAACCAGCCGTTTATTATGGCCTCAGACTGTCCTGGCTCTGGTATAAAGGAGGCAAGGTTGTGGGGAGAGACCAAATCTTTTACTGAAATGACAGACATAGTTAGGAAAAGGGACAAGATTTTAGGCACACAAGCCTTTGGGAAAGCTCAAAGAGCCTGAAAGTTTGCTCAGTTTTTCCAGCTATATAAAGATATATAAAGATACTAGTTTTCTCTATGAAATTTGCCTCTCTAGACCACTGTGTCTGCTGTTGCACTATTACTTGACTTTACTGTAACRGAGTAAAGCTGCAAGAGGGCAGATAGGCAGAGAGAAATGGGCTATGGCCATGTGGCCGCTTGGTTGCTTGGTAATCTGAGACTGTGCCTTGTCTCACTAATTAGTGTGTAATAGCTGTGTACACTGGCTCACTTTGGGATGTCTTATCAAAGGGGGAGAAAGAACCGGGTTTAATTTAGCTATACAGAGGGACTGCATCTGTTTTCTCAGCCACTGAAGGATTATAATTGTTTCTAGATGACAGCAGGTCACATGCGTATAGGCTTTTTAATTATAACTGAAATTTCTTYTCAACCTAGGGAAATAATTTAATTTCAACATTATTATTATTATTTTTTGGCTTCATTCTAACTCCCCCAACTCTTTTTGCTCTCTTACTTGCAACATAAATCTTTCCCCTTTCCACATAACTGACAGATTTTCTTTGTTCATACCTGTCACTGTTTTTTTCTGATTCATGCAACAATTACACAGTTCAGGTTTAAAGGTTATGAAAACTGTGTTTTGGCATTTAGCCTGTCTCATCTCTGGAAACATTAGACAAATACTCTTGTTTAAAATTCCCTCTATAGAAGGAAACATTTCTACTTAGGTCTCTGCCTGTATTTCCTTTTTTCTGTCTCAGTGCTTATCTGACCAGATCTTGCTTTATGCAACTGTCGTGGTTTAACCCTGGCAGCACCTAAACACCACGCAGCCGCTCGCTCACCCCCCCACTCCGGTGGGACGGGGGAGAGAATCGGGAGGGCACGAGTAGGAAAACTCGCGGGTTGAGATAAAAACAGTTTAATAATTGAAATAAAACAAAGTAGAACAGTAATAGTAACAGTGATAACAACAACAACAACAACAACAATGTACAAAGCAGGCGATGCACAATGCAATTGCTCACCACCCGCCAAAACGGACACGTGCCTGATACGAGAGCCCGTTCCCGGGACCCAAAGCCCCCCCGCCCCTTAGTTTTTATACTGAGCATGATGTTGCATGGTATGGAATACCCCATTGGCCAGCTGGGTCAACCACCCTGGCTATGCTCCCCCCGCCAGCTTCCCATGCACCTGGCAGGGCATGGGAGGCCGAAAAGTGCCCGGTGCAAGCACCACCCAGCAACACCCAAAACATCAATGGGCCATCAACGCTCCTATTATACCAAACCCAAAACACAGCACACCCCCCCAGCTACTGGAAAGAAAGTTAACTCTGTCCCAGCTGGAACCAGGACAGCAACTCAAAATGCTCAAATCTCATGATAGTGCAGGGCTTACAGTGTTATGGCATGACTTGAGATGTTCTTCTCTGTTATGGATGTCAGGCATAACTCATCTGTTCAGTATAAACTTATCTGCATGTCTTTCCACACTAAAAGGTGCCAAAATAAAAGTGACCCATTAGAAAGCGGGTGACATTAAGAAGGAATATAAGATAGAGGGCCAGAAGAACCCAAAAGCGAAGGCTCAGGAAAACAAATGTTCTCTATGCCTGGGCACCAGGATAGCCAGACATAAGGCTGATGGTAGTCCATACCACTTTTAACATCTTCTCARTCATCCTATGGAAAGTCTTCTCCACCACCAACAAGAACAAGGAGTGGACCAGCCAGCACAAAGTGAAACCTGAACTGCCCTGGGTGGAGAAATGGGCAGTAAGGAGAGTATTCCTATGAATACAACAACTTCTTGAAACAAACAGGTGAAAGCCAATAATCCTGGAAAATACAGAAGAGAAGTATACATAGGCAAAATCCCATATACTCTAGAGGTCTGTAAAACCTAAACAGGCAGGTGGAAACCCACTATTATCCTTTTGCTGGCCAAGTTAGGCTTAAAAGAAAGGCCAGTGGAGATGACTGATTTCAGACTCTAACATTGGCCAAGAAGATTATTAAGGATGTGCAAGAGATGAAAAGCAAGGGGTCCTGGTATCTTCTTAATGAATTCTCAGGGGTGATCAAAGCTGATTATCCATGCCTGGTCAAAAGAAAGATTCCACAGAGCACTAAGGAAAGCTGTCCCACCCTGATTCCCAGCCCACAGGTCCTGAACAAGTGAGACATGTTGGCAAGCAGATGTCCACCATGACTGGAAGAGGGTTTTGTGACTATCCTTATGGTAATTCACTGTCAGGTGGGCTAACACTTGCTAACATATCAGGGTAAAGCTGGTGACCCAGTGTCTTCTGCTTTTACTCAGTTGGGCAGCTCATCTGCAAGCTGGCGCCTGAATAGGATGGTTCATACGGCAGGAACAAAATCACACCACTGGCATTTGAAGACTCGCTCTAACCCTGCTAAGTAACTCCTGAGTTGCAACGAGCAACAACCTCAGTACAGCAGGGTCTGCTTGCAAACTCTGTGGTCTGGAAATGCAAGCCAAGAAGTGATGTGGATTTCACATCAAGAACTTTTTAACACATTTAACAACTGTGAAGGCTGAAAGCTAGGCACGAAATGCTAAACGTGCCTCAGATGAGCCAGAGAATTAGTTAGGCATGTGGATGAATCAGTAGATGGGACTTTGAAACCAGACCTTACTTCTGAGCTAAGCTCTTGGCTGGAGGGGGTCGGGTGAGCACTTAAACCTGCAAATACAGAATGCATTCCCTGTGCCAGAGGTCACATATGTGCTAGACCACCCTCATCTCCTTGGATGACAGCAATTGAGAGGCAGCCAAGGAATAGATCTATCCAGTGCACGCAACAGCCTTTTGTACTCAAGAAGAAAGATCACAGGCCTGGAATTGATAGYTCTTGGCAACTTTTTTGCCTCTCTGGAGGTGATGCACCACAGAGGCTTGCTCACCTCAGGGACAGGATGATCCATCAGATCCAGAGCAAAGCATGAGAAACTGTGACTGGAACCAGAAGTAAGGAAAACAAGAGGCGCTGCCATTACTGCTAGCCCATCTCAGCTCCCACAGTGCTCCAGCCACAAGGAGATGACAAAGATGGTCTCAAAAAGCAGAAATTTTTTGTCCTCAAAAACGGGTAATCTGAGCAATTGGAGGAAAAACAAATTTCACCAGTGGGCAAAAACTACAGAATCAGGGATGCCAGGGAGAGCACTTCACAGACTGCTCAGTCAGCAGTGACCAGATCAAGGAACATCAAGGAATACTTGAGGTACAACTTTTTGTGATGCTGAAGATATAAGTAACTACATATATCCTCGCCAGTGTGTTGTTGGGTTGGAGCCAAGAGAATAAAAAGAAAAACTACAGGCATTAAACACTCAAAAGACTGGCTACCACAGCCCTGGGATCCTCCCAAAAGTACAGTGTACATCATGGGGGAGGACAGAGGAGGCAGTAATGGATGATGCATCTTGAAACCCACTTCAGAAGTGAGAGCAACGAGCCATTTTCTTAAAGATGGTTGATGTGACATTCTGTTATAAGTGAAAATTATCTGTACTTCTTGTGGTGACCTTAGGGAAAGATAAAACCAAGACTCAACAGCACAAGTTGAAGACATAACATCCATTTAACCATTACATATTTTAATTTCCTAACTAAGTCAGTCAAGTGTTACATGGCACACAGTCCTGCTGACACTTGGTAGCCAGAGAATAACAGTGAGTGACCCATCTCCGACGCACAATCTGCAAAGGCCAAGGTGGGAAGGTGACCATCAGGACCCTGGCCTAGCTTTATAGGAGAAAGTAATTAGTGAGTCAAGGGACTGATCCTTTGTTTTGTCTGCTCAGCATCATTAGTGTTTTCTGGCCTTCATGATGCATAGGAACTGGCAGAARCATGACAGGTGGTGGTACACACAAGCTAGTTTTTCAGATAACTTTCTTGAAGTTAGGGTGGATGAGTAGTACAGTGTTGTCTAGAAGCAGGAAAGAGGCAAGGAGGCTGAGGTAGGGATTTACAGTGAATACAAAGTGACAGCATTTTCTAAGTCTGTAGCTGTTTGGCCACGTAAGGCAAGCTAAGGGAAAGCTGGATGAGGGCTTTGAAATTTAAAGCAGTGCCCTTTGGACRTACATCTAGCCTGAAGCAGCTGGCTAAAACACAGCCATGTAATCTGGGCAACTGCCTAGTTGGATTTTGCCAGACAATTTAGTGGAGATTTCAAACAGTTGCATATGTATGTCTACAGTGAATGGTCAAAATGGGTCTTTGGAATTATAGACGTGAATCTTAAACACTGGTAAAAGCAAAAAGAGAAAAAAATCTTGCTAATCCACTAGGTGTTGTGCTCTATGGAAAGTGCTCATGTAGCTCTTGGATATGAGAGTGGGACAAACTGGGACATGCCCTTCTAGTCTGACCACTGACGATACATAGCATAAGCTGCTGTTTTAAACGCATAGAAAATAACAAGAAGCAACTGAAAGCTGGTTCATAAAATGCTTCCTCTGGGGTCATCCACATTGTTGCCATCAGTAAAGGAAAAAAATAAGTTTTGGAAACCTAGACAGGTAGCGTGGGTCAAGTAATGTAAACAGCGTGTGTGAGCACACATCTCGCTGGCTGACATATCCATGTCATGTGGAGAAGCGCGTGCCCAAAATAACAAAAATCTGTCAACTATTTTATCTTAGCAATTCTGGGTGGGAGGGCCTGTTAATCAGATGGCAGTTAGTGTGCATTGGCTCAGATACGGTATTACCTCAAAACAATAGACTTGCACTTTTCCATCATCGGCCTGCTTTACTCTCTAACATGAATGAGCTGCCTCTGATCATGTAGAATCACCTTTTAGAATGTATTCTGTACTGATTGTGTAATGAAATGTATATTTGTGAATATGGAACTGGAAGGGAAAATGTCAACATCTGTAATGAATTTTACTACATCTGCAAAGCAGGTCAAAAAATAGGAAAAAAAAATTGAATTCATCCTTCTGCAAGACAAAAACAAATGCTTTGACTGAGCATTATTTTCAAGGTAGGATGTTATGGTGGCCTGACCAGGAGAAAATGCGGTAGTACATTATCTCTTTAGGAGAAGAGCAGACTGGAAGTACTGCCTGGGATTTTAAACAAAAGTAAAAGGGAAGGAAAATGGTCAAGTTCAGGGGACAGGAATATCCACAGGCACCAGTAACGTTACCATGGCCTAGTAAAAAAACACTTGTTGAAGAGATTCAGGTAGCTCTGAATTTTCCCTTGTTTATTGATCTCCAATAAAATCAGCATTTGCCTTTGTATCCCCTGATTCTTCAGGCTTTAGGATACTGGTGATCCTGCATCACAGACATCGAGATTTTACAAATTATTGTTATTTAATTAAGACAGTTGGTTTAAATTAGTTGGTGCCCATTGTGTAACTGACAAACTATTCCAATGAAAATACCAAGCATCTCAGAATAGCCATCCATTCAATTGGTCCAGCAAGAACAAACAATACGTTTGCTGAGAGGAAAGTTAAATTACAGGATGCTGCCATTTCTGTTTGAAATAATATTCTGTGAATAGTTGCTCATGAGCAGCTATTTGTTTCTATTCAGTACTCAAAACTAAACATATAAGAAGTTTTTCTTAGACATTGTTAGCATCTGATTTTTTTTTTTTGAAGATTTTTTTAAAATTTATTTTTGTGTTGAAGAAGGATAAAGCACTGGAGCAGGTCTGTAGACAGAGACACAGACCAACATTCCAAGCAATCAACTGAACAAGCGTTAACATTGCAATCAAGTATTTGGATGGAACATGCCTTGGGATCCTACTCTGTCCTGTTGTGTGTCATACATGAACACATCAGGAAAAGCCATATCAGTTTTACATAGGAGTGAAGTCCTGTCCTAGTCACATATCAGCTTTTCTCTTTTTTTGGCTTTTATCCCTCCCTGTTCTTACCAATACAATTCCCTGCAAAATGTCCCTACTTCCCCATTTGCCCTCGAATTTTCCTTCTTTTTCTGTACTGCATGGGCATCACCGGTAGTAAAGAATACAGATCTCTTTTCTCTGAATTTCTAAGCTTTCTCCCACAGTCGTCTCCAGCTGTGAGCCGAAACAAATCGTAGGGAAATTCTGCTCAGCCATTACAGCCATGATAACAACGCTCAGTTACTCTGTGGAGCTGCCTGTGCATTTATCTAGCAGATAAAAGAAGGGGCTATGCTCAGGGCAGATGGGCTCTTCAAATACTTTAGCTTCCAAACTCTAACAAGTCTTTTATGAGCACATATTGACTGAATTAAAAAATCAATAAGGTAATCATCAGGTAAATAAAAGGTGTGCTCTTGACACTGGAGGATCCAACCTAATTTTCAAGTCTCTCTTCCCACCTGTAGTGGTATAGCAGTTTGCCAGTGGAACGGATGTAATTTTTTTTTTTTCTTACTCACAGGCAAAATTAAAGTATATTTTTCGCTTTCCCTTTGTTCTCAGAAATGTAAGAACTATTTTTAGCTAAAGCTTTCTCCAAAAAAAACAGCCTAAGGGCACTTCTGGCAAGAGAAATTGCATCTTGAACTTGTTGCTCTGAAAGCTAAAAAAAAGATCTTTTAATGGAATTTGTCAGGCAGCCTTAACTATAGGCAGTGATAACCCAAGCACACAGCAAGCACCTGAAGTTCATTTTCTTCAGTTATCATCTCATACACACTTAATATGCACTGTTTTGGTGTCCTGTGCCTCAGCAAAGTAATTGCTTAAGTGTTCAAGCATAATTGATACGGGAATTAAGGTACAGAGTTAGATCTGGGTTCAATTCTACTTACAAAAGTAGCTTCTCACCCCACCTTTATTCATTTGGTAAAGTCACTTAATGCAAAGATTAGTGTTCCCTTAGGGATCTGTGGAAAATCATTGTTCCTTTCCGCCTTGTTACCTGTTCAGAGTGTAAAGTCTCTGGGAAAAGAATTGCCATATGCTGTTTGCTTATAATGCAAAGAACAGTGGAGTCACCAGCTGTTGAAGGAATGTAGATAAACAAAACCACCTTAGCTGGGTTCAAAAATCAAGAATTCACTAACTTTATGAACAGTAACATTTATCCAGGTCCAGTCCTAACTTTGAATTGTAAATAGGTTTTGACTGTTACCTTCAAATGTCATTACCACCCTGTTACAACAGAACAGAAAAATGAGGTATATTGTATCACTATTTCTTTTTGATTGGAAAATAGTCATGTGTTTGCTGACTGTAGTGGCACTGTTATTAGTGTGGATGAGATAAATGTGTTCAGCAATGGCACCATGTACCCACAGAACCAGAAAGATCCCAGGGGAATTGTGCAGTATATGCAACTATGCATGGTTTTAACGAACCACCATTGATTGCAATGCTGTTCTCTGTTACCTGGATGAGCTGGGATGCAATTGAAAGCAATGGCAGTATCTCCACCACAGTTGCCAAGTCATCCCAAAGAAACAGCAGGGGCAGGAGAACAGAAGGCTTTCTATCTTATCTGTTTGTTATTTCCAAGGTACCTTTCAGGCCAGAGTCAGCATGTAGAGAACAGATAGCAGTTATAAGCTGATGGTCACTTAGAGACGTAGGTAGAAAAGAAAATCTGGTTGCTGGATGACTAGAGTCCATACATATAGAAGCAATTCCAGAGAAGGGAGAGGTTTAAAACTGCTCTGTGAGAAAGGTGAAAACTTGAAACTGTCCCCTGGGCAGAATTTTATTTAATATATATAATCCTGCTCTAGGTTTGTGTAAACTCAATTAAAAATAACATCCTCAGAGGTGAACTTAATTGATAAGAGAATCATCACGGAAGGATAAAACCCTTCTTTCCTACTGGTGGCTGTTGTAAATCAAGGTTCTGCTATCCAGTGGGAAATGCTTTCACTCCAATATTTGTTCATGCCTTGGTCAAAACAAAACCTAAACTGAAGCACAAAATCTGCAAAGCTGAAACGCAGGATTCCTGCACTTATTTTCATCTATTTTATTATCTTCCTGTTTTCTCTTTGCATGATGTCATCATCTACACTACACAACACAATTTGAATTGAAACAAAGAAGAGCTTTGTGCTCATAAATGGAATGTTTCAGACTATCAAAATGCCTTTACGACTTGATAGAGAAATGTTGTTTGATTCTTCCACAGGAAGCTATATTTTCAAAAGCCACACATATTCTGCTGCTAAAGTAGACCCTCAGAGTATATTTTACTGGCTCTATTTTTTATCTAAAGATATACATGGACAATTAACCTGAAGGAAAAATTTCTAAGTTAGACAACTATGGCTTGTCTGGACATTTAAAAAATATCTTTTAGCAAAACAGAATGAAGCTAGTTAGGTTGCCCCTCGCTTGAGGATTGAATGCTGTTGATTACTACTGAATGGCTTTTGCACGTTTTTCCTATACTTCTTCTTTCTTCTTTTTAGTTATTTTCTTCATGATCAGGTTTTAGCTTGAGAAGGCAGTCCTGTCTAAAAAATCAGTGTTGATTTATTTGGAAGAGAAAGTGATATGTAACTGAACCCTGTAGGAGGAAATCTTTGTATATTAGAGGTCTGTTGTAGATGACATGCCAAGCTGAAATGGAAAACCACTGGTATCATTGCCAGTTAGGGCTGAACTCCCCTCTGCCTGGAGAGGGAGCGTTGTGGAGTCCCCAGGAGAAGCCCACGGTGGAGGTTGAAGGTGGCATGTTGGGGTTCACCTCTTCCATCTGCCACAACCTGCATGCATGAATCAGAAAGAATTCTGCAGAGGTTATGCTTATGTGCTGTAAAAACCCAGCTGCCCTGTATTTCTTTACTGTCTCACTTCTCCTATAAAATGGGGAAAGCGCTTCCTCACCTCCCAGTACCTGCTTACCTCCCAGGGATGTTGTAAGGGGAGCTACTCTAAAGATTACAAGGTACAGTATGAATGGAGCTATATTAGTACATTAAGAGATAGACAGAAGGATGAATATCATCCCTGAGGAGCAAACACACCTGCCGTTCCTGTGACAGCTACAGAAACTACTGCAATGTATTTAGTAACTTACACAATAGCAAAAGAAAGCTATTAAAGTAGGGAAAGCTGGCCAACAGATAAGCCCAAGGAATCTCTGTTCAAATGCAGGTTTTTATTTGGACTTGTTCCTAGCTTGACATCTTTGCATTATTGCTTTTTTAACTTTATGAAACACGATCATTCTCTTTGTTATATGAATTCTAGACTTAATGTTGGCTGGATTTCAAACATAGCATCCACTCAGAGAAACAGGGACTGAGGCCCACGTGTTGCACAGCAGTAGCAGAAAGCCCAGCTCAGAGTCATCAGTGGCATATTGGTCTTATGGCCGCCACTTTGGGTTATACCTGTCAGATGAACTGGGACTGGTGGTAAAGCTGGTGGGGAAGCAGGCAGGTCAGCTGCTGGGAACCCCACAGCTGCTGGTTAAGCAGGGACTGCCACAAAACCCATGTCAGCTACCAGGAACCTTTACAGCTAAAGCCGAGGTACTTCTACTCATTTGCAGGTAGAAGACTGACCTCTGTGGATAGGATTTGCAGTGGATTCAATATGCCCCGTAAATCAACTGGAATTGTCCTGGAACACAATATATGCACTGACTGGTGGTGACATTTGCAGAGGGAAAGCTTTTGGAGAGTCCAGGGTACACAAAGGCAGTATCTGACCCATGTGCTACACAAAGCAGCTGAAACAGCCAACACAGTGAACTCCTCCTGACTGAACGAGGATTATTCACGGACATTATTTTGTGTCTAGTGGAATGAAAACCTTTGAGAGAATCACAAGCTGTTGGTGGCGAATGTATTAATTCATTTCTAGAAAGGAAATCAGAGCAGTTTTTTCCCTGGCTCAGTAGTTCCTTAGTGATAACTGCAGTTTCCTGACATCTGTCCTCACTCTTTTTCTCCCCATCCCTGAGAAGAACAGAGCTGATGTGAGAGTTATTTACAAGTGTATACAGGTGTATCTTAGCATCCGGGAGAGAGACTGGAAGAAGTGCAGAGCTCAGTGATTCACCGATCCTGTCTCTAGAGTCTGTCACATCTATTCTGAACAGATATTCTATATAACAGGTACAGTATCTGATCATAAAAAGTATGTCCTTTATATCACAGCTTTGATGCATTGCTTTATGTTTTTATTACAGTGTTTCACACAGAGGGAACTAGAGTGATACTCAATAAATTCCAAGAACAGGAGTACGATTCAAGCTCCTAGCAATATTTAGAGATCATCATTTTAATGAATAGTAGGTCATATAGACAAATGACATTTTATGCTTGCAAACACCACATTGTGAAGAGTAGTGATGTTTAATAGGTACTGTGCCATGTCTATCAGGACAATATACAGCCCCATGTACGAACATTAAAAACATATAAGCAAAACATCCCAAGTCATCACCATTTCTCAGCCTGCAATAACAAACACCTACCCAGCTGTTGACCCCAATCGCAAGTAAAATTAATAAGGCACATTTTACACTTGATCCCAAAGGCTGAGAGATTTGTATGATGTAAGGAATAGACTTGGACATCTTTTACATCATCTTGCTTACTGCGGAACATAGTTTAAATTGCACACTAAAAGCAGATTAGAAAAATTAAATGAGCCTCCAAAGCACACTTTCTTCCTTTTCATGATGAAAATATGAACCATGATGTCTGCTGGCAAATAACTATGTCCAGTCCTAACAGAATGAGAAGATCCATCTGCTCCTCTTGTTTCATATCCTTGGACTGGAGGTGAAATGGAGATAGATTTTGGTGATTCTACACTAGCACTTCAGCTGAGATCAGGAGAGTGCTTTTGAAGTGAATAGTCCTATCTTCCCCGCTTATGTGTACTCTAGTTTAAACTACAAAGCAGCGTTGGAACCAAACT
The DNA here is from genome assembly GCA_035582835.1 of Phoebastria nigripes. Lineage (NCBI taxonomy): Eukaryota > Metazoa > Chordata > Aves > Procellariiformes > Diomedeidae > Phoebastria > Phoebastria nigripes. The sequence goes on along the minus strand of JAYKAV010002809.1, from coordinate 307,173 downwards.
CCCTTCAGAGAAAGCTAAAACAGAAGAACTCCAAGAGTCTGCCTAATGTATCCCCAATGCTAATGGGTCTTCTGGTCTTGTTATTCAGTCTTTGATTATTCAGCCACTTTATTTACCTGTTGAAGATTGGTCTTTTCATTTTCCTTGAGAATGCCTATTCCCAAGGAGCTCTGTGGGCTGCTGAGGGCATGTTTGGAATCTCTGTGCTCTAGAGGAGAATGGGGACAAATACTCACTGTGGCACTTAGCTCTTCTGGAGTCCCAGGATCCTAACACAGCTATGTTAATGTAAATGTATTTTGCATGCTGCATTTTAAATGTGACTTTTGCATGAAGGTGATCTAAGCTTTTGGAGTCACCTCTGCTTGTATCTGTCTGCACCAATTACGGGGACAAGAAAAGCATTAGAATGTGTCAAACTGGCTGTAGGTTTACAAAAACTAAAAGCAATCTAAATAGTCAGCAGTGGAAAAGTGAAGCAATAATCACTGTGAGCTGGTACTTACCTGTTCCCTTCCTTCTGTGCTCAAATGTAGAGTGGCTCCAATTTCTAGAATGTGATTTGCATTCATAAGCCCACACAGTGCTAAGACCTTTGTTTCATGAAGGAAAAAACAAAAAAGTCAGGTCTGTTTCTAACACAAATGCTTTTGCACCTCCTCAGCTACTATGTGGAGGAGTGAAGGCCTCTCATTTTGTACCTACAGGTACAGGCCTGAGTTCAACTTCACTCTAGACTCTGGTCAAAACCTACTTTGATGGAAAACATTGAGAGTTAAAGCTTACCAGTGTGACGCTAGCCAACCACATCCCTACTAACTACAGAACTGGTGTACTGTGCTCAGTTTGGAGCTCCCCAGTACGAGAAAGACATTGACATGTTGGCTTGAGTCCAGAAGAAGTCCATTAAAATGACAAGGCACATGATACAGCACATGTTATGTTAGGAGAGGTGGTATGAACTGGGTTTGTTGAGCCTTGAGAAGAGAAGGCTAAAAGGGTTTCTTATTTCTGCCTTTAACTCCCTAATAGGAGGTTATAGAAGAGAGAGAGCTGACTCTTCTCAGAAGAGCACAGCTAAGGGACAACGTGCAACCATCACAATTTGTTACTAGGGAAATGATGATTAGCTATTAGGATTTTTTTTAAATTTTCTTTTTTTATGATGAAGGTGGTTAACCACTGGAATAGGAGCCAGAGAGGATGTGAAATCTTCGTAATTAAAGATGCTCAAAAATTGTCAGAGAAAAACCCTAAGCAACCTGATCTAGCATGACAGTTGAATCTACCTTCAAACTTGCACCTACTTCAAGCAGCAGATTGGATTAGAAGACCACCAGAGGTCCCATCCAAACTAAATTATTTTATGATTTTTTGATTCTACTTTTATTTACAACGCTAAACCAAGGGAGCAACTGGGTATGAGGGAATTCCTGGCCTTAGGTGGATTTAGGAATCTGGTGGCTTCCAAAACCCTCTGAAGCCAAGATAAAACAAACATTAATATAAAAATTGTGAAAGAAAGGCAAACAGATATGAATAATAAATGGAAGCACTACTGTACCAGTGTGCACCATGAAATACTGCTGCTGCAGTCATTTCAAAGTCTCCAAGATAACAGTAAAAGCAATTACTGAAAGAACAACACATTACCCAAAATCATCAATATGGTGGTTGTGTCTCCCTCGTGCACTAACCCAGCTCAAGGAAAGAGTTTTCGGAGAACAGATTTGCTGATTCCGCTGCTGTTTGTTTAATGACATTGTTTGGCATCTATCCCTGGTTTGCTAAATGGACTCAAGTTGTTATTTTGCAGCTCACAAGTAGACCCAGTGAGAGCAGACAAAAACTTCTGGTTTGTTTTGTGACTCTGTGCACTACTGTCACTGCAGTGAATGCCTTGTCATGTTCATACAGCACCTGTGTCCCCAAGGACTGCGGGGTCATTCACAAACCTCACATGAGGTCACATCCACCCCATCTGGAGCAAAAGGGCTCAGTCACAGCAGAGACATCTGTGAGACTCACCACTGAGCAGAGAGGTGTTTGCTTCTGTCTTGTGCCCTCATTTGTACCAAAACCATAGCCTGCCCCTACACCTGTAAAAAGGAGGTCTAGCTGCCTTTCACTAAAAGGCAYTTTGTGATCAGTCTTGAAGGGTAATTCCCACTTCTGGACCTGTATTTTTCTACAGTCAGTGCTGAGGTGACCGAGAGTGTCCTTTTCAAGGGGAAAGACTGTCAGCTGTTATGTTGAGCATCTCTTTAACATAGGCTGTATGAGACAGCAAGGGCAACTGAATACAATATTTGCTCACTCATTGTGAACACTAGGAGATAGCTATGAGATTCTCAGCACTTGTAGTTCTTTGAAATTACTCTTAATTAAAATATACTAGAAAATCTTGGTAGTTTATGAGTTGATCTGTTGCAAGACAGAGTCAGGAAATGATTTCTGGTTTCCTTCCCTTTCATTCTGACTTCAAATGATGGTTGCAGTGCTCTTTAGCACACACTTTAATTTAGCTTTACACCAACTGATTCCAAATCCTTAATTAAGCTTATTCTTTTTTCCTAATTTTAAAATATGCAGGATTTTTAAGTACAACAAATTATGAAGAAATTAATTCAAGTCATTAATGAATTATTAATTCAGGCTAATAGCGAAAATGTAATAATGATTATAGATATCAGTACCTGCTGTGGGACTTGCAAAAGTGCATTCTATCAGCTCATTGAAACTAAATATTCAAGAAATAAAGACATCCCTGCATCATTTGCAGTCCCAAAACCATGTCCTTGTACTAGACTAAAGTGACATTATGATGTAAATAAATCCTTAGTAACTTCCATTTGTAATTCTAACACTACTGAACAGGTTGCTTGGCAAACAGTGAGCAGTGTAGGCTCTTCAATGCCCAACTGATTTTCTCCTTGGCTTAAGAATGGTTTCTAGTTAAGGCAGAGTTTCACATGCTCTGCAGCCTCGGGAAGAGGAAACATCTTGGTTTGTCTGGCCTGAACTGATGTTACTGTTGAATCACCCAAAACCAACAAGTTTGGTCCTGGCATGAGGAGACAAAGACACTGCTTACTTCTCAAGCTCACAGTAGCTTGACAGAAAACATACCAACGCAGTGTCAGCTCAGGATTTTTTTGTTTATTTGTTTATTTTTTATCTGCCTCAGAGTAAGAAACAATCACACATGTCCAGTCTTCCACCTGAATTTCTGCCCATTTTTCTGTGCATTCTTTGGCACAGGACCCAAGTGCTTTGCATTCATTAACGTATTTCTTTTCCTAGTCTCCTCGTGATACACTAAAATATTACATCCATTTGGGGAAAACTGAGGCACACATGGGACCTTTGTGGAAAAGAGGGACTGATCAGTTCCTTCCACTCCACTGGCACAGCTGACATGTCAGCTTATCCTTCCACCTGGAAAGATACTTAAATTTTATTCCTAAAGAGTGAAGAATCTCTGTGAGTTTATTTCTTTTAAAACCTCTTTTCCCATCCACCATCTGGCTTATCTCCAACATATTTCACATTTGAGATGTTGGTTTCCATTCTACAGCTATTGATTAGAGGAAAAAAACCCACCACTTGCAGATTTTTAAGCACCGATTGCAGAGAGTTTCAACATACTCATTGTTCAGGGTGATGAATCATATTAAGTCTGATGTTTGCTAGGCTGCGTTGCACTTATTTGATACGACATCCAGTACCTGGGATGTGGCAATCTGATGCAACATATCACTGCTCACTGACACACCACCAGAAACACAGACACCCCTGAGATAATGTGGTTATACTTGGATCCCTTTTTAAAGGAGTTTTGAAGTTTTAATTTCTTTTCTGGTAGTACTTTGTCATTGATTCCAGGAGACTGAACCATGCAGTGACTGTGTCCACCTGCCTCATTTCCTCTACAAAGAGGTCCTGAATTTAACCACTGCCATGTTAGACTTCCTATGCAGCCTTATGTTTGTGCTTTAACACTTACTAGGCAAAAATCAGTGACCAGTCCTGCCTGTTTAGGCACAAGAGAGAAAATGGAGCTCCATCCTGCCATTGGGCAACCCAGAGAAAATGGGTTGAAAATAGCAGCTGAAGAGGATCTGGGATTTGAACACACCAGTAAAACCAAGTGAATTGCAGATGTGTGATGGGTTACTGCCCATCATCTAGGCAGTTTCTCACGTATTTCCTTTACATATCATTGAAAGAGGTTCAGGCTGTATTTTCCCTTGTGATTGGGGCAGGTTAGAAGGATGTACATCAAGACTTGCGGAATATTTGTGGTAATCTCTTAAATTTTGTAACTAGATCACATTGGGCTGGATACTTGCAGCCCCAGTACCCTGGGATTCTGATTCAACTGAGTCTTTGTATTGACTTCATTGGGATCTGGATGTGTCCTGAACTGTTGACGATGAGTTTGAATGCCCGTCAAACAAGGACATTAGTGCTCCAGTTGTTTGATTGCATCAAATACATAGAAATACACACAAAGTTGCCAGGATCCTTTCCTTCCTTTTTTTTTAGGCTTTCATTTCCCTGTAAAAATATTAACAATAGCATTTTTCCTTCATTAACTTTCCTAAAACTGCAAAGTTACCCTTGCTATGAAGGAATGTGCAAAGTTTAGAACTTCTGCAATTGGTTTCTTAGAAAACACCTCTGTGAATGGCAACAGATCACCTGCAGGAGGAACCCTGGAAAAAAAGTGGCAATTTAAGTGTTGTCATCAAATTTCTTCAGCCCATTAAGTTGTGCAATTTCGCATATAATCTCCAGTATACTTAACAGAGGAGGGAAGCACCTGGACAAGGAATGGTAAATATAAATCAACAGATAATGATATTCCTCTTTCAGTCACACTTATTACCAAGAGCATCAGAGTCTTTATGCTTATCCATTTAGAATAATATCAGCCTGAACAGATATGGCTGGCAGTAATTACAGGATACAAACTGACGGATTTGAAGTTGAAGAATTTTCCCTATTTAAAAGTGCTAAAAGCAGAGAGGTAGAAGGATGTTTTCCTCTTCATTTATTTATCTTCTTTTTTTGTTTGCTTGCCTGTGTCCCTTCCATTCTTCTCATTTTCACTGATTTGGGGAGGTGACAGCATTGTGCTTCTGCTACTCTCTGGCCTAATGACGCTGTTTGCATTTTTGTAGAGGTTACATAGCACTTTTTTCCACCTTCTCTTTGATATGCAGAGATCTGATCAATGCAATAGAAGGGAATCAGAACTGATATGCCAAGATACAGAGACTCTCCAAATTTCTACTTGCAGTCTTCAGTAATGGCCTTGTCTGTGGAGGGCAAAAGTCCCTAAAGGATCATGTGTGCTACTAAAGGAGTTAGTGTTCCTTACTATAAACACAGTAGGCTGTTTCTTTCTACAAATGTGCCTAGTCATTACTACTGTTTACTTTTTTTGAAAAACATAAAATTCTCATTGCTCCTGCCTACAGAATGAGACATGAGCTAATGATGCTTTGCAAAGAAGTTCAGTCTCGCTGGCATGGGAGTGATCCAAACTTAACAATATGTCAGATTCAAAGTTATCTTTACTGACATTTCTGAGAGTTGATACTGGCAATGTAATTGTGGATGTGGAGTCACTTACAGTTCTTCAAAATGCTGTTTAAAATCAAGATACTGGGTTAAAAAGGCAATCCAAAGAGAAGATTCTTTCTACTTTTAAATACATCCTTAAATGACACTAATGGAGCTGCAACTCTCAAAAGCTGATCTGAATATGGCCCTAAGCATTTTTAACGGCTACATACCAAGTCAAGGCTTGATCCTCCATGCTCTGTGCATCCAAACCTCCCACACAGCTGCCTCTTTCATGAAAGCATAATCATAAGAGCAGAGGAACAGCCCAAGTGCTTGGTGTTACAGCAGTGGAAGGCAATAGCAAACCCTAAACAAGAATTTAGTTTGGATAGTTATCAAATCCACCATTTCTATAAATCACCTGAATTCTGGGCTCTCCTCATTGTGTGCTGTCATGTATCTATGTTGCACTGATGTCTTATGATGTAGGCAAATTACCAAAGGAATTGGTATGAAGCAGAATTTATTTGGATTTGAATCCAAGTCTATGACAGTTACAGAAATTAACCGCAAAATACCCTCTAGCCCAACTGAATGTACACTTTCAAAGATTACCTCAAGTTCATTCCTATTTACTGGAAACTGATTCATATGGTGCAAGAGAGAATGCTGGATATTATATATGTCACACAGCAGGTTACTACCAATACTTAAAACTGGAATTGAGAGATAATACTAAAGGCTTCATTGAAATTCAGAATGAGATAAATGAGTAGAAATTACATTTTTCAGAGAATAACGAAGGCTTCAGGGCTCATTCTGAGCTCACTGTAGTCATATATTGCTGCAATGCCATTGACACTGGAGAAGTTATACTGGATATACACTGTTGTAACTGATATCCAAATGGGTTCTTCAATATTAATTAAATTGTATGACAATGTGAAAGGACATGATTACGACAATTTGAGGCTTTATCATGCCTGTTTCTTAAAGGAGGAGAAGACAAGAGAGCTAATGAAGGAAAGGAACTAGATTTTCTGATTCAGATGCAATTCTGCTGCTTTAATTCCCTCCCCACCCCCCCAGCCACAAAGGATCCAAGCCAGAAGATTTCCCCACAAAACCCTACAGAAAATATGAAACTTTGCAGGAAAACATCATAAATATATTTTTTAAAACATTTTACTTCTTTTTACTTCAACTTTTTTCCCCACAATGGAAATATTCATAACGTGCTGGTTTTGGTTTTTTCCCAGAGTAGATGGTACTTTGTGCATACCTTTTCCCATGGCATTAAGCTGCATATGTTGAAACAGCTGCTGAAACTTGTTTTACCACAGCGCGTTAAGCGTTCTTTACAATGCCAGCAATCGGCATGAGCAGGGTAGGAAGGCACATGGAGAGTTGATCTGAGGCGCGTGTGGGGATTGCAAACATGACCTTGGACGCACTGTATTTTTTTTTTTTGTGCATGCAGGAGTTGGGGTGTGTAAAGCATCAGCGCCCAGAGAGGAGAGGAAGGATCCTGCCCAGCAGGGATAGCCCCCTCCCACACTCCGTGCCTGGGATGTGTGGTGGCAAATCTTCTGATGCTTCAGCTCTGCCCTTTCCCCACAGTGTTTCTGTAGCTGGAACAAACCGGCATTTCATCTTTGGGTGCAACACGTTGAGAAGCCTTGGACTAGCTCCAGTTCCCATCCATGGCAGGCTCAGTTGTGTAACTTCTGCAGGAAAGGGGCAGTTCTCTGCTCCCTCATTGCAGCTAGTCTGTCACCATCACCAGTATCACGCATTTTGGATGCAATCCATCTTGCTGAAATCTAGGTCACTGCGATGAATGTGTCTGACCCAACCTCATCATCCTGAGCTCTCATTGCAGCCAAATAAGTTTTGGTCAATATATTTGGGGGAGTTAAGGTGTGATTCATATGATGAAATGCAGGTGCCTTCTTTGGGGTGAGCTGAATCACTGGCTGTCCTCTTTGACTGAAATGACTAGATGGGACCTCAGAAAACCAGCTGTGATGTAGACAGCTGTATTACAGGCACACATAAACAGATGAGCTGAATCTTGTCCTCTTTGCAACTGCAGTCAGTAGAAAGTGTAGTAGAGCAAGCTCTTCATGTGAGTCCAAAGCACAGCAGTGCCCTCTATCTTGTTTTCATTTGGAAATCACAGCTTTTTGGCTCGGGAGTTTTCAACTTAAAACTGGTAAGAAAAAAGTGTCTCGTTCAGAACCACTTACATTATCTCATGGTAAAAATCAACAATTAAAAACCTCATTAAATACAAACCTTCCTCCTTCGGGGCGTAATTCAGTATAAGCGATTTTCCCTTTTCTCGTTGCTAAACCCCTCTATTCAACTACCCACAGAGAGAAGAGACCATCTAGATGTCACCCTATGAGTTCTTCTCTGTAGGACTCTCCTCCTTGTAACTGTGTGGAATCGCATACATCCTCCTACAATGAGGAATATTTTGCCCTTATAGAGACACCATGGGGTCTCTTACTTGCTCAGTGTTTCCCTTGCAGCCAACATGAACAATAGTGCAATTTTGTTTTGTCATTAGAGTGCTAAAAAATTACTTTTATTCAACTATAGTAATTTCCTCAACCTCTGCAAAATGCTGGCACTGATAGCAATATTTTCTATTGGGTTTAGGAATAAATTAGTTGCCTCTGAATGAAGGATGTCTCTGACTGATCTCCACTAAAGCAAGATTTACCTGGAGATTTATTGCAGCTTTGCCTTTTTCTTTCCCCATGGGAAAGTTCACAAATGATGCGGCAATCTTATTCCAGTAATACTGTGCTTAAACACACTTCACGGATTATTTGGTATTCAGGATGTTCTTCCTGCATGAAGAGAAAAAATAGCCAGTTGGTAAAACCAGACTGAGATTTTCAAATAGTATGACAGTGAATGTTTAACAAAACAAATCTTGCTTGCATCTCATTCAGACAATAACCACGCGGAAAGTACCTGCATTGAAATAAATGCCTTAATGTGAGGATTGCAAAGCAATAGAAAAGGTTGAGTGGAATCTCATTGCATTCCTGTGAGGAACAGATATTTGCATTTTATTGGTGAGTAATTTGAATTATGCTAGTTCAGCGAATTACCCCAAGCTGTGATGAAATCATAAATAAGTGCAAGAATCCTAATTCCTGGTTCTCTGCTTCAGTAGGTCGCTTTTCRGATTTCTGGCCCCTCTGGAAAGATGAAATTGAGGCCATACCTACAGCACCTGGCAATCAGTAGGAGCATGGCAAACAGACTCAACCCACAATTTGTCCGCACACTGCTGCGGCCACTGCATCAGGAGCAGCCGAGCTGTGCCAGTGTGGTGCTGCGCACCAGCGAGTGAACTCAGCCTCTCAGCAAGGCTTATGGGCTTGGTACTAACCTGGAGACCGCGTTCCCAGCTTGACACTAACGCTGTCTCTGCCAATGCCCTGGCTACCTTGGAGACATCTGCCTTGCACTGTGGGCTTCACTTCAGAGGAGTTTTCAAGTTCCAGAAACGCTACCCAGGCTGTGCCCGTCTCCACATCAAGGTTAAAGCATGTGCGAAGACTTGCCACTTTTTGTGGCCCTGAGCAGATCACAGCAGTCAGTCCCCAAACAGGGCCCACCATTTCCAGTCTTTGATGATTATATTTGCTATAATGTGATTAAGCAAGGGTGTGGTTTTAAAATCTGACTACAGCTGGAGACAATGGAGATACTTTTGAATGCTAAGCCTTCAACAGTTGGAATATTTGGCCTGAAACACCAAAAGAGAAGAGTTTCAAGTGCAATAACTCCTGGGGGGTGAGCAACAAACTCAATGCCCTCTTCCTCTCTMCCTCAGCTTCAGAGCCAGTGAACCCAAACAAATCAAATCTGCTGGCTTTGATTTCCTGAAGCCTTCCAGCTAAAACTGATGGTTTGTGTGTGGCTTTAATCCCGGTACTTTCCAGCTCCCAGTTTCTGTTTCATTTATTAGTCACCTTTCTGTATTATAAGAAGCTCTAAGCTGTAATATTGCTTGTGGAGAATGAAAATAAAAGGCTTAGTCCACAGAGAATAGTCCTCATGTACAGCTTTTGTTGAGACTACGTGGGGGCATTAGGCTTTTTAACACTAAAATGGTGATGCCTTTGGAAAGAGTGGAACTGTTGCTTTCTGTGAAATACGAAGGGCCTGATCCCAATCTTATTTATAATGAAGTAAATTAATAGTGACTGACAGGAACTCAGGAATTGCTGCACCATTTCAAGCCAGGAATCCAGCTCTTGCAGCTCTGTCTGTGACCCTGGCCAGCAGCGGTTACATTAGAGGACGTGACAAGAAAGGCTTTAGAAACAATTACAGCATGACCTGCTTATAGAGAAGACTCCTTCCTAACCTCCAGTTCAAAGGTTGGTTTGTGCCTTGAAATATGAGCACACAGATGTTAGATCTGAGCCTATCTAAAGGCTCAGATAGGTTACTTTTAGTCATTGTCATTTTAACTTCATTTTCTTACATAGAGATTCTTCAATTTCAGTGAAATCAAGGTATTACATCATCACAGCAGCCATAAAGTCCCATATTAATCTCATGAGACTGACAGAAACTGGGTATAACCTGACACATGAGATCTGAACGGAAAAGCAAACAAAAGACTTCCAGGAAAGCAAGCGTGCCCTTATTCACTCCCTAGGTTAGGCAGGCTTTGTTTTACACGTGCATGGGGACACACTTGTTGTGTACATAGCAAGATTGATCATATAGTGAACATCTGGAATTCATGCAAATCCCTCCTCAATCAAACACTAAAAGCCCTGTTTTATAGCATTCCACCAGCTGTGTTAAAACACATCTGACATCATATCTGCACTCCAGCTGCCCTTGTGCCCACAGGTCTCTCCKTCCCCAGAGAGAAACACTGTCTCTCTCTACTGAGGCAATCTGCAGGAAGAAAAAGGGAGAGGAACCTCCTCCTGCACAAAGGAAAACCAAGCTGATCATAAAACTTGTTCCCTTACAAGCAGCTGGGAAAAGTCACATACAAATCATGGCAGCTTGCTTTTGCAGAGATTTGTGTGAACATTTCCTCAAGCTTCAAGTCACATGGATTTAAACTGTGTTTAGCTCTATGACTGGCTTTGAACGATTCCCAGTATTGAAAGTACCTTGGGAGAATCTTCTCCCTTTCATATGAAATCGTAACCAGCATGCCAAATCAAAAGTGACTCTGTCTGAGGACATTTGGGGGACATTTGCTACAGGGAGCAGAACAGGGATATGACCACAAGGAATTGACTGGGGCAGGACCACGTAATGGAGAAACTACTACATGCTTATGGCTTAGAAGTATTAGCAGGACAGCTCATCACAGCCCTGGTCTCCCACTTCTGCTGTCCTGCTCTCCAGTTCCWGTCCTGCCTCCACACCTCCTTCAGCCTCTCCCCACTCTGTTCCCAGTGTTCCTCTACCTCTGCTCGCTGGTTATGTTGCACAGGGTACATGCCCTAGTGGGAGAACTGCTCACCCAGTACTGGAGGATGGAGGGAAAACAGTGGGGAACAGAACTGAACATATCCTGGGCAGGGGACCTGCAAAAAGGCCTGAGAACCCCATTGCTTTAAAGTGGTGACTGTTTTCCAATGTTTGTGCAATTCACAGCACAGTGTAGGCTCTCGACTAAAAAAAAATAAACAGTCTATTAGCTGGGAAACAAATATATATCTTAATAAACCTATTTTTACAACAGATGGAAATGTTGAGGATTTACTAGAAAATAATAAAAATTAGAAACTGGGGTTTGTAGAAAACTGATAAGAGGAGGAAAAGAACAAATACATAGCCTGCAGAATTAAGGCTAATAAGAACAAAGGAAATACTAATGATGGTGCTGCTACTTTACTAGATAGAAATGAGAGAAAGGATAATCTTATCCAATGAGGAGGAAAGTATTTTCTGTCAATTAGTAAAAAAGGCATTAAATTAAATTAAAGTTGAATACTGCATCTGGATTACTTGCAAGCAAAAACCTTAAAAGAGCTGTCTGAGGAGCTTGTTATATAGTTGATTGAGAAGATCCAGAAGGCTGAAGGGAAACTAATGCTGGTCTAATATTTGGAATAGAGTAGGTGATATGACCCTGACATTCTTCCCAAGCAAAGTAACGGCTGGCTAGTATTGGTTTCAATTAACTTAGAAAGAAAGGAGGCTAAAATAACAAGGCTGAGTTAGCAGGAAAGGAGTCTTGTCAAACTGACTACAAGCTTATGACTCTGTAAACTTGGTTAATAAAGGTCACAATGTTGATATAACRTATGATGTCTGGATGTTCAAAGAACCGTAGTTTGGCTGTAGATCCCCCAGTAACACAGCCAAACATGCCACACGGTAGTTACAACATGACTCCAGTCGCCCCTTCCCTAATGTGGCTGCATCAGGGCTTGGTCATCTATCAGGTACTTGGGCTTCATAAGGCATTTGGCTTGAGATGTGTGTTATTTGATAAGTGAAAAGAATGATTAAAATCCACCTGACACACCTAAAATTGATATAAATGGCTGTCTCACAGCATGATTATGGATGAGAAATCGTTAGAAAGTACACGAATTTCTGGTGAGAGATTGCTGAGAGCTGTTCATCTTCCTAAACTCTTGAACATTTTTGATGATCTGAAAGAAAACTTAAAATCATTGCTGATTCAATTTGGAGATGACACGTAGAATGGGGACATGACGAATAACAAATAAGACAAATACTGATGGGGGTATTACTGACAAATTACTGATTTGGATAGCATGATAAGTGGATTACCGCAAAAACCAATGTGTTTTAATACAGACAACAAGTAAACCAGACATTCAGCAGTGAAGAATGAAGGTTCTGCTTCAACACTGGGAAGTAGTCTTTAAAAATGRCTCCATGATTATGACAAATGACCATCTGACAACAGGAGGGGCTATGGCAAAAGGGACAGAGTAGTTACTCTGTACTCTATGTACCTGTCTGTGTACATAGAGTAACTGGAAATTACTGAAATATTAGGTATACTCTTGTAAACCAGGTGGATACTAGATAAATTCACATTTGAAGTAAGGGATATGATGAGATAGTGAATTATTCACTGTAACAACTTGCAACATTTGTTCTCAACTCCTTGTCACTGAAAAAAATATGATCACATATTTCTAAAGGACTGGGTCAAACAAGAAGTCCCATGGCCAGTATTCTACTCAAGCCCAGACTGCAAGATACTTTTTGATTCATAATCTATGAAGTCTGCTTGGGGGTGTTAGATGTTTTTTTCTTCAAATATTAAATAACACCAACTTCTGCATGTTCATCTTGCTACAGAAGTGAACACCATTTCTGAAATTCAATAAAATTTCTTCAACTATCATATAATATTAAAGGCATCGTCGAAAGCCCATGGGAATTGGAAAGAATTTTTCCATCTTCTTCACTGGTCTTTGGGCCAGCCTTTTACAGGGGGATCCCAGGGACAGTGGTTTCACCAGTCATTCTGTAAAATACCAACATGGCAATGTGGGCCCCTCCAAATGCTACCCTATGTCACTGAGATACAGCAACTGTATCTTAAGTTTATGACAGCTTACGATGTAAACAAAATCTTCAGTTGAGTTACAGGCCAGTACTTGCTTCAATATTTTCTGTGATCTTGCATTTATGATTTTGTACCATTTTCTTACACCACTGAAGTGTAAATTTCATGAATAAATTCTATTATCTCTGGAACTTCACTGATTAAAAAAAGAGCACATATACGGTTCCAAAACAGTTAAATTCATTATTCTCACACATCATAAGAAGAGTTGCATGAACAATCCATACTGAATAATTTACTCAGTAAATTTACAGTTTTAAGGTGACTTTTTAAAATAGCCACCTGAGTTATCTGCCACTGCCAGATGAATCTTTTGTGGGGGCATATTTGCACACATAGCTGATACAAAACCCATTTCCTCTGAGTCTTTATGCAAGCATTCAATATTGGCACTGTGGGTCTGATCACTTAAATAATTGCTGATTGTCTTTGTTCTCTCATTAGATTCCTACCCACAACCCCTGCCCCATCCCCTGCAAACATGAGCAGCCTTAATACGTTTTGCTGTCTGTGTGGTGGACAAAAATTTGGGAACATAACTGTATAAAATGATTGGATCACTGACTCCATCCTCTGATCTTTCAGACGTTGTATCATTGAATCTCATTCAGAAGTGGATCAGGTAGAACACCAGGGGTTCGGGGTTGCCCCCACACATCCCTCTACACAGCTGTTGAGGAATCTGCTTTCTTGGATAGATGAGAAATTCTCAGTTTGGAGTCTGTTTCATTTAGGCTGCTTCTTTTAATTTCATGATTACACTTCTTGTGCAARCACTCTCCTTCACCTTAAATCACTCCCTTTCTTTCCTAGCATTTACTTCTCCAATATTTTTACAGTGAACAATCCTACCTACTTCTCAGCCTTTGTTTTGGTACACTAAACATGCTTTTCTCTGAGATGGACTTCTCCATATCATTTTAGCAATTCCTCTAATCACTTAGTTCAGATTAAATTTCTCTCTCAACTGCTAGTCATAAATTTTATTCCAGATGAAATCTTAATATTTCTTTGTAAAATAACAGTCTTTAAGTACCCTGCCTGAGACACAACAAATACATTGCATTTATTTCTTCACAACTGTGCTACATTTAAGGCCTGTATGGTTATTAATGACTGACATGTCTAAGAGAGATAATAGATGGGTGCAGTTCCATGTTTTAATTGATCTGATGACAGGGCTGGTTTAAGAGATTCTTACCATCTCAGACATTTGTTTTTCTGCTTTTTTTCAGTAATGCTGACACAAACTTCTTGCTTCATGCTTACTGCTTCTGTTTCAGACCAGGAGAAGTATTTGGTGCCCAACAGCTACCATTTTTAACAACTCTCCAATATTGCTTCTTCCTATGAATCCTTCCTTCTATTACATCCTTGATTCATCCAAGTCTTTTCCCCACTTCTGCAGTTTCTAGATAAGGAGCTCCCAGCTCGCTGTAGACATTCTTCTAATTTGTCCTTCAGTACAGGCATTTGCACTTTGTATTTTTGCATTTTGTCATATTGCCTGATGGATTTGAGTATGTTCTAAAGACCACACAAATCTCCCACCTGGTAYTATGAGCCGCTCCATCATCAGCAAATATCAGAATCAGTTGTAATTCTATGCCAACAGTTTCAAAGAAAACATCAAATTGGATCTGTCCGAAAAATCTTCCTTTCAGGAATGTCTCTAGTAACCTCTCTTCAGTACAGTGGTTCCTGTCTCAGCAAAAATGGCGCGCTCTCTCTCTTTTGGCCTCTTCCTTATCCATGTTATAATTCCTCTATTAATCCCTCATCTTTCCCATTTCAGTTTCCTGTGGCACTACAGAAAGTCAACCCACATACACAAATTTTCACAGAGACTGAGCAACCGAAGAGAAAGATGATCAGAAATACCACTGAACAATATTTACTGGAATAATACTGTCTTTAGGTGGTCCAGGAAAATGCTCACATTTATTGAAACTCTTAGGTCTTTATTACTTGGCATGATCAACTAAGTAAGTTTGATAGAATAACCTCTTCCCACACAATTTATGATATTTTCAGTTTTCAAGTGTTTCTTGATATTTGTGCCTGGAACTAGACCCAATGAATCCTCTGTGCACTTATTTACTGCCTAAAATTACAAGACACCTAACATGAACAGAGCGGTGACCGTGGTGAAAATGAGCTTCTTCCCTCACTAGCAAATTGCTAAATTATACTCATGAAATTTGGGGAAAACAACAGCCTTCATAGGACAGTTTTAAGTGCAAACAGCAGCAATGCCCTTTCCCTAGGGCTTTGAGTGCACTCTTAAGCTTTCTTGGTCTTGACTTCATTTCCCTTTAGGCATACACAGCCATGGGGGCCAAGGGTTTCCTTCTAAGCTCTTGAATTGACTCTCAGAGTTTACAGCTATTCATTAACCTATGGTTTAAACCTTCCATCTTTAATATATTTTGGAGATGATAGAATAATGCATCTGCACAGCTCTGTATCCTACTTAAAAAACATGCCTGGAGATAGAGTGAGCATAAAGATATTTAAGCAAACTGATACGTGGACAAGTGGGTAAACATTTGACTACATGATTGTCAAAGCTCATTGCCTGTTTTGTCAGGAAGGGATCTGTCTCAGCAGCTGACAGGAACTGTCAAAAACATGCTGTATTTTGCATATGATAACTTAATAATGATCACAGCCTGGCTGAAGCTCTATCAAAGTTCAGGCCAATCAGACACATAGCTCATAAATGAAACATCTCAGGAATGATAGCTCACTGGAAGCAGCAAACTAATACCTTCTTTTTTTTTTTTTAAAGCAGATTAGTGAATAGTATTATTCACTGTGATTTTTTTTTTTTACAAATAACCAGAATCAAAAGGCCTTCTCCAAGTGTATTAGAAGGCTGATCATATTCCAGGAGAAGTGTATAGAAGAAGATTGCCCACAAAGGCTGACAGTGGAGAATAGTAACTCCCTGGTTGTGACTATGCAGCTCAACATTTTGTTTCTGGAGGGGCAGGAGGCACTGCGTGATCTGCCTCCTCTCCAGATACAGCCTCACGGATGACCTGTCACTAGACCTACCCTGCCTGGTGCTGTGAGAAACCAACCCCCCATGCACATTCAGACTCGTGGGGTCCTGTGTGCCCTGACGATGGTTACTGACCAGGGATGAGCCTCTATTTGCATGTTTGACATGTGAATGGCAGCAAAGGTTGACCATGCACACTGGTCTTGCAGCCAGGTCGGTGTGCAGTGTGGGTTCAGCCCCTGTACTCACTGTGCTGGCTTTTCCAGTGATACAGGCAAGCCTTGCAATGTCCACCTCAATGGGACGRTGAGAATTTATTCTTGCTCTATCAAACTGGATGCAGGACAGAGTTCAAATTACATCAATTACATAGTATTAAACTCAAAATAATGCAAGAGTATTCAGGTTATGAGTCGGTTGGGAGCACACCCGTTTGCTGTCACAGAACCATGTTGTTATCAACCAATCATTAAGATGGCTGAAGAAGAGAGGAAGAAGAGATTGCACAAGGCTCTCTGCCATCTCCTGGGATAATCTCTGCTTTCCGCTGTTTCTATTATTGTTTAACTATGTGCAGTGAATGCATGTTGGTATTCTTTACCCTCCTTTGAACCAGTTAAGGCTGCAGGACACCTCACCTGGCGTCAGTCCCAAGCTGCACTGCTGTGGGCTGCTGCTCCATGGGCTCAGTGAACCGTTCTTCCACCTTGGGCTGAGCAGCATCAAGCCAGAGCAGATGTAGGAACATTACCTTGATGCACTCRGCGGTCCCCCTTCCAGTAGGGGAAGCATCACTGGAGACCGCCTCACACTGGTGATGGCGATATTCCTGCTGAGGTGGCGGCCCCACACATGCAGCAGTCAGGCCTCAGGCCCATACTCAGGGAGTGCAGTGAACACCCTGATGCCATTTCCCCAGTGTAACATGCTGGAAAATACCATCCAGGTGTGTAAAATACACATCTGAGGGAGTAAATTAATGTGTTAAGGTGTAAAAGGCCCTTTTGGAGACCTGAGTGCTTGAAAATTCAGATTTTGTGTCCACCTTGAAACAGAAGCTCAGTGCTGGTCTAAGGCAGAAATCAGGTGTGTTTCCCTTTTATTGTGATTCCTCTTTTTCAAAGATTGAGAATTTGAAATAGATGAATGTAGCTAGATGTAGATGATTGGTCTTTTATAAACATTCACTCTTCTTTTTTTCCCCAAACAACTTTTCACAGACGATTTGAAGCACAACCATAATACTTTGCCTTCATAGTAATCAGGTTTTCATATTTTGTGTGCTTATTGTTCATTTGTTTTTTAGGGTAGGTATTTTCTGTGCAATAATATCCATTGATCATACTGAATTGCAAAAATATGTCTCAGTACTGTTGTTTGATTTCCTGACTTTTGACTGGCTTCTGGTCCTGCTTAGCTGAATTATGGACTGGAGAGGCCTACAGCCTGACCCTTCTCCAAGGGTATTTGGCTACCTCTTCAATAACCCTTTCTTTTCATGACTTTTCAAATCAAAACAAATGATGAACTCGGCTCAAGCGCTAATGCAGATTTTATTTTATTTTTCCTGAGAAGGGCATAAGCATAAAGAACACTTAATCAGGCATAACAGACAAAAAAGTTATTTATTTTTCTGAATGATTTATAGTCCCGTTTCTTCTTTTGTTGTTGCAGAAAAGAAGGAGGAATTAAAGTAGACGTTCATTACTCAAAATGGCAACAGTCCCATTAGGGAGGGACAGCAGAAGGAAAACATAGCCATAATTTTACTTATTTTATGAGAGATGAGCTCTTCCATACTTCTCTGAGCAGATGATGGTAAGTTCAATATAAAGAAATACAACACCAGTACAATAAATAAGAAAGAGACGGATTACTGATATTGTCTCAGGAGCATCATATAGAAATAAATTCACTTTCTGTTACATTCTGATGTGCTACTCACATATGCTGAAGTAGCACACCTGGGAGGGCATAAGGTGAAGAAACTAGGGTTGGAAAGGATGTTTCAGCAGCTCTCACTTTTGTAACAGGAATTTTCTTAGGTCTACCCACACTGCGGGGCAAAGGGCAGGCTCAGGCACGCTGAGCCCAAACTTTCCAGCCATGCTGTTGGCTTCAGCTTGACAATAATATTCCTGCAATATATAGTATCCATCCCATAAGTGAGACAACTGTGCTGTCAGTGCAAAGGGTTTCCCTTAGCTGCTCTCTGGCTTTCTGTGGTATTTTCACCCCAGCACAAGCCATATGGGAATGAGTACTCACACACATAAAAAAAAAGTGTCACTCTTTGCAAAATGTCTTTTCTGCCCATGTTGTTCAGAATGGCCCAASTCACACTGGAACTGCCTAAATAACAGATTTGACATTCAGAAGAATTTATTCAAAGGACACCAAGACTTTTTCAAAGTCTGCTCATATGGTGCATAAATGGACGTATTAAGTACTTACAGATATCTGGTCCTTCCTGTAGATGCTGAACACTTGCAACACGTACCCCGAGTGCCTTTTGAAAATTGGTCCCAGCACAGAGGTGCCTAACACAGAACTGCAGCTTTGCATGGGCTTCCTTTGTTGGTGGCTACTCACCACTTGCAATGTGAGCTACAGTAGCCAGAGACTGTCAGCTCCTTAACAAATTTCCATAATTTCATTAAGCGCAATGATAATTATGTGAAGTGCTAAAAAATGCTTTGTTTGGCTTATTTGAAAGCTGCTGTAATGGGGGAAAGAAAGGCATAAATAAGATGCTTTGTCTCCATTTTCAGTCTGTTTGCTAATTGTAAAGAAGCAAAAGGGTCTAAACCCCCCTTATTTGATCCTGTTATTGTCTGACAGCAAGGGAAACGTCCTTGGGAGGAACAAACTGTCAATCTGTGTATAAAGACAAAGCAGAAAAAATTGCAACCCTGATAAATTACTGAAAATAATTATGAAAATTGAAAAATGAGAAAAAGTATGATTATGGTCCAACCAGAAAAAAAATGTTTTTAGTTTTTATCAGCAATGGAGGGAGTATAGCAGTATGCAATCGGCTCTTAAACTGACAACTCCGCATGATTCCTTGATGTAATTTGGATGAAGCTGGATAACCTGTGATTTACTAAACTCTCTCCAGTTAGCAAATCTGGTCAGGGTTTCCCAGCATATCAACATGGTCATCCCACTGTGTGTCGGTTGCAGGTTATCCTCTCGCTCTGCTCTGAGCTGTGAGGATATGCGTGTGCACAGCTGTGGATGTAAATCAATTTCTGGCCTGTCAGGTAATGCACACATGAAACCAGCCCCAAACTGCCTGAACTTAGCTTATAATGGCTGATGGAAAGAAGTGATCATTCTGTTCATTAGTACTTCTTCTTGACTAGAAACAGGCAGTATTAACAGTACAGGGAAAGCAACGGTTTTAGTGCTGGATGCTGCAATACTCCTAGAGTTGATTAACATAAATTGAGAGCTGTTTTGTTTCTTTTTAACTAGTTCTGTTGGTTTATTAATGGGAGGAAAAAAAAAAAAAAAAGGTGTGCAGATAAGCTACAAGGTTGGAATCAGTGAGAAAGAGCCAGGAACCGAATCTGTCTCTCTCAAGATGTAGGCTAGCCTCTTCAATACCAGGTCATCTTTCCCTGGAAATAGTGGATTAAGAAATTATAGTGTATGAAAATAAAATAACTGTTTATTACATTTGTGTGGTTCTTAATCACTGCTCTTGACACAGCTGGTATCTCTTTAGGAAAGCTGAGGTTAAGGAAATGTCAGTTGCTTTTCAGTCTGCAACAAAGAATTTGTGAGGTCATATATTCATTTCCACGGTGAAAAACTGTGATGTTGCTATTGAGAACTATAATTTTATTATATGATCAAGCAACTGAGTGGGTTCCTAAAGCAGGAATGAATGGATTAGATGATCTTTGAAGGTCCCTTCTGACCCAAATCATTCTATGATTCCATGAAAATCTGGGGCTATGTTCTTTGCTTTGGTGTCTGTAAATTCTTCTATCAAAAAAATCTGCTTAAGTAGAAATATGTGCCTCTAAATTAACAACAGTCTGGGCCCTTTTGATTGATGGATGCCCTGGATCTTGTGAAACAGGTAACTGATATCTGGTAAGGATCTATGCATGAATTACTTTGCTAAGCAAATTCATTACAAATCCTTCATGTTAGTTGAAGGAGGCTTAATTGTTTGGTGATATGTTATAAGCAATGGTAAACAATCACCCCCCTCTTATAATACAGTAATAGGATGCTAGGGAGGGAAGGAAATGTTCCCTTGAGTTTGTTCTTAACAGATAAACTGTCGTGTCTGGCCCAAAGGATAATAAAATATATTTACCGTTCAGGTATTTGTGCCTGTTGTCCCAAATTGATTGCTATAGGATAGTTATGTTAAACGATGGGATCTCTTCTGCTCCTCCATTGCTTTCTCCTGTTTATTTAAATTAAAAGGTCTTAATACTTCCCAACACTTTTGTCATTCCCCCAGCAGAAGATGGGAACGTTCATAGAATCATAGAATCGGTTAGGTTGGAAAAGACCTCTAAGATCATCAAGTCCAACCGTCAACCCAACACCACCATGCCCACTAAACCATGTCCCTAAGCGCCATATCTACACGTCTTTTAAATACCTCCAGGGATGGTGACTCAACCACTTCCCTGGGCAGCCTGTTCCAATGCTTGACAACCCTTTTGGTGAAGAAATTTTTCCTAATGTCCAATCTAAACCTCCCCTGGCACAACTTGAGGCCATTTCCTCTTGTTCTATCGCTTGTTACTTGGCAGAAGAGACCGACACCCACCTCGCTACAACCTCCTTTCAGGTAGTTGTAGAGCACGATAAGGTCTCCCCTCAGCCTCCTCTTCTCCAGGCTAAACAAGCCCAGTTCCCTCAGCTGCTCCTCATAAGACTTGTGCTCTAGACCCTTCACCGGCTTTGTTGCCCTTCTTTGGACACGCTCCAGCACCTCAATGTCCTTCTTGTAGTGAGGGGCCCAAAACTGAACACAGTATTCGAGGTGCAGCCTCACCAGTGCCGAGTACAGGGGCACGATCATTTCCCTACTCCTGCTGGCCACACTATTTCTGATACAAGCCAGGATGCCATTGGCCTTCTTGGCCACCTGGGCACACTGCTGGCTCACATTCAGCCAGCTGTCGACAAACACCCCCAGGTCCTTTTCTGCCAGGCAGCTTTCCAGCCACTCTTCCCCAAGCCTGTAGCGTTGCATGGGGTTGTTGTGACCCAAGTGCAGGAGCCGGCACTTGGCCTTGTTGAACCTCATACAGTTGGCCTCAGCCCACTGATCCAGCCTGTCCAGRTCCCTCTGCAGAGCCTTCCTACCCTTAGGCAGATCGACACTGCCGGCCAGCTTGGTGTCATCTGCAGACTTACTGAGGGAGCACTCAATCCCCTCGTCCAGATCATTGATAAAGATATTAAGAACTGGCCTCAATACTGAGCCCTGGGGAACACCACTTGTGACAGGCCACCAACTGGATTTAACTAACTCCATTCACCACAACTCTTTGGACCCGGCCATCCAGCCAGTTTTTTATGTGGTGAAGAGTAAACAAGTAAAAATGTTACAGCTAGATAAAGTCTCTTTGGTGCAAACAAAGAGGGGGAAGATGCAGGATATGAAACAGCAACAGGGGACTGAGAGAGGCTTTCTCACACTTGCAGCGTCCTCCTGCTCTTGCTTGTGGAGCTTGGCTATTGGCTTCTGGAGAAGCCTGAAGGCCCCACGGGCACAGACAAATATTCACACCGCTCTTCAACAGGCTCCCTGTGAATCCCTGCAGGATAAACTGAGTTTCATTTTGATGTTTTGTGTTCAGTGCACCCTTAAAAACCTGGCAACAATATCTATGCACATTTCATTTATTTCCCAGTGACTGGTTATTTTCAGTGAAAGTGTCATCTTCAATATTTATCTGAGCTTACAGCTCCTTCCCTGCAAATACTATAAAAATGAGCTTAGATGACATGGTGAATTTGTGATGATTTATCTTCCACAATAGTAGTACTTAATCTGTTCAGACGCTGGCCAAATAGTATCCAATAAAATGCACAGGGGTAGGACTGAGTCGTCTTCATTATGGTGTGGGAACACTCTATTACCCAAGTGCCAAGTGGCCTTTTGACTTCAGTGGAACTTCTTGTTGGATAAAATGCTGTTACCTAATATGAGCAAGTGTAATCAAATAATTCCCATCATTATCAAGCACACTATTATATCCTATAACTATATAGATTCTTATCTTGCCAAGCCAATTTTAATGGGGTGAAAGGTTCAGTTTTAAGGAGGATAAAAGAAAACAAATGCTGAAAGGATCAAATATGTCTCTGAACCCAGTCCATGAACACCGGTGGGACTATAGGATACTGGAAGGATCTGAGCTTGGACCATTATATGTTTTGACACTTAAATTGGGATGCAAGGTAAATTTTGATACTTATTTGGCATTTATGTTCTGTTGGATCTGCCTTGTCAAGTGACTGGTAACACTAAATTGTATTTTTTTTCTTTGGAAAATGCTGTAAAGATTTAAACATTTCACAAGAACACAGCAAATTCTCAAAAAGCTTCATGGATATTATTGCCATATTTTCTTTCTTTTGTTTTTTTTTCATGATGCTGTTAGATGGTATCATAAGCAATAGACAAATTGGAGAAATTTTTGAACTTTGACCTCAATTTGTGATGGCGTTTAATTTTGAAACCTCAGTATATCAAATAGGATGTACATTCTCTCTTTTTGGACACATCTAACACAGAAAACCCATATTTTTACTGAAGTGGTTAACTTACTCCTTTAGTCAGTTCTTAACTCGCTATTTACTGGGGTATTTCTGTAAGGAAGAATTCCTTTGGGATGTGGCCATTAGGTCATGCATTAACTATCTTAAGAGGGAAAGCATGGCATACAGGTAAAAAACTATAAAACAGCGGGTGATCTCTCTCACCAACCAAAGCACCAAGTCTCCTCAAATATGCAATGCAATTTCCACTGCTGGGTGACACATAATTCCAAATGTTCCTGACTAATGACTAATGGTAGTTTATGATACCATTTATGGAAAAATTACCGCCATTCATTTTATACTGAGAGGATTATCAGCTTTTGGATTTAGAATAATAAAAACTAATTTCATGGAAACTGGGGAGGTGTAGAAATGTTATCTCCTCGTCTGTGTTTATTCAGTGATAGCATTGTTTAAAGCCCATGATCTTGTCTGCATCTGCCACTGCAGCTGGCCTAGCCAGCTCACCAGTCTTTATTTAGCTGGATATTACAGCAGTAACATTTCATTACAGTTGTGCTTGGAAGAAGTCATAGTCCATTGGTTTTATTGAAGCTCACTTCTAGTTTACTTCCATTTCAGGGAAAAGGACAGCTGTTTTAATATGTACTTGGTGGAACACCTAAAGGGTTTTAGTGTTAATTAAGTTGGGAGGAACTGTTTTTAACAAGCACCTTTTTGTAAATGTCAAGCAGCTCAATCATGTTTCATTGTTATTATTCAAGTCAGAAATTAGCCAGTGCAAGCATCGGCAGGCTCAGGGCACCACGCAGTACTTTGATGTGCGACTTCTTTGGACACCGAAGAGTTGGTTAAAACTGTGGRGCTCCATGGAGGGGAGGGCACATTTAGCTGAGAGCACGTTCCCGTCTCCCTGCTCTCTCTGGTGTAGGGATTGAGCTTATGAAAAAGGGTTTGATGTGAAAAAATTATTTCCCATTTCTAACATTAATTTTAATACATAGAGTCCATTCGGCTTAAAAGTTCAGCATGAAACAGAATATAATGGGCTAACCCTGTCCTCTGTTATTCATGCACTACCTATAGCAGAGTCAGTGGGCAGGCATATGACACCACAGATTATGCGTCCTTGTTTTTTTGCATGATCATCTAAAGCTTCAAGCTATGCTGAGCAACTTGCTGTTTTAAGCCACAAATGGGTCAGAAAGTTAAATAGGTCCAAAACTTCATTGAATGTCTTCAAGCCAGAGCAGTGTGTTTGTCTCAGCAGATATCCTCCTGCAAGACTCCAGCTCATGGGTCAGACTGTCCTAACGCCCTCTCGGCTGCTATGCTGAATCCTCATGGGTTTGGGGGTGCAAAAGGGGGCAGCCATAGTTTTCAGGCATTCAAATGGCTACGTGAATCATTGCCTTTTTTTCTCCCTTTCTCCCCCACTTAGCCACCTGATGGTGCTATTTAAGAACATGTGAGGACAGACTAAATGCATGAAAGAAGGCTCACTGCCCACATTCAATAAAAACTACAGATGTCAATGGGAGTTTTGCCTGAGTAGTAACTGCAGTTTTGACCCTAGGATTTGGTGCATGACCACACGTTTTTATTGCTTCTGCATAAATGCAGAAAAATGGCCACCTTGTCTACTTAATCACATGAAGCACTTAAATCTGCCATTTCCTCCTGCATGTTCGGGGAAAAAAAAAATCACATTCACCCATGACTGCATGAAATTACTCTGCAAAGCAGCTCTATAGACTTGCTTTGGTGCTGCTCACATTGGAATATTTTTATCACTCAAATTCCTGTTTTACGACTGAGACCTTCAAATCTGTTCTCATCTTACTGGAAGAGATGAAATACAGTATGTGTGTTGCATCAAATCACCTGAACACAACTTTATTTGTCTCTAATTGCTGATTCGCACTGTATTTCCACAGCATTAAGTGGTCAAGCCTTATTGTTGCAAAGTGGTGTAGTCACAGAGCTTCACCTTTTCCAGTTGTTTAGAGTCTGGCCCTAATGACAACAATGAAAGGGACAGTACACGTCTTTTTCACTGTTCTTGTTATACTGTATCATCTATTTGATAATTTAGTTATTTAGGGGGTGAAATAATGGTTATTTTTAGTATAGTCTCAATTTAGCATTACCAAAATGAGCTAACTCAAGACCTTAAAAATTATAAAGAACAGGATGCCTTTTGGCAGAATTGGAGATAATTAATTTCCTACTGCAATTTCATCATTTCATCCTATATGTATTTATAAGCTACATCTCCAAACCCAGCTAGCTACTTTGAGTGAATCACACACATGTGCAAACATCTGTTTATGTTTATGGTCCAATGGCTTCTGCTTACTGGGCCAGGAAACCTCTGTTCAGGTCTCAGCTGTGTAATATTCATTTGCCAGGATTGCAGGGTAGAATTAAGTAGATGGGTGGCGATGTGAAAGTGTAACTGACTCTCTGTGCTTGAGTGCTCCATGGGCAAGCAGGAATAGGGGCACTGTTAAACAACTCTCTTTCCCTGCCTCAGAGCTGCAGTTGGACACACTTCTCCTTCAGCTCATTCCAGACAAGCCTGTATTACAGCCTTTCATGCACCAATAGATACTAGCTGGAAATATTTTATTTAACACATATTTTCCTGCTCTGAACAAAAAAAAAAAGAGTGATATATCCATTTCCAATACTGAGTAGAACACCTTCTCAATATAATTACGCTTTCCCATTGACAGAGGATTTCTGACCATAGCAAACCATGCCGTTCTCTTTTGCTTGCAGAATCTACTTTATTTCTGGGGCTTTCAAGGGATTTCAAAGCATTGAGCAAGACAGATAAATAAGAATATAAATTATAATATACACAAGTAACGGCATCATAACTTTAGTTGAACATAGATCTAGGGCAGGCCCTGTATTTCTGAAAATCCCAAAATCATGTAGGCATATAAGACAGGCTTTTCTTGAGTTAACTGGAACTAAATGTAACCATCTATTCCCAAAATATTGTCTATTTTCAGGTAGGTAGCTGAACTGCAAATGTATTAGGAGTGCATATGAAGTAGAGAAAGGTTACAGTATGAGCTATAAAGCTGAACAAGCATCCTTTGTCAGTGCATCATGAGCACATGGTGCTATTGCTCATGTGTTATGATATGACCTTGGTCTTACACCATAATTTTTTATTATCATATAGAGTGATATAAAGCTTACCCAGCTTTTTGAACACAGTCCATCAAATAACTGCCTCTGTCTTCTCTTCACATTAAAATCTACAGTGATTAATCTCTCTTGTAATGAAGTTTTATAAGAAACTTAAAAGCAGAACTGGTTTATCACCTGGGTTATCAAATCTTTGTTAGTGCCACTGGGGGAGTTTCAGAATATAAATCTCTGAGAAACAGGTAAAACAAACAAATCATAATAATCTAAGATCAAGCAGGGATCCACAGCCTAGGACAAATAAAGTCATCTTGCAGATAAATATAGAAGACTATCGTAAATATCACTTAGTTTGTTTGAAAAGCTAATACCAGGGATTGACAATTCCATTTTAGTTTGAAATAAGCAGTGATCTAAAACTTCAAGCAAAGCAATACTAGTCTTCATTGATGGCTTAATGGACAAACCAAAAACAAGCTAGCAGGTGTCCTGTCCTGCCAGCTTCTGAGAAAAGATGTAAGATAAGACTCCAATGAAAGAATTAACCATCGAGTGAGGAAGTTTTGGGGATCTCAGTGGGAAATAGCTTTTCTGTCCTCTAGAAACCATTAATTTAACTTCTTAATCTAAAAAAACTATCAGAAAAGTTTATATCTGGACCAACCTGTTGCCTTGAAGCAAAAGGACTGCATGATTTTGACAGAGACCCAGGCATCAGAACAGCTCAGGGTTAAAACTGGAATATTCACTCTGACTTTTTGCAAAATAATTTTGTGTGGGACTTCATGAAAATAGGAGCATCCTTGCACCCTGCTGTCCCCTGTGCTGCATCACGTCCTCCCTCCCTCTCTGCTGGGCTGGCACCATGCAAACCATATAATCTTCAGACTGATGAGTGAAGGAGAGAAGTCTTACGCTTACTTTCTTCTTCTTATCTCTTCCTAAAGCATCGGCATCATCACCAACAGAGACAACAGACTGGGCTAGATGAGCATTTGATATCACCCATCAATAGCCTTTTTGAAATGCTGGTCCACATTCAGTTTTCTCCTTTTGGACTTAGACAAAAGTCAGCATGTCAACAGTGAAACTGCAAGTTTGTCTCCTGCCAGCTCTTTGCCAGCCTTACATCCAGATCTTGCTTCTGGTCCCTAAACCTCAACAGTGTGGAATGAGGTGAAAATTCACAGAATCACAGAATGGTTGAGGTTGGAAGGGATCTCTGGATGTCATCTGGTCCAACTGCCCTGCTCAAGCAGGGTTACCTGGAGCAGGCTGTCCAGGACTGTGTTCAGATGGCTTTTGAATATCTCCAAGGATGGAGACTCCACAACTTCCCTGGGCAACCTGAGCCAGTGCTCGGTCACTCTCACAGTAAAAAAATGTTTCCTGATGTTCAGAGGAAACCTCCTGTGTTTCAGATTGTGCCCGTTGCCTCTGGTCCTGTCACTGGGCACCACTGAAAAGATCCTGGCTCCCTCCTTGTTGCACCTTCCCTTCAGATATTTATATACATTAGTAAGATCACCTGCTCAGCCTTCTCTTCTCTAGGCTAAACAGTCCCAGCTCTCTCAGCCTTTAAGGAACCTCTTAAAATTAAGGAACCTCTGCAGCAGGCAAAGGAACCAGGAGGTTTATAAAGCCATCACCAAAAGAATATATCTTCTGTAATCTAGTAATTGCATTGACTTCTCCAAACCAGGTGAGAGAAAGGGATGTGTTGCTGGAATTTTACAGTTTGACTCCCTGGATTTGGATGCTGAGGCTTTAGGGAAGCATCTACACATATCCCATACAGCTATGGGGGAATAACCACATCATGGATGGAGCATGGTAGCATCCAAAAGGACCCTGGAGTGTCCATCCAGAGTCTTCAAGTCCTCTCTTCATCCCCAGCAGAAACAGAGATTTATGATGGAGTAGAAGCAGACTGGGAAAAGCTACACTGGAGCAGGTACTTGGCAAAATTTTGGTTCAGTGTTTCTCACTTGGAGATAAATAGGTTCTCTGCGACAAGTCTTTAGCAACAGCTTCAGGGCCCAAACTGAATATCCTAAACAGAATTTGTATTCATACCAATGCTAAAAAGGCATTTAAACTGCAAATATTTGAGCCTCAACCTTTATTAAAAAAAACTGGTTTTAATAAGCACATCTAGTTTTCAGCTAGCTGTATATGAGACATTTGAATAAAAAGAAAACTATCTTGTCTAGGACTGTGGAGAATGTGAATATAGACCCAGAAACTAATAAAATAACACCTAAATTTTAAGACTTAATTATGGCTTTGTTACAGACTCCTCTCTCAGATTTATGGCTAGTGATTTATAAGAGCAGCTGTGTACTGAAAAATGAAGAAAAATGGGAAAACTTGCTAATTTATTGCCAGAGACTAGTCAGTGGGAAGTAAATAAACTCTTTTCTTTCCATATTAGCAGTGGATAAGCTGCCTGTACCTATGTTCGTCTTTGACTATACCTTTAGCTGGTACATTTTTCAGAAGGGGAGCTTTTCCGCATCCCCTTGCAGCTCAGCTCCCCGCCTGGCTCATTCTGCGTGCACAGCACAGCAAAGGACGGAGAGCATCCCAAAACCTCAGCCACTTCCAGCTGCCAGGGGAATTCGAGGTAAGCCRTATGTGATTTGCACACTGGAAGTTGGCCAGCACACCAGGACTATTATCTCCAGTTTTGCAAAAAGGACTATGGGAATGTTAATTAACACAAGTGCCCAAGACCTTGGTTTTATGTGTCTTCTGGAGGAAGGACACGGGGCTGGAGAGAGGCACAGAATGTCTAATGAACAGAGAGGGTAGTTAAATTGTTGGCTTTCGGCTGGGATGGTCATGTTGTGCTCAGAGGCATATGGCACATTTCAATGATGGGAAGAGAAGGGAGAAATTACTCACAGTCATGACCGCTTCATTTTATAGCTGATTAGCTAGATGATGACTTACCTGCAAGTCTGAAAACAAGTAGCTTGAGTGGGAGTGATTTAGACAAGTATCTGAGCATAAGCCACCACTCCAAAATATGGCACCTATATACATGGTGTATGCAACAGAGAGGCAGTTTTGGCTGTACCTCTGTGAAGGTTCCCAGCACATGTCTAGTGTCCAAAACCCTAAAAACTATTTTGTTCTCTGAGCTGCTTCCAGTCTTTTAAAGAAAAATACAAATATACATTACAAAGCTGTCTGACAGACTTGAATTTTGGCATCTGTCTCATTGTTTCTGCTAGCTTACCACCAAACTAATTTTAGACTGGAAATCCACATTTTCCTCCTTATGTGTATCATGATTTTCTGTATGCAAAAGCCAGAGTTTGGTTGTGCCACAGTAGAGAATTCAGGCAGACTTTAAGCATTGTCAGGAACTAAAGAAATAGACAGTATCTCAAAAGAAAGATATGCCCATAAATGAGCTCTCTTCCATATGAGTGAGCTACATTCCTGTCCATGACAAGAAAGTAGAGTTAGTACCAATACATAGATTTATTGTTGGAGGATGGACACATAGATTAAGCCACTAGAGGGAGATGCAATATGCATTTGGCTGGAGTTAGAAGAAGAGAGTGCTTAATTCCCTTACAGCAGCTGTCGATAGCATAGTATCAAATGAGCAGGGCTTTTAAATTTTTTTTTCCTAATATGTAAAATAAATACATATATAACAAATAGAAATGTATGATATGTAACATATAGAGGCATAATTGACTTTAACAATCTGTTCGAGTCCAGGTTCATGCCAGAATATGTTCACATATATGCATGGCACTTGCTACACGGTTCTTGTGCTACAAATGGCTTCATGAGCACAGCTCATAGCTCCCACACTGGGTCTTTGTGGGGTGACCAGCAGCGGGGCTGTGATGATATGCTGGCTCCTGGGTAACACAAATTCCTGAATTCTGGCTGAAATGTTGACAGCCATGGGCTTGGGCCATGCTGCCACTTCTCTCTATGCCCAAAGCCATCTTGTTAATGAGATACTGGGCTTCTTGAGAACCTGTGCGAGCCATGATTGAAGCTGACTTTCCTCTCAGCTTTCCAGGGCATGTGACAGGTGTCTTATAGCTCTTGGACATACAATTTGTTAAATGCCTCACGGGTTAGGAAGTTTTCCCCCTGATTTGAGTCATGGTGGCAGGACTTTAACGGGCGAATATCAAGCACAGAAGAACTGCAATCATTTTAAGGGACAGGATTAGAATTTAAAATCTGCTTGACAAATGGGTGAAATGAGCTGAGAAAAACTGGATGTAGTTCAATGAAAACAGAGAAAAGTGAACGCTTCTAAGTGGAGATAATGAACTGTACAAACACCGGATGCAAAACGTCTGCTGGGCATCAGCCCTGTGAAATAGGATCTGGAGGTTACCAAGGTTCACAGACCGAACTTGAGTCAACATTGTCACACGACTGCAAAAAATAAATATTATAGTGGGCTGTGTAAACAGGAGAGTTGCACATAAAAGTCACATGAAGTAATCCTTCCATGCAGCTACGCAAAGACAGTGCTTCTCACCTGATATCCTTGGCACTGTACTTTAAAAAAGAGATGGGCCAATGAAAGGGTGTCAGATGGAGAGCAACAAAAATGTTCAACAGTCTAGAAAATGGGCCCTTTTGGAAGAACTGGGTAACTTCAACTAGAAAAGAGAAGATAACAGATACCTAGGATGTGAAAAGTTGCTGCAAAGAGAGAAGGAATTGTTCTCTTTGTCCTCTATGGCTTGGACAAAGATTAATGAGTTATCACCTAACTTGCAGGAAAGGACATGTAGGGTAAACATTAGGAAAAAGCTGTAGGTGATAAAAAACTGGGCAACAGAAGAGATTTCCATGAAAGGCGGTGAAATTTCCATCATTTGAGATTTTCAAGAACAAGGTAAACAAAAGTGAGTTGATCCTGGTTTGGGGGGTAGAGAAACAGACTACACGATCTCAAACAGCACCTTCCAGCCCTACTTCTTGACAGTATGACATACCTTCTTGAAAAAAAATGGGCTTCAGCAAATATTTATTTGAATTAGAGCTACTTATAAAAGCAGTAGCATAAAATGAGAATTATTTTTGCTGTATATAGTCAAATTCTCCTGATTATCAGATACTTAAAGATAACAAATAATATTCCAGAAAAAAAAATGGTGGAATTGGGAATTATTCAGATTAGTCCAGAGACTAGAGTACTGAAGGTGTATAGGGATCAACCTTGTTCTGGCAGGCAGATGAACCACACAAATTAATAAATCCTTTCTTATCTAAATTCTGCAACAAGGTGATCCCAGCACATTTCTTTCTCAAGTAAAAGGAATGGCTTTTTGTTTGTTTTTTGCGTGTCTGATTTGAATTTAAAGCACAAACATCCTGGCACTGCTGCACCCTGGATCTGCCATACATTCTCCGAGAATAAAAGCTCCACGCCTCCTTTGTTTACACCCTTTCCTGGCAAACTCCCAAATGCCTTGAGTCCAATCCAAAAGCATTTCAAACAGAAACCATACGGCTGTGGGGGGAATATTTTTTCTTTAACCAAACATTTCTACAGTACCATTAAATAAACATTTTTTGAAGTTTGCTATTAAATTTTACTAGCATCCTACTGAGTAATACAGCCAGTTGGACTGCTCTAAGTGGCAAACAAACAAACAGTATATTGAAACAAACAGAAAACCCAACAGGACATATTCCAGGAAAGATTGTTCTGAGTGGGGCAGGCATCATTGGTAGGGCTGCAATGCTCCCAACTCCTTCATCCCACCATGTACGCTCCATGTTCTGAGGCCTTTTGTGCTTCCTCTTTTAAAAATAATTATTCATTGTGTTTGTGATTAATGAATCTCTTCATTTGGGGATGTCAGTTTTTGTGGCTCCTTTATATCCTGCACAGAGAGATTTGTTTAATGAATGACAATTACATGTTATTCCATTGTCTCAAGGAATGAAAGGCAGAAAAAACATTGTTTGGATGTTTATTTTTTTTCCTCTTCAAGATTAGTAATGGAATCCAGAAACGTAGACCCAGACAACTTAACTCTGGTGGAAACCAGTTTAACGTTGTTATTAGTTCCATTCAGCCCCCTGGAAGGATTAAAAGGTCATTTGTTTTATGTTACAAACCTCTCCCCAATTTATGTAYGGCTGACACGTCGGCCGCCTTGCAAGGAGGCAGCTGGGGGCGGAGGGCTGGTATAAGCACCATGCAATGGCCCCGTCGGGTCCGCAGAGCTTGGGGAGCCCCTGCTCAGCTGGTGCTTGGGTCCCCCCTGCCCAACCTCTTTCCCCTGATGGAGCCCAGGGGCCAGGTCCAATAGCATGGCTTTGGGTGAGCCTGAACCCCAAACCCCACCACTGCAGGGGATGGAGAAGTTCCCCCATGCTTCAGCTCAGCATCACAGAGGGGATGTTCCCTGGGAGGCTGGGCTGTCCTCTCCTGGCAGCCACAGCTGCAAATTTGACTCCAGAAATCGGYTGCTCCTGGATGGGAGCATGACCTTGTGCAAGCATGTAGGTAGGCACCAGGACTGCCGTTGCTTTTGCAGTGTTTCTTCTGTTTGGGCCTCACTTCAGCAAGACTGGAAGTTTGCCCATGTCTGTGGGGTTTTGGCTGCCTCAGATAGATACCATCCACTCAAAAAGAAAGGACAATTAAAGAAGAAGAAAACAAATATGCTTTTTTCCTAAAAGCATCTTCGTTTCCTTCAGTGAGAATATTGATTGACTGGCAATAGAAATTAAAACAAAACAAGAAAAACCTCCAGAACTCAAATTTTAATAAAATCATTCTTTTCCTTTAGAGAGAGAAGTTTCCTCCCCCACTCCCCATTTTTTTGTCAGAAACACTGCCAGACAGCTGCCAGCCGTAGAACTACACCAAGACAAGCCAACCGCTTTTCAGATCTTTGGAAATGAATGTTGGAGGTACTTTGTTATGCTTAGCTGATTTATCTGGGCACAAAAGGAGCGCAGGCACTCTGATGTAGATTAAACAGACATTTTGGTGGTTGAGATAACTTCAATAGTGCAGTCATGGGATTCATTACTTAGAGTTATCCATCAATTTGACGAGCCCAAAACTATGAAAAACAAACAATCCACGGTCTGAATAAATTTCTGAAAAGAAATAAAATTAAAATAAAATAAAACAAAACCAAGCGAGAAAGAAAAGGAAAGGGAAGGACACAAGCACCTGCATCACATCGTGCTTTAAATTCAGCCTAAGGATTCTACYTAAGGTAATGGTTTGAAGCCCAGCATTTCACAAAGTAATTTTCTCAGGCACTATACTGACTGCATCGTGGCAGAACAATCTCATCGGGGTATAAGAACAGTGAAAATATCCAGTGCTAGGCTTTCCTGAATTACAATGAGGTGCAGAGCAGGCGCCCTGCTGGAAATCACTCTGCTGTCTCAGAGAAGAGAGTGGGTCACTTTCTTGACCAGGGGCCGACTGCGGTGTCCCGTGCAGAACCAAGCTTTTGTATCTCTAACAGTTATCTACTTCCCAGGGGCCGCCTAATTGCTGTTGCCATCAATCCCCTTGTCACCTGCAATTTCAATCAGTCTCCTAAAGGTTTTCCTACCTGGGTTTTCCCTTCGGTGCTACTTCCCCCTCACCAAACGAGCCTTGGATATCTGTCATGCCAAATGCTTAAGTGATCGTTCCAGGATGGCCGGGGAGCAGCAAACTCTTTGATTATAGATGGCCTGTTGTATGTTAGATTAGGTATCTGCTCCACTGTGAAGCTAAATGATACAATGCAGGGGCTGAATAACTCCTTTCAGTCATGGTCTGGGGTTGCTGTAATCCTTTTTATTTTTCTTAAACTGTGACTAGCCATGTGTTTTCAGTTACAAGTAAATGCAAATCAATCTGTGTGATGTGGACGTTAGGGAATCGTGCAATTTTCTTTAATTCATATTATATTAGCTTTCACCCACAGAAACTTGGGCCAAGGAGAAAGGTGGGGGGAAAGGAAGGCAATTATGCATGCTGTAATTGCTCCCCCCCAATATTATGGCATGCAATGCATTTGATATAACTGTAACTCCACAGTAGCATGACATTTTAAGCAACGTCAGCATGTGCTTTGAAACTGGCAGCCCCCACGTCCTTCCCCATTCTGTTTTCCCTGCACAGAGCTCATCCACTTTACAGATGGCATTGCTTACCAGTGGCTGCAACAGCTACGTAACGAACACACCGTCCTGGGGATGGGGTGACGAGCTCTCAGTCTAAGTTTCAGTCGACAGCTCCAACATGAGGAGATTCAGAATTAGCTACCAAACCCACATCCAGCAAGGGCTGCTCTGACTCCAGGAACGCTCCCCAGGAAGCCTACGGGCACGGGAACTGTAGTCCTCAGCAGTGCTGAGAGAGACAACACTCAAACACACCCTTCTTAAAGGAACGAATTTTTAATAATTTCACAGAACAGCTGTTATTTTGACATTTAGACTACCATTTCAATTGTTCTGAACTTTGTAATGAAAGAATAAAAATACAAGCTCGACACTGACGGGAGTAAGGTACTGTAGCTCCAGTGGCCTGGATGGAGCTGGGCAGATTTGTTCTATCCAAGGACATAGTCTTAGAAATGATGCATTTTATGCTCCTCTTTGGCAAATCCTGGCACCAGGACCAACATGCAGTGGAGCATTTTAAGGCGGTAGCAGGTTCACACCATGCTTTTAATTCCTTTAGGAAGTGCGGTGTTTATTTGAGAGCCTAAATCAAATAGTTGAAAAAGGGGAAAAAAAAGGCATTCTGGACTAATAAATAAACGTGGGGTAACATCTGTGCCTGGGTTTACTTTGCTTTGCAAGGGGAAGCACTCACACAAGTTGCTGCAATTAGGTCAGTATCGTGCTGAGGTGTGATAACCTGCAGACATGTGAATGGCGCTTGGGGACCCAGGAGGTCTCTTCCCAACCAACATTCCTCTGCTTATGCTGTTAGCTTCAAAGCCAATAAATATTTTGTCCCAGTAGTATCCTCTATTAGGTGGATAATGAATTTTAGGCATTAAATTCTCAACCCACCACCAAAATGTATCTCGTTTTCTGTTTTAAGATGCGCGTGATTCAGATGTTCCCTCCCTAATGCTGTCCTGACCTGGTAAGTCTCTACACATTGGAATAGGGATGATTAGTGCAATTTACAGAGACTTATAGAACTTTGTTCAGCTTTCAGTCACCACCGAATTTGGTTCAAGAATACTGCAGTTTTGCATTGTAAGCAAAAGAAACCACCAAATAAAAGTAATCAAAATACTGAGCTCATATTTATTTAATATAGTAATAGGTCTCAAGAGAGGATTTTATTTCCAAGAGCTGAGTTACAGGAAGATACCAACAGTTTTACTATAGCAATCGCATGGATCGGGGGTGTCTTTGGGCTGGCAGGGGTATAAAAAGAAGGTCGAGACTTAAAGATTTAAAGATAAAGGGAGAAGAACTAGAGCATAACGTGATGGAAAGATGATCTATTAAACAGAGCAGTGGACTTGTATAAAACTGTCACTTCTATAGGAGAAGGATAGTGCACATGGCTGAACAAAACCTGCAACCCTCTGAACAGTGCCTATACCCAATAAGGTCAACATTAATGAACAAATAGTGTTCCAGTGATGCAGGAAATAAATATCTCATGCTTTCATCCAAGGTGGAAGGCCTCAGCTCCTCACTATTAACTATCTCTTTGGCAGACTGTGCTCCTGTGTTTACTTAGCTCTCTCCTGTGAATCCCAAGCACCAAGTGGTTCAATATTGCCCTATCCAGTGAGTAATCCAGCGCAAAGTACATACAAGCTGGCTGATTTTTCAGATGCAGCCACACAATAGTTCCTTTTTAATTGCATTTGACATTACTGGTAATGGTCTGTGCAGCTCCATGCATAACACACATTTAATTGTACCTGTGTGGTAGTGATAACACTACAGCACGGTAATTTTCTGTATTTGTAGCATGTGGGAGCCAATTCATTCTGGGTATTTCAATGCAGTTTATTAACTGGGAAGATTGGGTAACTGGAACCTCCTTTATTAAAGTTATTGGCTGCCCTGTAGCAACGGAAATAAATTGTGATAATAGCCAGAACAAATTAGCTTGCGTATGAATTAGCCCTTAAATGAAAAGAGGAGGGGGAACTAACCTTCTCTTGGTACATAAAATGCCTTTATTCGGGAAGTACGAGTATATTGACAAATAAAAGTAAGCTTCTCTAAGAAAAGAAATTCTCTCCTTCCAGGCACCTTACAACACGTTACATCAGGGTTGAGCTCAGACTTACATCTCATGGACAGGCACTGTGGGGGACTAAGGAGACTTCCACTTCAGACAACCTGTACCCCCAAGTGCACTGCAGGTCAGGGCTGTGCCTTGGGGAGAGCTGACCTTCGGACTGGAAGAGCTGAGGAAAGTCATGCAAAGACAGTTCTGGAAACGGTACAACCACGTCAGCTAATTACAGCAAAATCATCATCAGCAAAGTCACTTGCACTGCTCTCAGCCCTAAGCTGGTCATGCCCCTGAGTGATGTAAATAGAGGTACCTTTCAGTGGTAGGCAGAGGATCTCTATGTTTTATTATTTAGCATGAAAAATCTCCTCAACGCATGGGAAGTCCATTGTGGCGTAGGCCAGCCAGAACTGACGTCAGTTTAATATCACCACCGGTTTTCACTCAGTCGTTTGTGAGAGATGCTGCTGCATCTCTTCAGAGATTTTGGCCTGCCTCTCAACTCCCTTGAGACTAATGGAAAGATACTGGGGAATGATTCATGGAGCTCAACACAGGCATCTAGTGCCACCCTAGGCTGTCCTGCCTGGCCCTTGCTGCAACTCCAAGGGGCATGGGTAACCTGCATTTCATACCTGCTGAACTTTAGGGACATCTCAGACACCATACGTCTATAAAATGACACTAGATTATATCCTTGGACTGCTCCCCTCCTGACTGCAAGAGGCTGTGAATACACACATATACAAGGTGCTCTGAACAACCTTTCTGGTTGCACAGGAAAATGTCAAAGGATCGATGTAAAAAAACCCATAATCTAGGCAGAATAGGCTACTTTTTGATTTTATACATAGCTGAGATCCAGAATCACTCCTGACATTGCTGAGTTAATCCGTATTTTCACTAACKCATGAGTGCAATGAGTACCAGGCTAATATTAAGCAAGTGACTGAAAGCTCAGGTAAGTGGTGTGTGAGCACGGCGCTCAGCATGCATAATACATCTCCTAGCAGTTCTTTGGAGCTCGTGAAAATAAAACAGGAAAGGACTGATAGGGTCCTTGAGGCCAGGTCTCTGCAAGCACAGAGCACAAGCTTAGTTCACTGAGAATGCTGCCTGCACAAACCACAACACAGTCCCCAGTGCCCTCTGACAAACAGAAGACCAAAACCCACAGAAATAACACACTGTAAGAAGAGAGCAGGGTGAGYACGACTCTCACTATTGCCTTTGCTCACACCAGCAGAAAAATCTACTCAGTGACACATGAGCTCAAGAAATGGACATACTTGAAGAGAGAGAGAACGGGAGACAATTGAACCTGCCAATCTCACTTGAAGGTAGAGTCCTTCCTCACCCTGAATTTTAACCCTGAACACTGCCACCACACACCCACCAGGCTTTGTGGTGATTTTTTCTGTACCTCCAGGTGGGCCCACACATCCTGTGCAGCACTGATTCTCTCTTTGGGAGAAGGCAAAACCACCGAGCAATACATGTCAGGGGAACCGGCAGCAACCCTACGCTTAGAGCTGCTTAGATAATTTAGTGCAAAAAACAAGCTCAAAGAAGTAAGTATTTTAAAATGCACAGAGGCCAGGAAGAGTGAACTGTTTGAAGAGGTAAAGACCCTCTTGCAGGTCATTTGCCAGGAAGTGGAAGAATGGGGATTGTTGTGGAAAAGAGAAGTAGATGTAGAGAGGGTCAACTGGGAGGTAACTTTAGGCTCTGGCAGGACATTAATGACTCTGTCTTATTGGTGCAGTGGAACATATTCAGAGTGCCTAATTTTAGGTTATGAACTGAGGTGTCTGAATGAAAGGCTGGCCTCCTTGAGCTCCCTGGGTAAGTTGCAGACACACAGATGATACAAGAGCTTGGTGCAAYGCAGAGGAGGAGGGCTGCCTCCCTCTGGCCACTGCCCCTTCCTAGGGTGTCTAGCCTCCTGTTTCAGACCCAAGGTGRCAGTATGAATACCTTCCCTCCCTCTCCCCCAGCATGGTAATTCTGACAATAACAGACTAAGGAGCAATGCTAGGAAATAGCACAGGTGTTTGTCTGTTCTTGCTTGTTTCAGGGACATTGGCTAGGATTAATTCCAGCACAGTCTACCATCACTGCCACAAATCCTTTTTTTTTTTTTTTAATTACATCATGAAACAAACGTCATTGACAGGCCTGAAACTAATTTTCTATGAACAAAGACAATGAAATACATTTGTAAGAAGCAAATGCACAAGGAATGAGATGTCAAATCAAACCTAAACTGGTGTTGCCTGTTTTCTCCTACATGATGGTTTGGTGATCTGCATGAGTGTTGGTTTTCTTAGATCACTTTCTAGCTGTGTCCAACAGGGCTCCCTTTTACCTATAAAGCCCCTCAGCAGTGCTCACTTGCCTAAGATTCAACCCTGTAATAACATCATAWGGACTTTGGATTGGCGATGACTCTTGTTCCATTGCCTCAAGTGGGGGAGACCCTTACGTTCCCACAAAATGCATTTTAGACTTGCCATCAGGCGTTTTTTTTAGCCTGGCTTTTATAGCAAAGACATCTGCATGGCTACTGTGTCTTGCCAGTCCTTCCCCTAGTAACATTTGGCCACATTCAAGTAAATTTGTCAGATGGACAGAGCATCCTAAAAGGGTTGTGAAAGTTGGCTTTCAGACAGAGATCAACAACTCAGATTAGTGCTATCCGGAAGGAAAGGCAGTAACCACTCAGCACTTTATTTGTTCATGCCAAGAGGTGGCAGCCAATTTGCAAGTCAGGGGTGTGTCAGATGGCCAATTAGCAAAAATGCAGTCATTTGCCTGCTCAACAAACAAGTGGATGTGGAAACGGGATGGGGATTTGGAGAGAGGAAAGAAAAAATAGTGTCAGTGCTCTGCCCATTGAGGAAACAGTGTGAATTGTATGCAGCCAACTTAAAATTATTCTTAAAAGCAAATAAAAGTACAGAGGATCTATAAGTAAAACATATTTGTTCAAGCATCCCAAGCACTCTAAAAGGATTTTCTGTATTGAAGAGTCTGTTGCTGTTGTATGCTGGTCTGGAATGCTGAATTTTTATGTTTAAGTGGAATTTGCCAACTTTATATTATTCCTACTGTATTGGCAGAAAAAAAACCCAAACACCCAGCACTATTTAAATCAAGTTTCTTTTCACCCAGAATGTGAGTGATTATGGGAAAGGGGAAAGTAGTAGAGTGATGTTGAAGGGCTGTGGATTCTGTCCCTGGCTCTGGCAGTGACCTGCTTTATGTATGGTCTCAGGAAAGTTGCTTCTCCTCCACACTTTACCTGTTTGGTCTGTCTTGCCTTATTAATCTGTGAAGTATTCAGCTTAGGGACTGAATCTTGCTATGACTGAACAGTGCCCAGTGCCCAGTGACTGAACAGCACAAAGGGGCCTTTGATTTCAGCTAGAAGAACTAGCACAGGTAAACTGCAAATTAGAGTAGASATTTTTCAATATTTTCAATATAAATCTTTTCAGAGGAAATTATGAATTTGAAAAGGGAAGGAGTGGAGTGTCAACACATTGGTTATATATTTGGGAACACAACAGTAGAAGGCACCATTAGTGTTGTTGKTCTCAGCTGATTTCTTCCATTCTTTCTTGTTGAAATAAATTATTTTTGGTCCAAAAGAAAAATYTGTACAATTCAGAAAATGCCTATCAGGTTGTGAGTTTTTTTTAGTCTTCAGTGTAACATGGGACCATATTGAAAGCCCAGAGCTGGATTTTGCAAGCAGGCTCCTGCCCCCCAGCCTGTTGAGGGCCTTTTTTTCCTGAGCTTCTGAAAATGTCCTTTGCAGGAAATTTCAAGAGCTGTGATTTTGCTTGTGCTGTTTTCAGAAATTCTGCCAATGGCAACACAAAACAAGCTCCAAAGAATGACCCAATAAGGTTTTAGCTGGGTTGGCTAGGTAGGGATCTCCAGAGCAGCCTCTAATTCTGCAGAGCAACATCATTATGCAACAGATGATAATCCAGCCAGAAGATATTTATATTTAAGGATATAGGTGGAGGCTGATGTAAGTCTTTTATTGGTATTTTCAACATTCTAAATGTCAAGAGACCCTCATCCGAAGTCTGTTTAATACCTCCTAGCATCAGGCATGGTATCATCACATAGGGCGAGATATTCCCTAGGGCAAAGAGCTTCCTCCAAAAAGYCAAAAGGCTGACATAGCACAGAAGTGACCTGGTGAGATGATAACCAGAGCAGGGATTGATTGAACCCCAGCCTCAAGAACCCCTAGTTTGCACAGTCAATCAAACAAGACTTTGCTGCCTACCAGTAACCTGGGGAGGATTGCAAATCCAGTCTCAGACAGGGAAAGCTCCATGCAGAAAAAGACAATATTGGCAGGGCACCCTTATTAGCAGGCCCAGGAGGCCAAAGGGTCAGTCTTACTGATCTGCTTGCTAGTCCCCTCAGAAGACAAAGGAGTGCTTCATCTTTACTCATCACCTCATCCAGCAAAGCTAGTTTCAATTTCATGCATCATCCATTTTTCTTAAAGCGAAGATAAAATCTTTTTTCTTTTTTTTYCCTTTTTTTTCCCTTCAAGAAGATTTGGAAAAATGCTTAACTGGGGCTTCTTTAATTTCAGAAATTGGTTACTTGGAGTGAATTTCCGTTTGCTCAGTCTAGGGGAAAATCCATGAGCAGAAGAAATTTTTTTCTGAATGGCAAGAACAAAAATGAATTCCTTTATAAAATAATGCAAATTATGTGGTCAGATTTTAATTAGAAGAACAAAACCGAGAAGGAAACTGGTATCAGAGTGCCTTTGTGCCCCTCAGGTGGGTCAGAGGAACGCTGAGGGTGTTCTGAGTTGTTGCCYACAATTCCTTTTCAAGGCACAAATTCTCCTCTGATATAACACAGTGCTACTTTCTTCCATCTGTCCACTTTTTCTTCCCTTTGCAATGGAGATACTGGGGTATTTTATGGTAGGAGGGGGACTTGTGCCACTTGTCTGATATAGCAGTGGTGGAGGAAAGGCATTTCTTGGGGAGAAATTTATAAACTGGCTTGAA
Source organism: Phoebastria nigripes (assembly GCA_035582835.1). Lineage (NCBI taxonomy): Eukaryota > Metazoa > Chordata > Aves > Procellariiformes > Diomedeidae > Phoebastria > Phoebastria nigripes. Next base: position 265,747 of record JAYKAV010002809.1, on the reverse strand, counting down.
TCACAGCTCTGATATCAAAAAGTTTTCTTTGCCTCTGAATTATTTTTGAGGAAGCTGAGGTACTGGGCCTCAGCCTTGCCACAAAAATCAACACCTTTTGAGCTTCATTTCAGCAAATAGGTGCAAAAGAAGGTAAAAAGAGGAGAGACCAGAATGTCAAATGTAGGTTGTTAAGTTGCAGAATGAAAATGAGAAACTGCAGGAATTGCTGAACTTCCAGTATTCCTATTCAGCAGAAATTATACAGTGACTTAAGTGATTAGCTGTAAAAATAAACATGTTCATTACAGAACTAGGGGAGGTAAAGGAATTCACCCCAAAACAAGAGTAAACCCAAGGAAGAGCAAGCCAAACAATATTGTTACCATAAGAATATATAAAGCTCTCTGGCTTAGACCTAAAATAGGCAGTTAAACATAACAATGTCACCATTGTATGTATTTCTGCCATAAATCATTTCAACATCAATAAGTGAGAATGCAGCTGACAAAGGAAACATTATTTTTAAAATACAAATTGCTGCCCAGTAGTGGAAGCTGGAGGATGACGAAAGTTACTTTTTGCATCAGTATATGCTGTACACCTTAATCGGTAATTTTCTCTGCATGCGTGATTGGGAGATTTTATTAAAAATACATTAATTTTTAAAATGGGATGTTAAAAAAGTCAATAGCATGGCACAGACAACAGCATTTATTGATAATAAGAGGAAAGGAAGGGCAGACATGCAGAGAAAATGGCTATGGGAGACACAGAAATTCAAAGAGGAATGAATGTGCTGTTTTAGCTGGCTTTAGCATCGTCTCTCATTAGGAGAGTTTCTTTCTCATTGCCTTTCTAGTTCTCACCCTTTTTTTCTACCACATCTGCCTCTTTTGCCTGGACTATGACGACAGCTACAAGGTGGACTTCAAAAAGAATCTTGCAGACTTCAGGAACAGATCCAAGATGAGAGAATGGAGATTGTCTACTTTGCTGGGCTCTGTAGTGCTCAGCAGCAGGGCAAACATTCTTCTCAGGTTTAAAATTTCCAACGAATTACTTAAATGGCAGCATAAAACAAATTGATTTTGAGAACTCAAAAGGATCTCTTTTAAGATTTTTCTCCATCCACTCTGTTAGACTCAAGTCTGTTGGAGAGTAGGAGATCCATTTCAGTTTGTTCCTTTATGAAGTCTCAGTATTTTCTGAGTAGGAGGAACCGGTCTGAAGGAGAAATCACTCTCCTCAACTGGAGGAGATCCCCAGGACGCCTTGTGACACAGAGCCAGCCAGGATGGAATCAAAGCCCAAACCTGTCTTCAGTGACGTTAGCCCCTGGGCTTTCAAGGTCTGAGCCCTTTGAAGTGGTTCTGCTTTCCCTCCCACTGCCCTTTCTCCTTCCCCCCACACCAGCCCCTCAACTCTCTCTCATTTCTGCCAGAGCAGCTTCCCCACTCACGCCCCACAGGGCCCCCTCCTCTTTATTACCCTCCCGAAACTCCATCTGTTCAGAGATCAACTCCAAAAGCAACAGTGATTGCTTCGGGGAAAGAAGTAGTCGTAAAAGCACCACTGCCTGGTAAGTGAAAACACCAGCGTGCGTAAGGAGGTGGTCTGGGACCCATCCAGCTGCACGTGGTAGAGACATGTCTGGCACCTCACAACAGCTTTGCATACCTCTGATGGCCTGACAGAAGTTACCTTGGGGAAAGAGTAAAGCAAATGTAAAGAAACAGTGGTGTGTTAAGGAAAGGAGACTTGTCAGCATGGTTAGGAATGGCTTAGTGTTTTCACACTCTCTGTACACTGAGAGAAGTTTAGTAAGTTAGTTAATTAGTAAAAAGAAGACTCCCTTTTTGCAGAACCAGAGGGAGAAGGCATTTTGGTGCTTTCTTCTTCCCAGAAGGAATTGTCTGCGTGGGGTGGGATTTCTATTGCCCACCACCAAACTCCTGCAAAAAGACTCTCTTTTCCTCCTGGAGAGCTGAGATTTACGGAGAGGCAGGCGCACACTGTAAGTTGCCACTGCTTTAGCGGTCAGGCAAACCCTCATAACATTTTCATCACAACTTAGGAACACCACTTTTATTTTTATTTATTGGTCCTAGCATCTACCATCCCAAAGCACTGAGAGTACCCCACCGCACTGGTGTTGTGCATGCGCCTACAATCAGGGCTCTTGTCGCTGAGGGACTTGGACTCTGCTCACCCTGGTTTTCACTGGCTAAACTTGTGTCTGTGCTACAGTTAGTGCATGGGGGATCAGTTCTTTGACTGCTGCTTTTATTTAATGCCATGCAGCTCCTGCTACTACTGGTCTGGCTGTAGGGAACTGGAGAGGATTAGGAGTTGCAGTGGAGGAAGAATAATTTCCACGGGATATGGACCTGACATCCCGTTCTGCTCATCTCCCATGGCAGAGAAAAGGAAAGATTATAAAACAAATCTCCTAGCATTTGTTAAAACAAGGGGGGAATAATCTCAATGGTGGGTGGCGTTTACTCCTTCAAAAGTCCCAGGTTAGGTAGGGTGAAGGTGTCAGGGGAGACTGATGAAGTCTAGGTCATCTGCCAGAGCCCAGCTGCAGTCAATAAATCATTATTATCTAATGACTATCAGGTAGCCTATATGAAGTGAGTTGGTCTCTTTCAGGCTCCCAGTGGGTAAATGTTCACCCTACAAAACTGCCGGTGTAATTGGTGTTAATTGTCAGTGTCAGCAGAGGCTGCAAGGTGCTCGCTGCGTGTCAGGGCTGAAGCACATGGGCAAAGAAACATAGCAAATGCTCTGCACCCTGCAGCACATAGCGAGAGGACAAACCTGAGCTATCAGTCCACAGGCTGCCAATTCTATAATAAATAAATAAAATAAAAATAAAAAGTGAAAAGTCCCAGGCTGCATGTGAGCTGTAGACAGGCCTGTCATGGCTAAAGTGTTTCACCAAAGCCATTGCCTTATGAGTGTGCTGGAGATGCTGTGGAGTGAAACAGTACCATGGAAAATCCAAGTCTTTCCGACCAAGGTGGAAGCTTCTTCCGGGATTTTGGAAAAGAAACATATTTAAAAAACAAGCTCAGAATGGCTTCCTGTGAGCGGAAGTATTTTTTCCCATTACTTCTTCCCATCAGTTTTGAAATACAGGGAAATGCTACAAGAAGCTCTGACCCGCTAAGGCTGGAAGGATTGAGTGACATGGATTAAATGGAAGACAAATAGAAAACTCACTTGGGACATAACATTAAGCAAGGACCACTGAACACAGGGTGAGCTAGCCTGCCAGACACAAAACTCCCTCCTTCTCTCCTGCTGAACAGAGAAAGGGGACAATATCTGTGGCAGTCCTATATGGTTATGGTGTGGGGTGTTCACCTCCCTTTTGCACCTGATCAGACTTTAGCTGCTGTGTCAGTATGGCCCCAAACCTGACATAAGCAGCATCCCATGGAAGTTAGTGATTCCCTTTGCTGACAGAGCCAAGCCTGCCTTGCTGAGGGGATACCAGGTGTGGTTTGCCAACCTCCGGTCCCATTCAGTCTCTGCATGAACACCGTGGTCTGTCAGGGGTGTCAGTATGTCAAAAAGGGGTTTCTTTCATAAAGGTGTTAAATTATCATCATTTTAGAAAGATATTAAAGTCATTATCAGATTGCAGATGACTATTATCAGCATAAAATAGAGGTGCATAATGACATCCTAGGGCAAGATAGAACTTAGCTCTCTCCAATAAATAATGCAATTTAATTTTATAGGTTCCCCCCCATCCGCATTTGGTCACGTGTCTTGCTGTGACCAGGGCATTTTGGAGATGGCTTATAAGACTGTGTGGAAACGGTTCTCAAATGGCAGAGGCAGCAACATGGCTTTTCCACAGTGGGCACTACATGGCCATGTTGTACTTCTGGGTTAGGGAAAGAGCATCGCAGATTTGCCTGTCTGTGCTCTAACCTAGCCTTGCCATTTGCTGCAACATTTCAAATCCATGAGAGCAGTAGGCAAGTTAGTCCTAAAAGGTTATGGGATGCCAACTGGCATCGTAAAACTGCTCCTTACCAGCCTGACAGCAAAATCATCTGAATCTCATTCACATTGACTGGGCCTCTTTTTTGCTAATAAGAACAAGACTCCATATCAAGYGTGATCCTAATGGTGCACAAATTCTTTCTGTTTGCCACTTCCACAGCTAATGTGCTCTGTGTTCTGGTCAGAAAGCAAAGCAAGGGCAGACACAGATTTATCCCTCCTCCCCCTGCTCTCAGCTCCATGCCCTTCACACATAAGGGTTTGTCTTTGTAGACTAAGCCATAAGAAGCAGAACTGATAAAATATTCAGGRGGATTTTCAGTGACCTCTGCTGTAAGACAGCATCAAGGTACCACAAGCTCAGAAGGGAAGACTGAAAGAACAATCAGTCTTAACAATCAGCTTTTCTGATCAGCAAAATAAACGTAATTAGTTAATGCCAATTCATACAGAGAAATGTTCCCATCTGTACAAATACAGCCTTTAGATGTCCTGGCCTCTCCATTCACAGTCCTGGAGGAATGAGAAAGTGCATAGGGCTTTACCACCCCTTCTTTTGCAACTGCTGCGGAGCAATTGGAAATATAGTTAAGGACCCAACCCAGTGCACTGGGCTTTAAGAAGAATCAGGACACTGAGGGGAAAAAAAAAAATTGCTGCAAAAACAACAGGGCTTCAAGTCTGCTGGAATAAATCATTATAGCAATAGAAAGGATGCTGATTTTGTTTGCTTGTTTATTTTGGTGGGCTTAAAAATTATTTTCTACCTCTTCCTTCAGAGAGAGAAACTTTGTCTTGCAGCGTTCAGCTGGAGAACATGCAAAACTTTAGTTATAGATGGCTACAGTTTGTTACCTTCTGGGAAGGCTTTGCTGGGAAAGTAGCTTTTGGGCTTTTTTTCTGCCAATGGCTGCTACAAGACACACAACAGCTTGTACCTGTCAGCAAAACCAGTCCTTTTTCTTAACTGCCCTGCTGCTCAACACTCTTATTTCACAGTGTCAGGCACTGTGAGCACTTTAATCTGTTAAAAGGGCTCTTTTTTCCTTTTAACACTGAACCCATGTTTTATTTATCAGTCTTTGATTTAGAAACGCTTAGAAGGCATAACACGTTTTCTAAGATGGATGACTTCTCTGTGGCTTTTGTGCGTGCGCGTGTGTGTGCGCATAGGTGTTGTTCTCATTGCTGGAAGTCCAAAGGAAAGCACCTTTATAAAGCAACACTGTCTGGCATGTAGTCCAGGAGAACTGCTACTCTTTAACAAGAGCTCTCTGAGCACGGAGACCTGTAAAGCTGTTCTGTAAAGGGCCAGATCCAGCTCTCACTGAAGTCAATGGGAGTCTTTGCCTTAGCTTTAGTGAGCTTTTTTCCAGGTCCCGCTGAAAGAGAGAGAAACAGTGCTGAATAAAGGGAGATGTAAAAACTGCATTTTGTTTCTGGGATGCTTTAAAGTCATATGAAAATAGTTAGATTTATCATCTCCAGCTGATGGTATAAAACTCAGTCAGAGGTTACAGAAACTTAATTTCCTACCTAGGGAAATAAAATCCCCCTCATGGCCCCACTGTGTTCAGTGTTTCTTTGGGGCAACCATATTCCACAAGCTGCCCCTGTCCTCCAGCCTCCTTGGCAAAGGCGTGAGCTTCCCCCAGCCCTTCCACCGCCCTGCGTGAGCCATGTGGCTGTCTCGGGAGAAACCTGGGAACACCCATCTCCCCATATGCAGACCAGAGAGCTCCATGCCGTGCGTCACAGCAAAAGACCCTGCTGGCCACGCAAATTACTCAGCGTATGTGCCGAGGGCAGCCAAAAGCAGCTGTTTACCTGCCAAGAGACTGAGCGTGCAGCTTGCAACTCGTGCAAGTTGTTGTTACAGAGAAAGAGGGCCTTTAACACAGCTCAGCCATGCACAGGTGCCCAGAGTGGATCCAAGCCCCCTCCATCACTCGCAGCACCTCTGACCGATGCGTGGACCACATCCGTGCTACATTTCATAAGGGACATGCATCCATATGTGCATTCACGTATGTGTTCTCTATACTGCAAGTACCCACACTCTGCACTGGAGCCTTCCCTAGCTTTGCAATACCTTGAACATTAATCTAGTGTATAATTAGGGGTGTGTTAAATACAGTCTGGGAAAGGGAAAATACATGCTTGTTCAGAAACTGGGGGGAGAGGACATCTGCCCCACTGGAGGCTAGCTCTGCCACAAGGTAATCCAGTGTCGAGGCTGCCCCTGGGGCCACAGAAGACAACGGCTTCTCTGGAGAGCAGCTGGGAGTAGGAGATGAATTTTGCTGCTGTCTGACGGCAGCTGAGAAGGTCCCTGGGGTAGCGGCAATTGGGTGTCATGACCACCCTCTAATGCCTTCTCCTCTCAGTGAGCCAGCCAGGGCCCTACATCTGCAGACAGAAGGGCTATTATTGTGTTGCTCTGAGCTTTTTCAGGTAAGAGCGATCTCCTGGATGTCCCACTCTTAAGCAGGAGGGCTGGGAAGTCTGGCACTGCTTTCTGGCCACTCGTTATGGCCTGATTTACACAGCCTGATTACACAGGACAAAAGTCAGTTCAGGATCAGATCTCCCTGGAAGGAAGGTGGGTTAGGGAGCATCTCCTGCAGGACAGAGGGTGATTAGGAGCACTCCAGCCATGTTATCTGTGGGCTCAGTCCCTGAAGGAGCTCATCCCCTTTCTTCCAATCAAACAAAAGTCCCTCACTGCACATGTGAATCCCACTGATGTGTGAGCAAATCCCGGGATTATCTGATCAGGGACAACAAAAATCAAGGGATATTGTGTAAGTGGTAGGTATGGAACAGCACCGGTAGGAGATCCTTGTTACTGATGTCGTAAACGTCCTGCAGGGAAATTGGCAAACCACTTCACTTGCGCTTCACAAGCAAACAGGCTGGGTCATGCCCAACGTTCTGCCCCAGTTAATAAAACCAGACTATTTTAAATATCCAAGAGGAAAATTGCTGTGATATCCACTGGTTCCTTGTACTGTGTTTTGTTATCACTATCCTTATTTACAACTTCTTCTTCTGAGACATTTCTGAAAGCAACATTTTTAGGCCTGCATTTAAATGGGAGATCCCTGAGGCTGGAGTGCCACCTCGTTAGTTCAATAGGCGTTCTGTGCTGCCAGCCTGGCAGCTGCCACAGGGTCTGTCAGATGGTCAGGAGGATGATGAGATGTCTAGACAGCCTTGAGGTCCTGATGGCTATTTGTCTTTCACTCGCATTTCACTGGGAAGGAGTTGTTAATATTTGGTTGCTTAAACAGAAGACTCTTTTCAAAACCCCCCCTTGACCCGAGCATACTGCGTGCTGGTCCCATCTCCAGTAACAAAGTGATGTTTTCCCCTTGAAAATATGGCTTTTGCTCTACTGAGACAGCTCCATTACGTAATCCTGTCAATCAGCTGCCAATCACTATGGTAACTGGGTGCCAAATACAATATTAAGAGATGCATTAAATAGCTGCCAAATGGGGCCCTCTCTGTTCTCACCATCTTAAAATCTTCATCTTCCTTTTCTTCTCTCTTCTCTGTCTGCTATTGGTGTGCAGTTTTCTCTTTCCTAAGGTCTCTGTAAGGAGTCCCTGCTCAGTGTCCTGCAGCTACTGAGATGCCACTGAGGCTGGAAAACAGGGCTGGCTGAAATACATATACTTTTCAGAAGTATACAATACAGTACTTTTCAAAGAAATACAAACCAAAGAAATTATTTTTTTTTTCAGTTTTATCTTGTTTCATTTGGAGTCTCTTGTTACACTCTCCATTTGCATTAGCATGCCGTGTTTGCTGACCATGTTCTCTGACCAGCCAACAGCACGAGGACAAGGTTGGACCAAGGATCCTCTAACCCATTATCTGTCCTCCAACACCAGCAGACAATTAAGGAAAAACTATAGGAAGCAGAGGAAATATAGGAATTCTTCCAGCAGTCTGTAGCTCAGGGACTTCCTGAGCTGGAGGTAATATCCGGAATATCATAATTGCCCCTGATAGACCTCCTCCATCAAATTTGTTGATCCCAATTTGAACCCTTTTGTACTTTTGGCCTCTACAACATCCCCTGTCAAAAAGTTCCCCACTGTAATTAGAGCAGGGTGTGAAAAGTTCTTCTTCGTGTTTGTGCTGACCCTGTTCTTTGGGCAATTCCCCTGACTGCCTCCTTGAGTGTTACATGATGAAAAGGTAGTTTAATTCCCCGTTCCACTTTCATAATTCATGGGTCTAGCACCTGTTGTTTCAGTTATCAAAAAAACATGGAAATGTTTTGTTTCTCTGTTTGCTTCCATACACTGCAGGTTGAAAACATTGAAACGTTTCCATATTCAGAAGGTTATAAATAACCTTATTGGAAAATTCACCCTGTGATGTTTTGAACCCAGTGAAATCAGAGGAGGAATGAGACTTACCACTTCATGGGAAATTCTGCCATTTTGACTTCTTTTTCAGTTTGAAACAGAACAGGTATAATTTTTGCAAAAATTAAACACAAAGTCACTTTAGAGAGCTCATTGTGTTGCATTCCAAGTAAGCAAATGTGTCCAATTGCCTAAAAGTTGAAAAACAAAACCTGCCTTTCAAACAGCCGTCTCACAGTGAAAAACAGTGGGGGGGGGGGGGAAGCCCTTATGCCAAATACTATACTGTGAAATTTGGTGTTTTGACAATATCAAACCCTTGGGAATTTTTGCCTCTGAACTGAAATTTCACCGACTCCAAATAAAAATCAAGCAACTTTCTCAAAATATATCTATTTTGAAGGAAACCATGCTGGTAAAAGCTTTCTCACAAGGTGTTCCATGTTGCATGGGTTGATCTCAGGAAGGAGAAAAGTAACTGGGATTTTATCTGTGACTCTGCCCTGTTGAAAAGCGTTGGTTTTACAGGCTGGGTCTCAGCTTTGTCACAACCTCCCACTGCAAAGGAGCCAGCTCTTGCTGCAGCTGGCATTTGCAGAGACTCTGCGGCCCGGGAGGCTGCCATGCCAGGGCATCTCCCTCGCTCAGTGCCAACTCAGATCTGTCACTTCGTCCCCTCAGACACCCCAACCAGCTGTCCAGGACTGGTGTCATCTGGAAATCAGGTGGCTGGTTGCTCCCCAAAGCCTGCAGCCACGTGCACTGTGCGGCTGGGAGAAGAGGGAGGCGTTCTGCAAGAAATGGCATTTACAGGGCCAGAGAGGTTGGTCTTCTCCACGCCCTAGCAGTTGGACCACATTCATGAGCAGGCACGATGCCATCTTGACAGGTGGACTTAAGTGTAAGTAGCCAAAAGGTCACATATGTGCATAAAAGACATTTGTTGAAAGCAGGTGCTCTGAGCCAGGAATAAGAAATAGTCCGGAGCTCCCACACATCATTAATACGGCATCATCCCCGCCACTGGGTTAACAACAAAAATAAACATGGGAGCTTTGGGCTGCGGTAGGTGAGATACAGCTTTCTTGATTATGGGCCAGTGTTTTATTTTATTTTTTTTTATTCCCTTTTGTCTTTCCTCTACGGAATGGGCAAAAAGGGGCTTCCCAGACTTCGTAACATATTTTGAGAGTTGCGTGTGTCATTAGGGTAGGGAAAAAAAACCCCTACAGCCCAAATGTGCTTCACAGCTTTGTATGTGGATACGAATACAGATTAATATGATATTAATGTAATGCAATTAAGAAAAAACTGATGTTATTGTTTGAGACAGACATTATTTCCCCATAGAAGAGTAAATCAATTGCAATTATTGCACTTTCTGTAAGAATTTGCACATTTTACTCTAGGTCAGGTCTATTACTGAAGTGAGGTACTACTATATTTTAGCCTGACTGAACAAAGGGCAGAGGCAGTGACAGGTACAACATGTAACTAATCATGCTGCATGCATAACCATTCAAGAGTTAATGAGGGACAAACTAAACCTAAACGCTCTCCTGAGTCTTTACATTCTTTAAAAAATAAAATAAAATAAAAACAAGCCAGRAAAAAGAAAAGAAAAGAAAAGAAAAGAAAAGAAAAGAAAAGAAAAGAAAAGAAAAGAAAAGAAAAGAAAAGAAAAGAAAAGAAAAGAAAAGGAGGCCAGCATCTGTCTGCTTTTCCACTGAAGCAGCAGTAACACAAATGCTCTTCTGGAGCTATTTATTGCCACCAATCTTTGACATGTTCACACCATGACCCCCGCACCTGTAATGCAATACACAGACGAAACAAAGGCATGAAGGGAAAGGGCTCAGCTTCCTCTCCTTAATTACTTCATGCAAAACAAAAGCCACCCAACGGGTTGTTTGGAAGGGAAAACAATACCGAGTACCCTTGCAGTTGCTGTGGACAAACGGTGTGTAAGTAAAATTCCCCGCCTGGAGCGGAGCCACGGGACACAGGAGTCACCAGCACCCTCCTCCCACCCCACATGCAGAAACAGAAATGCTTTCATCCCATTTGGGCACCAAAAGTCTTCACTTTATGGATAGCTGTTTCGGCGTGAGGGGAGAGCTGGAGGCAGCTTTGGGCAGCCAAGGCCACGGTGGAGTCTTGGAGGAGAGGCAGAGGGGGTGATGCAAAATGGCTGCGAGCCTCATGTCTCCGAGCCAAATAGGGCCAAAACATGTTTGCAGCTGTTTGGAAGCCAGGCTGGCCAAGAGAGGGTATGTCTCAGCTGTGCTTTTTTAACGGCTTTCACAAAAAGAAGTTTTAGGGAGTTGTGGAACATTTGCTTCCCTGCACATTACTTGTAACCAAAAACTGGTTACTACCAATTTTTGATTGCACTGGCCTTGAGTGCCCACAGGTTTATTTCATGACAAATGTAAAGAACAGTATCATTAAGCTTAAAACAGCTGGATTCCCTGGGCTGTGTTCTTGCTGCGTGTCTGCAAACCTGAAGCCCGGATGGCGGCCCAGGGAACCCATGGCATCCCACCAGGCATGCGTGGCATCCTGCAGGCAGTCATCACAGGAAGGCAGCAGGTTTCAAACACATGGGGACAGCCACGGCAGCTGCCGCCTCCCAGCTCAGACCAGCACCAGGATGGTCCTTTTCCGATCCAGTGCAAGCCGTGGGAGGATTGAAGCTGGACTCGTTAGCTTGATGCCGGATAAGGGTGAAGGAGAGCTGCTTGCAGAGCGCCAGTCTCTGCTAAGAAGCAGTTTCGTTGCTGCTGCCCAGCTGTGCACTGCAACATTTCTGTGGCAGCCCATGAGAAAGCCTCCTTTTCCCACACAGCTGCCAAAAAACCCGGAGGTGACACTGAAAGCTTCATAGCTAGAGCTCACACTCTGGACTGAAAGTAGGTCTAATACTGTTTATCTACACTATAAAAAGGAGTATGTGCATGTGTGTGGGTAAGCTTAATATAAATACGTGGTATTAGAAAGTTAATTTCCAAAGAACTGTAAAAGACACTATTTCTTCGTATCTTATGTTTGAAGACTTGTTGGTGTACCACTGTACTGTTACATTATCTTCAGCACTAGTATGTGTTTTCTTTTTTTTAAACAAGCATCAAGCAGTTTGAAGATCATGTTTTAAAGCTCTTTCATTCAGTCAGAGAAGGGAAAGCYCTAAATCATCCCTGTTGTGTTTTTCCACATTAAAGAGCAATAACTAAGAACAACAGGAGCCAATCTATTCCACATTTTCGTGTCCCTCTAGCGACATGTTACTGGAATGGCTTTAATTGGCATTTTGTCCTACAGAAAAAGCAGGCTTTCAAAATGCACAAAACCATGCAGACACCTGACTCCACAGAATATTTTCTCTGAGACTTCCTTTTTTTGTAAGGAATTCCCAGAAATCACCACAAATATATTAGTGACAACAAACCCCTTACTTGGTTGAACACAGAAAGTCTCTCAAGATTATGTCCTTTTAACTCAAATGTGTAAAAACAAGCAGGTAACAGGAAATCCCTCTAACATCCCTCACCATTTCCCATTGCCTTCAGAGCACAGATAAGCACACCTTTACACCCCATCAGGATTTCACTCCTGTCTCCAGCCAATAAAATAATACACAGCTACTGTGTTTTCCCCTTTTCTACACAAGGTTAGTATGAAGCATCAGGCAGATGCAGTGAGGCCAGCCACTGCCAGGTCCCAGCTCTGCACCATGTGCAGGGCTCAGTCCCACCACCAGCAGCTCCCCAATGCAGAAAGCACTGCAAGAGCCCTACAGCCTGCCCAAATCATTCCCCGCCTCTCAGGGCTACCCAGGAGGATCTGTCTGTGACACAGACAACCCCAGAAGTACATGGCTAATTGTTTAGGTCAGGTTTTCAAAGGATACGGGCTGATGGAGGAGCTGGACTCAAGACATCTGTTTTCTGACATTGTGCAAACAAGCTAATTCCCCTGGCCCCTGGCTGGAGAGGGAGATGCCTTTGTGCCAGCGGAGAGCTGAGGTTCATGCTGTCCCCGAGACCCTTGGAGGGAGCAGGATGTGCTGTACAAAGTCTTCTGGCCAAAGCAGGATACCCTATGACCCAATCGTCCTGCATCCAGGTCCTTGCCCAGCTCTCACTAAATTTTCAAACCTACACCCTGCCCCCCCCGTTAAATTTTTTCTTAAGAGGCTTATTTGTGGCTGTCACATGCCATACACCTCTATCCATATCCATGGTCTCTGCCATATCCACGGCCAGACCCAAATGGCAGTATCCCTGAGAGAGTCACAGGCCATGTGCCACAATACGCACCCCCACAGCCAGCTCCCATCAGAGCATCATGGATGATATGCACGGATGTGCATGGATGCATAGAAACAAATGCTTGTTTTGAATTACATTGGCCCTGTCCACATTTTTTTATGCATCTCTTCCACATGATGTTTTAGCATCCAAAGTCAGTATGCAGGAGCTCCAGAACGGACTTGCTTCTCCTGACCATTGCAGACAAACAATAGATAAAAAGAAAGGGGAGAAATTTTCCCTCCTTTTGCTGGCTCTGCCCCTGCCAGTACAGGGAAAGAGGAAGAGGAAAGCGTGATCTGCACAGAGCTATTTCAGACTGTCCCAGCTGAGAATCCAGACTTGAATGCCTTGTAAAACAAGCTTTTAGCTTAACAAACCCTATCTATTGACTGTATCATATTGGCCTTTATGAATATTTCATGCATTCTCCCTTCTCCCCACTCCTTCTTGCATTTATTTGTTAAACAGAACTTATTAAAACTGAAAAAAAAGCATTTGAGGAGCATCTATTTTAAAGACTTACAGGATGATGTAGTCAAAAACATATTTTAAAGATTTAGCAGAATCAGACATCAGAGATTAAAGCAAGGAGAAAGCCAATTAACTATGTTACACAGTAACAGGACAGTCAATAAGTCATAAACCCATCAAGTTGTCTTGGTGGTGAAATGCTTTTAATCAGTACTAGATAAAAGGTATTCAGAAGACATGCACTATGTATTGAAAATATCCTTAATGCACACATTTTTTAACTCTACTCTTTAATGTTCRGAGCTTAAGGTCAGCTTGCAATAGCTGAAAGCCATCTTTGTAAGAAATTAATATATATAAATATTTCAATTATATCTCAACAAAATGGAGAAAGGACTCAGAAGTGCAGAAGCTGTAAATACAAGGCAGACAGAACTCACTATAAAGAGTTTTTCTTCTTATTTGAGCTGCACAAGCTGATCCTAGTCTAAAATTTATACCGTAGGCCTCTTTACGAAGTATGGATTTGAGCACAGCACTTTCATTTCTAGGATGTGATCTTATAGTGACTACAATCTGTAGCAATAACAGCGTTGTCAATAAGATTCGAATAAAAGTTTTTGCAGTTCTGCATGCCCACAGCCGGTAGGTGACTGAACCTCCTGTTGATGAGTGTAGTTTTTGCTCTTATAGCAATCTGTCCTACAGTCCTTTTATTTGCAGCATTTTCATATTCTTCTCTAAGCACTGTGAAATTAGTCCTGAGTGAAACCTCTATGTGGAAGTGGGGAAGAAAGTCTGGATGCAGCACAGATTATGAAAGGGGCCCCTAACCCAAGTTCTTCTTGCAGAAGACATTCCAGTAATGGAGCGGAAGGGATGTAAAATGATGTATTCCACTCATCTCATTGCCAGAGGAGCTTTTGAACAATGAACTTCATTTTTCCTTCCACTGCACTAAAACAAAACCCAGCTTCTCCAAAAAACATCTATGGAATTATACCAGCACAACATTGATGGTATGGACTAGAGAATTAGATTTGCTGTACTTAAAGGAAACAATTGAGGAAGATTACAAAAGGAAGGGCAAACTCAAAGTCTTCAGCTATCACTAAAACTATTCATTTCCTTAGCAAGGCAGAAAATTGGATAGCTCTCCTTCTGTTCATAATTTAATGGCTTGTGTTCAGTCACAGCCCTACCTACCTGCTTAAAAGCAAATCATATGTAGCAGTGATACACATTCATTACCATCCTCTCTCAAGATAATTTGACAGTTCCATGGCATGGTGCCACAGCTGGTCGTTATCTCTATCCCCAAGTATCGCACTCTCCTGCAAGACGTTGCAGTGACAAAGAAATGGGTGGTAGCTCCATTTGGCTTTCTTCATCTGGTCAGCATCCAATCCAAAGGGGAAGTGCTCCAGGGATTTTACGGAGGGATGCAGGCATGAGACAGTATCACTGCTTTTGTGCTGTTTTGTTTGTTTGTTTGTTTGTTTGTTTGGGTTTTTTTTTTAAAGATTTAAATATTCACAGAAGGAGCAGTTAACTGGAAATAATGAAGTAGAAAAAAGAAGGTCTCACCCTTAAATACTGGAAAATGCCCCCACTGCCTCCCACCAACTGGCTTCTTATGCACTTGTGACTTTCTCAGAGGATTCAGGGAAGTCAGTAAAGAAGATCTAGAGGGACCATTATTCAGTCCTCCCTCTTCCCAATACAAGTTTGCTGTTATCCCAGTATGCTCCGTTGCCGTGGCCTTTTGCTCCCCAAGAGGTTAATAGCTTATCAGTCCAACAATAAGTTTATTACAAAATTGATGTAAAAAAAAAAAATGAAACAACCTCCAACTCCATCATTTTCTGCCTTATTGTCAAATGCCCCACCATTTAGACTTGATTTGCATGATTTACTGTGCATATGTTTTTTCGCTGTCTCCAAGCCCAGAATTATCTTCTATTGAGGCTGTATCAGCTGCTGGTGCTTGCAGATTGTCTTTGTCCTTTCCAACCTGCAAAATATCATCTGCAGAATCCAAATCACTGTCTGCCTATTCTCTTATCTTCTACTTCTTTTACCCATCAATAGCCAAGCTGTGCTGTTCAGTAACTACGACATATTGTAGGAAGGAACTGATAAGTACATCAAACAGCATTCACAGACTACACACAAACATGCGCCACCGACATTTTTTATTGCCTGTGACAAGTCACCCATCCCCACTCAGTCTTTCCAGACGCATAATGCAGATTTCAAGTCTGTGTCACTGTAGGTACTCTTTATTATAAAGAACTTATGCATATATAATCACAGCTAGAATTTGAAAACCATCTGCAGACAAAAAGTACATTTCTTTCTAGTATTACAAAAAAAGAGATGACTATAAAACTGTAAGAATGGGAGAGCTAAATTAAATATTTAAATAAGGAGTGGTCAGATGATAGATAATCTCCAGTGATTTAATGGAAGCAGTTTAAGATTTCCCCTTAGCTAAGGTGTGGTAACTGGTCTTGTGTGACTTCCAAGTCTGTTGCTCTGCAAAGTAGTATCCACTTTGTGTAAAATTCACACCACTGATCTGGCTTGTGCTCCAGATGGCAAGG
Source organism: Phoebastria nigripes (assembly GCA_035582835.1). NCBI lineage: Eukaryota > Metazoa > Chordata > Aves > Procellariiformes > Diomedeidae > Phoebastria > Phoebastria nigripes. Next base: position 249,973 of record JAYKAV010002809.1, on the reverse strand, counting down.
AGTTCATACGCAGTTGGTTACTGAAGATTAGTTGAAGACGGGCAACTCTTTAAATTACTTGCTTTTTTGTGACCTGCTCATTGTCATCTGAAACAATCTTGGTATTTTCTGAACACCTACAAATTTCCCAGTGACCACAATTCACTAATTCAGAAGTTCACAAAGATTAAAGCAAACTTTTATCTGTTGGATGAAAGTTACTGCGGAAAAAGTGATCATAGGAATTCTTCTTTAGATTGAGGCTGGATTTGTAACACAAACATTAAGTGTTATTCACTGCAAGCAAGGAAAATAATTCTTGGGCTAACCTGGTCTGCTCAGGATTAAAAACCAGGTCAATTTCTTAATTCTCCCATAGGCTCCCCAGGAGATTTGTGTTAATGATCTAACCTTTGGTGATGAGTTTCCCTCTGTCAAATGGCATTCATTCTTACCCAGGTGCTGTTCTTCAGGGTTTTTTGTAAACGGCTAGAGAAACCAAACCAAGACTAAACTAAAGGTCACTACTCTAATGGGTCAYGTACCTAAATCTGATCCAATCAAATTTAGGCTTTACTGCAATATATCACCTAGATTATCAATTCTATAGCAATGTATATTACATGTGTGCATTCAGTATTCCCGCAGTGGCAAGTCTGGGAAAATGTGATACAGGCTTTAATATTAAGTCAAGATTGTTGCAGATTAGGTTTCACATATGTTTTGACTATGGTTATATTTTTCACTATTATTCTAGTTTGTCATATTCCACACACATTTAAAATGTTAACTAATCTCTTGCAACTGTTAATCTGTAATCATTTCCCCACTACTGAACCCTAAAAAAGGGACTCTGCAAAACATGGAAATAATTATGAAAAGAAGATATTGGCGTCTGTTTTTTAGGTTTGAGCTGTGACTGACAAGTGGTTCTGTTGTTCATAAAGGGAAAACATCTGTAAAGATGTAAGCCATCAGGAATGATAACCTCTGAACTCTCACCCCATGCTGAGCTCCAGTAATGAGTGCACCTATCTCTCCTGCCAAGTGTAACGCGATACAGATGTGAAGTTTGCACCATAGGCTTGTTTGTCTGGCTTTGAATCTTGAAGTTAGATTGGGAGGATTCTTAAAACAGCAAACATGGGATCACAACAAATTAAAATTGATAAAGTGAGAGGAGCAACTATGTATTTTATGTCAGTTTTGAAAGATTAAAGATTTTCAGATAGCAAAACAAAATACACGCCAATTTTTACCAGGGGCTTCAGGAAAGATTCCAGCTGGATCTTACAGAATAACATAAAGTCACCAGCTTCTACATAAATTTAAAAAATTCAGACAAAAAAGCATAAACTAGTTTTATCTGGATAGGCAATTAATAYCTGCTGTGGCTGAACTGAATGACACAGTAATGCAGGTATTAACAGTGTGCAATATTACAGGGTAATGAAATAAGTCAGCCCTCAGTCTCACAGGTCATAGAAAGCCCTGTAGTTGTGCTCAGATAGCCACAAACTACAGCCAAAATCCTCCTCCAGTACTTTTACCCCCAGGCCTGAGGTTTGACAGGAAACACATTCCACAAACCTTTTAATTTAGCTTGGCCCTTTTTAATGGGAAAGGATGTTTTTAAACGCACATGTGCCCTGGTTTTCCTTCCCCTTCTAGCGCATGCATCAGCCAAATAAATATTATCAAAGGATTAAATATCTTGTGCTTCTCTAGGATATTTCATCTGAGTATATCCAAAGTGCTTTACAAACTTTAATTAATCCCCCACTGGGAGCAGCACTGATAGACACGTTTCGCAGCTGAGCGAGCGGGGAGCGGCGGCAGGTACGAGTGCCTCTGACGGCCGCACAGGGAGCGAGCGCGGGGCAGGCGTGGGACGCCAGCCGTCCCCTGCTTTCACAGCTTTTCCGCTGGGTTTTCTCAGGTGTTTGCAGTTTCTGTCAGGCAGCAAAGACAAAGATTTCAAGCTCATGCGGGCAATGGACACTTCAACTCTCTCTCCCCATTTAGTGAGACCCACAGTGTCTCTTCACTACCGTTGACTGCGGTGAGAGCTGTGGCGTGGTTCAGCTGTGCACGCACGTTCCCGCAGGCTCCAATCTCTCCATCCACCTTCCCAAGGCTTTGACCTTGGGTCCCAGGTAGGACAGAGCAGGGCAGTGGGCTTAAACTTGCAGCAAACCAGCATGGCAAAGTTCGGGGTGTCTGAAGCCTGTCTTCTGATGTCTCATTTAAGACACCTGAATTACATTATTTCCCTGGATGTCAAAAATCATCACCAGAACACATGTGATCTCTCTGTACCTGAGACTACAAGGGTTTGGGCAGTTTTTTTTCTTTTCTTTCCTTCTTTACAAAAATGTGTCAAAGACATAATTTATTACAATGAAACCGTGAACACACAAAACAAAACTGACATCTCCTCGCTTCAAATGCCTTTGCGCCTAGAAGACAGGAGATAAAAAGGCAATTGATATGGGCAAACAAACCCATATTTTATGTCTTTCTCCTGTCTTCCAGACTGTAATGGGCCGCGGTCTGAAGCTCAGAGGACTTCTGCCTGATTTATATGCATATTTTAAGCAAGTCTCACTGTTTCAGGTTTGTAGCAGGACCAGCAGCAACAGGACCTGTGTTAAGGGGGTCGGGTCATTAAAGCACACGACTGTGTGCCATTCCTCCCTGGGAGCCTGGTGAACAGCAGCTGGGGTAGGAGTTTTGGAGCATCTCGGTATGGCACTGCTCACTAGGAGTTTTTTGTGATTCATTGACAAGCTGGTCACCATGGAAAACAACGCTGCTCCCAGCGTATTTCTTTGGTTTGATCTATTATTAGACTTGCCTCCTTTTCTTGGCTTTTTGTTTTGTTTTGTTTTAATGGCCGTAAGTACGTTTCTGCTGAGCCAGCAACACTGGCTTCTGAAGCAACATATAATGCTGTACATATAGCATCAGCCTGCAGACCCAGGCTTTGCTCCAGCTGGACTGTGTCTCTCTAGATGTCATGAGCAGAGAGATGCCAGGCAGGAGCATCCAAGCATCATTTCAGATTTACCATGGGAGGACTGTGCAATTTATTCCCATGTCTATGCAAGCTCCTGAGGGTTTTGGAGAATCACAGACCACAGGCTGGTAGAACAAGGAGCCACATGATGACAGAATTATGCACAGCACCATTTTTCCACATGAATCCTGAATAACGAAGGCAATGAAAGGGATACACAGTCATCAGTTTTCAAGAGTTCCGGATAAAGGATTTTCATCCAAAATGTGGGCATTAAACTCACTGGAGTTTTAAAAACTGGTAGATTGAGCTGCCAGGACTCTTGGCTTTCCATTCTGAAATGCAGAATGTGACTCCCCAGAGGGACAGCTTGTGCTTGGAAATGGTTGCATAAATACATATATATGCGATTGATTTGTCCTGCCAGGCTGGTGCATGATGGCTGTATAAGCCTCAGCATAGGCCTGCTGGCACTCTTCAGGAGCAGGAGTCTCTGTGAAGTGAGGCTATGGCATCATTCTTGAGCGTTTTGATAAACCTGGCGTTGAGTCTGAACCGTGAATTATGGCTGCAGCTGTACCCTGAAAACTGGGTCTGGATGTTGGCRATGAGTATTATATTAATCTTACAGTGGCATCGCAGCTCTAAGTGTTCTTCATATCCAGTGATGCTGGGGTGTTATCTGGGATATTAGTCTTGTACCTAAGGTACAAGCCAAGGTCAGCCTTGCTGGGATCTGAATCTGTTGTCCTCACTTTGAGTGGATTTGATGGCAATGGGAATTCGGAAGGTCTCACGTCCTCTCTCAGTCGTGCATGCTACATGGCTGCGCCAAACCTGTGCGTCTTTTTTTGGATGTGAACAATTGCATCATAGTACTGAATACATAGGGCAGGAAGGAAACATTCTCTGATATTTCTATGCTGACAAATAGACGTAAAGGAAAGCAGGCAGCTTTTTTTCTCCTCTGCAACTGCAACAGGATTGTCCTTGTTGACAAGGTGAGTGACGTTTTTGCCTGTGTAATTCTTGGCAAAAATAGCAGGAAGAAGAAAGGGTTGAGCCAGAATCCACATGCAACACTGTTCTACACCTTCTCAAGTTCGGCTAGCCAGCAGCCTTCTCAGGAAATAAAAGCAATAGTCTAGGAAGCAGCAGAACGCACAGTAACAATAACGTCAGGCAGGCAAAATGAGACATCCAAAGCAGGATATATAAATATATTTATAAAGGGCAATTATTAATCTTTTGTGTATGTTTAGCAATTGCTTTCCTGAATGCTGTTTAATGTTACAAGGAATATAAGTATTTGGGGATTCTTTCCTAAATTTAAAAACTCAGGCCAGATTCACTGAGGACTTCTGACTCTACATTCAATTCTCGAAGACCATTTTTGAGTCTTAAATGGAAAACTATAAATCCTCCTCTCCGGACTGGATTCTGAGACCTGCAGAATTTCAGCCAAGATGTGGTTATGGTGATGATCAAGTTTCAATGGATGTTTTCCAGTTCATTGAAATCTGGACAAGTCAAAAATTAAAATAAAACAAACTATCCACATCGACCGTCACCTAAGAGTAAGCCTGAAGAGCATCTACCATTGAAGCTGCAGGATCAGTCCAGTAGTTCTTGCTTGACCCCATTTTTTTGAGCATTACCAAGTCTCAAACCAAGAGACTTTCCTACAGTCAGAGCTGACAAAGGATAGGAAGAATCACCTAAATAATCCTGGAGTGGAGAGAGCGAAACGCAGGAGCAGTCCCATGCTCTTGTGCTTCTAGGGAAGCTTCCTTTAGGCCCGTACAGAACGGTAGGGAGGTTTGAATCCCTCTGACTACAACTGGGTCAATAGAAAGGAAACTTTAAACTACATCTGTGCCCCTGGTTTGACACTTACCCAAATCTGGGAGTTTTGGAAATAGACGCTGCCTTTTGCTTGAGACACAGCACTTCCCAAACTCTCATGAGCTGGAGCCGAGGAGGAAGCTGTTGCTGTAATTGCATGCAGGTATATGGGCAGGTCCTTCGGTGTCTCACATGAATGGCATGGGCTATATTTTCACTAATACCTGCAGCAGAAATGTGAAAACTTTCTGGAGAACAGCACCATAATTCAGCTACATGCCCTCCTTCCTCAGGAGGAAAGAAATACGTTCCCCACCATTTCTCAGACTTTTCCAATCCAAAGACTACTTAATCTTTTGATACAATCTCTAAACTATCTTGATTAGTGTTTCTACAATGGATTTCCTTTGTGACTCACTGTGTAGTATATGCAAAATTCCTGAGCAGGTTCCTAGAGCAGTTTCTTTAGCATTTAGGTTTTCCTAGGTCATTACAGAATGATATGCTGAAGAGTAACTGTAAAGGAAATAAATGGACACTTCTCCATAAAGTAAAGATAGGTGTAAACAGTGCCTAGGTCTTACTGAGAAGATCAGTACTTCATTATAGTAAGCACTACAAATGTTTTTTCCTAAAAAGCTTGTTTATTAAAATTGCAATAGACAAAACAGAAAAAGATTGAAAGGGAAATGGGCAAAATTCCCTCCTAACAGAGCAGATCAGGACCAGAACCTGGAATCCAACACAGGTGGTTGGATTTTCAGCACCCTACAGCCAGGCTGAGTTGCTTCACCTTTTGAGATTCTTGGTCCATCTCTGCTCAGGACGGCTGCAGTGAAGAGCTGGAGTATAAAACAGACTTAAGTGGCTGTAGCAATGAACACAATTGTGCCCATTGTTTAAACTCATAATGGCCGTGCTAATTCTTGCTAGGTACCTAGGCTTCATTTACTCTTGGATCATTGTGAAAGTGGGTTACAGAATCCAGCCATTTCCCTTATTTCATCTTGTTTCCATAATTTTTTCCCAGTATTTAGTCATCTTTCTTATTTCCATAGTTCAGTTTTGAAGGGAAGACAGATCAGCTGTGCAATCTGTTTTTTAGTGAGATCCTGTTTTTTTTCCTATTTTTCACTAGGGATGGTGGAGACATAAGGAAATCAGATGACTTGTACAAGGTCACAAGGTAAGTTCTTCAGGTAATACTAGAATGAAGGATTCTCTTGACTTAAAAGCAGTCAGTTTAACTACTCAACTCCTGCTAATAGCTTTTTTCTGTCTCTTCAACCAAACAAAATACTCTTCAGAATTTTCTTACAAACCTTTTTTTTTTGTGCTTTTAATAAAAAATAGTTGCTTTTAAAAAGACATAAAAATGCAAATAGGAAAAAAATATCTCCATAAATCCCTGCATAGCTTTATTTGTCATTGTTATTTATTACAGTATTTGTGTTAGTTATTCATGGAGATTCTGGATAAGCCTGGAGCCCATTGCTGAATAAGGCATTGAAATTAGCTCTTCTGCTCACCCTACCCAATTTGAAGCTCCTCTATTAACTCCTGTCATGACATGGGCAAATCACTTATTTTCTCTGTACCTCAGCATTATCCCTGTTTTATGCTTGGGAGCCATTTCCTCCCCATTTTGTCCATCCAGCCTGATAGAGCTTATAACTGCAAGACAACATGTTTCTTCCCTGTTTTTTTTACAGAACCTGGTATCTCAGCAGAGTCTTTATGTGCTGCCATAACACAGTGATAATGAGATTAAAAAAAAATGAAAGCAAATCAAAGGCAAAAGGTATCATACATCATACTAGAGTAGAAAGAGGCCTAAACGACTGGTCATTATCCCCTGTACTATTTGTAGCTAATGCTGGGAAAGAGATGGTTCTTCTCCATCATAAGATCATGTATGACAGCATGTTTAATTGCATCAATTCAATCTTCTGTTCTTACCATAATTCGCATTCTTCCAAAAAACTCTCAAGCAGAGGCACTATCGGGAAATGCTGGCAGAACCTCCCCCTGCTCTCCCAGGGAAACAAATGCTTTTTCCTCTACCCCAGTGCCTCCCCAGGCTTCTTAGGATGATAAGTACTTTCAGACATGGAAGCCATGCAAGTATCTAGCAATATGGTCAACTGAAGTCAACTGTGATTCATTCCACTTTTAGATTAAGGCGTTTCAAGAGTGGGAGGTTGAGCACAGCACAGAAACCATAGAGAGAAATGGCAAGAAGAGGACAGGGATTAGCTTTATTACTTCTGCAAGGACCATTTCTGAATTGGAGGCTGTACTTTGGGAATGCCATCCTTCTGCTGTGATGTTCATTCAGTGGCAGGCTGTCCTGGGACTGAGCTGAGTGTGTAGGACAGGAAAACTTAAGCCATTCCTCGGTTCGAACCCTCTTCACTGCTTCCCCAGCTACTACATTTTCCTCTCTCTTTTGACAGCCATTCCTAGGTCTTTTCCTTACAGGCCCAAGATCACCAGATGCTTTGCTGCCTTCACCCCTGAAGAGCATTTCTAACACCTTCTGCTCAAGCCAAACACAGACCTGGCTTGTCTTTTTCTTTCTCCCAGTTAATTCTTACTCAGTATTGTTGCATTTAACCCTGTCGTCTGCCTTTTGCTGTTCTTCCCATCCTCTGCTCTTCTCTGTGGTGACCTATCAAAATTCAGGAGCAAAAAGCTTTTGTTATTTCCATTGCCACTTCTTGTTGAATTCTGAGATATAATTCATAAGGACCTGCTGCCTGTCAACTTTTAATACTTCTAATTGCCTATCTGCTCTGGTATAATCATAAAGCCTTTTAACATTTCACTTTCCCCCCAGGAAAATGTATCCTAGTCACAGAAATATGACCTTCAGCTCCTTTTGTCAATGCTGAAGGAAAGAAATCATTCAGACTGTCAGCAACATTATCAACCCAACTGTCACTAACTTTCCAGTCATGCTCTTTAATAGCTAGATAGCCTCATTACCTTGCTGTTTACTTCAGCTTTCTTAGGACAGAGAAATAAGGGTGTTTATCTTTAATTCCCTTGGCATTTTTGTTTCATGTGTTCATGTCAGCTGTCCTGGTAAACCTTCTTCAGGTCTCCATCTTTTGAGCAGACCTTGGGCCTTAGGGCTGGACTAACTGTTTGTGCTTCCCTCAGCTTCTGCCTCTTCTCAAAGCCAAACCCTGATTAGAGACTGAATTTCAGACAAAATTCGGTTTATAGCTGAATAATAAATAAAATAATAAAAACAATCCCTGCAGCATGGGTTTCAACCACTGTAATAATCCAGAGCCAAATCCATGCATCACCTCTGCTCCAAACTCAGAATCTCAGAATTCAGGTACCCCTTGGAGGTTGATCAAGAGCTTCTGAAGAAACAACTGTGGAACCAAAGATTCCTCTTGACCTCCCCATCAAGCAGCAAGAGGGGAAACCAGCTAGGCAAGTCTTCTACCAGACCATTAATGGTACAAATATTCAACATGCAGAACATCATATTATTACATATTATGGCTGCACTCAGGTAACAGTCACCATCAAGGCAAGGTTTTGCCCAAAGGCAGTCAAGGAGGAGGGAATGGGAGAGAGGCTACTTAGTATGGGGCTGGCTCCCCAAGCATGTGATGGGGAAGGGCCATGCAGCAAAGCACAGGGCTGCACCTTTCCAAGTGCGTGGCCAGCATTGTTCACATAGATGGTGGTGTTGCTCAGGGCATAAATGTGTAGTCATATCAGGAAGCTGTTGGTGAGCAGGCGGCTACAGTAATCCCTCTGATGTAAGGTTTTCTGTTCCAGCTAACCTACCTCTTATGAATCCCCTCCATGCTTCCTCAACTGGTAGTGAGATTATTCGCAGCTAAGCCTACATGTGACTTTGGAGCAGCTGACAAGATCAGTAGAAACAGCAAGAAAATCACAGCTTGAGTATTACGTCACATCAAATAGGCACATAAATTAGCTTAAGTATAAAGAAAATTTGAAATTGGAGGTGGTGATCTTTACAGATCTGCAGTCTTATGAGGCATGGCATGAGAACCAGGTCCTTCTCATGAGGCTCATTTTCAGGGAATGGGACTTCTTGGGGTCAGCTGGAAATATTACCTATTCAGTGACATTCACAACCTCTGGGATCTCTCCCTCCCTCTTTCTATTGCACACTACAGTTTGTGTAGCTTTCGGACTCTTTCCATGTATTTTTCACTTGTCACAGGGTGCTGAAGAGAGCTTGGTGGCTTAGGGGATAAGACAGCATAAGCTACAGATATTCTGTAAACCCTTCCAAATCTATCTATCCACAAGCATCTATCACACACTTGCATCTGACTACAGAAGTTTGGACTTGGCATCCTACATGTTCCCTTCCAGGTCTGGATCCTGTATCCACAAATAGCTCATGAGTTTTATATTGTTACTGCTCCGTAGCAGCTGCACGGCTGAAATGTGCAGAGAACACAAACAAGGAAAAAGGGGCAGGCACAGGAAAATAAATACATTTGAACCAAGCCCTGAGCACTGAGAGGGAATCTGAAGAGCTCTTCCCAGTAGGAGTCTAACTGCAAACACAGAAGGGGTGGAGGGATGTCAGTCTTTATGGATTGTCACAAAAATTTGTGGACTTCTCTTCTGCCTTCAGTGGTCAGTAGATCTATGAGTTCCAGGCAGCACACAAGAGTTTCATCTTACATTTGAAGAAGGGGTTGTTTGCCCAGCCTCTAACAAATGAGAATACAATCAGGTGTAAGGCAAGCCGTTTATCAAGTCTAGATATCACTGAGCATTCAGTGTTCATTTTAGCCCTCTTGGTTTCTATCGTCTTTCTCTTTAATGCTTTATTTAATTTGCCTTACACGGTATCCCAGTTTGCTATTTTGAAGCTGATTGTTGGGGTCCTCCCTTTTGCGCCTCTCTGTAGCTTTGACTGTCATTTTAATTCCCTCTGTAGTGTATTTGTGACCCCAGCTAACATACTGAAGCCCAAATTGTTCTCTAACATTATTTCGTCAACCTCCTCTCCAAGTTACATTCAAACACAGCCTTGCTTCTTTGCCTGTCAGCTGATGTCCAGATTGAATTAGAAAGCACTCTTGTTCCAGATTTAGAAATATATTTCCTCTACTTAATGCAATCTTGTCTGTGTCTGGGTAATTAAAATCATCTATTACTACCACTCAGGTTCATTTACATGTTTTATCTTTTAAAATTTATGCAATAATTACATAAAATACTGTGCTCCAACGGGCCAGCTGGATGGAGTACAAATAGTATGGCATATCTTATTATGGAAACATACCTCCAGCTACRAGCACTGACTCTACCATTTCGAGGCTTTGCTATGATCACAACTGAACCATCCTTCACAAATAAATCAACATACATTTGTTTGTATATCTGCTTCTTTCCCCAAGAACTGACAAAATTTCTGATGGAGCATTCCTGAAGATAAAGGCCTGAGAAAGTTCAAGAGGCCTGAATGTTTTATCTACCGAGCTGTTCAACTGCACAGTTAAATCAATAACTACACCTACTTCACAATGTGGGAGGGCATTAAAAAGAACACAGAAATCAGATAGCTAGTGCTGAAAACATTACATAGGCTTTCTCAGTGCGAGGGAAAAGTCAGCTATTGCTCCTTCTTACTATATGTCTTTCTTATTTCATAGACAGCAAAGTAATTCTGGTATCATGTTTTTCACAATTTAAATTTTATTTCACTCTTCAGCAACTATGTTCCTTTCCTGTTTGCTTTTCTTTTTTCCCCTTCTTCTCATTTTTCACCCTCTTTTACAAAAGCTCACCTCACCTCTCTTTTCTCTATGCACTGCTCAGCCCTTCCCACAACATCTTGAGCAGTATTCAGAGCCTGCAGAGAGACGGCAATGCACCCTCTCCCCCCGATCCTAAGTGAGAAGATGAAAATAGAAGCATTGAAAAAAGCTCCGTAAAGCCCCCACATCTGGAAGACATACAAATTTGGTAGCAAAAACACCCACAGATGGCAAAGGCAACCTCCAGAAAAAACATCATTTCCCCACAACTGTTGTTTGCCCATGTTCCAAAGGTGATCCTCTTCACAATAGGAATATATTTTCTTCCATTCAAAGTAATTAACTGCTATTATCAACTTCAGTGACTGCTTGCTTTTGAGACCTTCCTATTAAAACAGGTTGGGATGAAATTCTTTGTACATTGCTAACAGTAATTTAAGGGCTGGATTTCTTTTGTGAGTAGATTTTTGTGAAGCTAGACTATTTCAGCAATCAACATGAAAAGATACTAGAATAATAATTTTCTTAAAGCTTCAATTTCTTGGGCATTATAGCTTTATTGTGAAATATAATAAATTATTTCAATTTTTAATGAGAGCTCCTTGCTTTCCAGCTCTAAAGTTTAAAAAATATTTTTCCATACATGTAGAGGCATACAAGGCACAAAAGGTAGTAAAACCATCTAAGCAACCTTAATTATTGAGTTACTCATGGGACAATGCACCACATCTGAAGTGACTGAAAATTTTAGACTTTCCTTGAAAATAACTCAGCTTAGAAGCTTATGACAGGTATGCTCAGCCTCCTTTCATAGTCCACCCCACTCCTATTGCTTCAGCTTCACACACTAATGAAAGAACAGGAAAAGATCTCTTGTGTTGAACCGTTCAGCTTCTGTGTCAAAATATTAAAAGATCCCAGTGCACCGCAGCTATATGAATGACTTTCCAAAGCAGGAGAAATATCTGGCCTGTGTACTTAAACCTCTTCAAGCAGCAAAACAGACTGCATGGGAAAGGGAGCCTGTGAGATGCAGAAAGTTTGTACATTGGAGCTGAGGTCAATTTTGTTTCTGAAGCCTGATCCAAGTCAATGCAGATCCATCTGCTGGGCCCAGCAGAGGTGGAACATGGCAGCTGGAATGGCCATATCTGTTCCATTAACGTGTGCTCGTGTTTTACCAAAGGGCTGCTAGTTAAAATATGCATCTTTTTCTTCTTCAGCTCCCCTTCTTCAAAGGCACAGCTATTCATCCTTCATTCCTTTTACAAACGTGATGAATACAGATCCAAATCCGGTTGCTTTTCTCAAGATCTGATATTCCTGACATCAAATCTGAAGGATCAAAGTAAAACATTCATTAAGTCTGTCCAGCATTGCCGTAATGATCTCCTTAAATGGAATATGGTACTTTAAACATCAAAAAACACCTTTCTCATAAAGTATGGGAACACTCACTTCTCTTATTTACCTGATGGCTTGAGATGTTTCTCAGAAGTTTTACCAGAGTGGGGAAATGCAAATACTGTTTAGATATCTTAAAATATGAAAGGGCAGCATGCTTATTAAGTAGACAGCCTTTTATTTCCTTACCAAAGTATGCCATCATGTTCTGGGTCCTCAGGGAGACATCTCCAGGAACCATAAAAAATGCAATTCCTAGAACTAAGGTTTTCAACCTTTCATCTCTCTAGTGTTCAAGAAAACAACCTTTACAAGAAATGTAAGCCTGGGTGTTAAATAGCAATTGACACTTGAATACAGTTGATTTTTTTTATCATTTTGATTAAATCTATCCAGGTCATAAATATATACCTGTATAACATCGTAGTGTGGAGCTGACGTAAAGTTCAGAAACATACAATTAATTTTCAAATATACAAATTATTTTATGATACTAGTAAATTTTTTTCATGGCAGAAATGATGGGAGGGGGGAAAGAAATGTTGAATACCATATTTTTCTCTTTCTTCAGTAAACATTTATGAAGAGAGTGAGGCTTTGCATATGCAGTCTGCTAGGTATGTAGATAGAGGCCAGTTATAAATATGAGCAGTGACATCTTACAGCAGGGTGTGGGGGGAACATCCTGGGTAATCAATTTAGGCTGACAGTCGGTATCACGAGACACATGATATTAGCTACAGTGACAGTGTTATCTGGGCGAGAGGAGGGTCAGTTTCCATTAGGAAACCCTATTTTCCAGAGATTTGGAACCTGACACAATAATTGTTAAAACTTGGCATTAAAAAAAGTTTTCCGTTCACTAGCATAATTTCCCCTTGAAGTACTGATGACCAAAACTGAGATGGCTATTTTAGGATAGTTGAAGACAGAAAGGAGAGGGGAAAACCCCACCCATTGTAGTAATATCAGGGGTTGGTTTGCTTTCCATTAGCAAAGGGAGCTGCAGACTTCTGAAAACAAAAATGCTTAGGAGCTGTATCAGCCAGAGCCAGCTCATGGTTTAGGCAATATAGGTAGCTGCCCAGGGTAACGGGACTGTGTAGTTGATATCTAAAGAGGCAAAAACTAGAGCCAAAGAGAAGAGTGGAAAGCGGGGCTGTCCCCCCCACACTTACCCACAGTCTCACTTTGCCTTCCCAGATTTTTCCTCCCTCCCAGGACCTATTCTGCTGTGGCCACAAAATCGCTGCATTGCCAGCACATCGCTGCACGTGTTGTCCAGATGCACAACTTTCTGAGGTTCAGTGCTCAGCCCCAACAGTCTTATCTATTTTTTAAAGCAGCCTGGATCAGGGCTTGGAGGGTTGTAAAAGGAGATTATAGAAGGGTACCACCAGGGAGAAAGTTCATCACCCAAAGCGTAAAACAAACGTGACAGATGTGATGAGAGAGCAAGAGATAGGAGGACTGCTATCGCCAGTGATGGGTCTATTAATTGCATATGGCGAGATTAAACGAGCAGCCAAAAGGTCACGCAGGAAGAGCCTGCTGTCCTGACACCCCATCCAGTGCCATATCCACCAGACCTTCCTTCCTCCTGAGACACAGCAGAAGTTTTTTTTCTGAGAAAGGACTGCGGAAATCATCCCGGCTTTGCCACGCAGCCCTGCTGCTCACGAAACCTTCCAAGCTGTCATCAAACCAAATGTACATAATGCTATTAGTTTAGTTCCAAGATGCATCTTTTTTCATTCCTTATGCTTATAAGGGTTTTTAACACAGAAATGCTCACTTTAAGAAGTAAATAGAATATTTTCTACCACTGAAACCACTAAGCTGTTAAATTTTACTCAGACTGCTATTGAATATTATCAGTTGAAGGATTTAAAGTGGCCTTGATTAATGGGCAAATCTTAAAAGATAGGGACTTGGTTGGGAAAAGCATCTGCAAGTTCAGACATTAATGTGTATCCAAGGCTCTGAAGCCACTGCAATTGGGCTGTAAAACTGACAAAAGCAGGGTCTGTTAATGAGATTTCTGGCAAATCTTCTGCCAATCTCAACCAAAATTTAGAGCAGCTTCTCATCAACACATCAGCATTTCCTGTCTTAGTCCTAAGTAGATCTTGTAAATGTAAAAGGCAGTAAATACAGAAGTAGGTTTTCCCAGATTTTCTAACAGCTCCTTAAAGTGCTGAAGTTGCTTTGGCTTCTAAAAATGAACAGGAGGATCCAGGACATCTTATTCCAAGTGGTTTGTTCAGCCCTGTCCTTACATCACTGGGCTGCTGTCCTCGGCTGCTGAACTGAATGCTGTTCCAGACTGGTGCAACTACACTCCCACTGGATACTTCAGGTGAAACTCATCCAGCTGGAATTTGGAAATATAGTAGGAAAAATGTGGTTTTTTCTTTCTCTCAAACTTCTGCACAAAATAGAGTTCTTTTCCTTTGAAGAGATAAAACGGAAGTATATTCTGACCTTAGAGGGAGTGTGAAAAAAAGCCCCAAATACATTCACATCCTCTGTAATATATAAACAGGGCTGAGTGTGATTAGCTGGCTGTTAAAAAAAGCAAGAAATCATAAAGACACTGACACATGTTGAAAGGTTAATGCTTAGCTTGTCACTTGCCCTCGAAATTCTGGCCAAAGTATCGAAATTCGTCACCACCTTGGCAATTAGAGGCTTGTTCCGCCTCTTAAGTAGACAGGGAAAGAAGCAGGAAAAAACTGCAGCAAGACCTTACATTTTTGAGATGCCACTGAATTGTTGAGCTGCCTCACCCAAGTTTCCTTAGAATTTGCAAAGAGCAGGAAAGTTCAGCTGACAGACCATTTCTTTTCCCTGTGTTCAGCCTGCAGCGTGCTCTTCTCTGTCTTGACTCAGGGAAGAGCTGTGCAAGAGCGCTACTGTGGTCTATAATATTCTTTTAATGTCTGAATTTTAAACAGGCAGCAATGAGCAAGACTGCCAGGTAATGTGATGATCTGAAACAAAGCAAACGTGTCAATGGGATGGGGAGAAGCAGTTGGAGGCAAGAAAGTTTATGAATATGTTCAGTCATTTTTCACACTGTATATTTAGTACAGAGCTAGGCTTCAGCTGGGAGATGTATATACTGTGGATAACACTGTTTGGGAGTGGTTAGAGGAATTCTACTAGAGGGAAAAAACCCCAAAAGATAAGCCCACAGAAATTAATTATGCTGTTCAATTAATGGTTCTGGACCAGTTCTCATTTGGTTTAAAATCGGTGTCACCCCCTAGAATTACATCAGCTGCAGACCCAGCCCTAATCCCTTTTCCTTCTCTTTGATGCATCAGTTCTGTTCTTAAGTCTTCACAATTACAGCAGTTATTTATTTTGCTAAATCTATTTTAATTTATCCCTGAAACTAGGGGTCTCTCAATCTCTGTTAGCATAACGGTGTCACATTAACACAGTTTTTAAAATGTAAATTGATTTGTTTTGATTGATTTTGTCTGACCTTTAAAAATGAATAAAAGTATTTAAATGGTGTAATAAACCACATTCAGGAAGCCTAAACACTCTAAAATACAACAAATGTGCATGGATTAGCTTAATAGAGTGGAGAGTTTAGAAAGTGGTCCTGCTAGCAGGCCCTCTGTGCTGACAAACAGAGGCTTTGCAAGCTCTTAGAGTTCAGAAAGCTGCAATAACTTCAACAGGGGAAAAAACCTACAACAACAGCTAAAAGCAGGAAAACAGTGAAAGAAAGGAACACTGATTCTTCAATTCTAGGGTATGTTAGAAAACCTACTGAAGTGGCAAGCCATTCCTGAAGCTGAAATCCTGGTTTTAAGGCCAAAACCTGATATTTTTCCATGGATTTCAGTATTGCCAGAATTTCATTAGAAAAGCTAATACCCAGCAAAAGTTGCACCAACTCACAGAGTAGCAGATAAAGCTTGACGACCAGCAGGTGAGTTTATGAATCCCTGTCCCATTAAGAGCTGGGCAGAGCTCATTGCTGTGCCCACACCTGCAGCCTGCCCTTAGTTTGACCTTGCAGTTACGTGCAGTTGTTTTGCAGTGTCTTTTAGGGGCAAGGAAGCAGTACCGGCATGTGCACAGAGTGCACGGTGCATGCTCTGCTCCATAGATAAGCAGGTCATTCCGTGCACAGTTGATGCTTGCACAAGCAGAGGAAGACCACTATGCTGGAGAACCTGGCCCCTGTTGTACAATTCCTGTTGCCCTTTGTTTCCTCTATAAAGTCAGGGATAGTAAAACCTCACAGAACAGAAGGGAAATACAGAAGTCATTAAAAATATCAAAATATTTTCCATGGCAGAGAGGAAATACAATAAAGAGCTTTGAACCAAATAAATACTCTGCCTTATCTTTTCAATCAAGGGATAAAATAAAAGAGAAAGTAGGCAATAAAAAGTGCACTGAATTCACAAAACAGTAGCAGCTGTGGATGAGTGTGTAAAAAGAAGTGGAGCCAGGGGATTTCAGGTTATTAAGGAAGAAAAAAATGGAAATCCTGTGAAGGACTTAGGCCACCCATCTTCATTTTATTTCTAGAAAAAAATCCTGAACACACCGTCCCCTGGAAGATAAAAGTGGATAAGCAGCAGATGCTATAGATCTCTCATGAGCAAGCTGTGTCAAATCCATCTAACTTTCTTCTTTGACCAGATCAAGGGTTGTGTGAATGAGGGAGAAGCAATAGGCGTATTTGACCTTAATAAGGCTTTTGACACTATCTGACATGACGTTCTCATTAGCAAGCTAGGCAAATGCTATCTTGATAAAACTGGCACGAGAGGGGTGAAAAAGCGATTGGAAATCTATACCTACCGAGTACTTATCAATGGTTCATTATCCAAATGGAAGGGTGTATTGAGTGACATTCTGCAGGAGTCTGTCCTAAGTCCGCATTTATTCAATATTTTCATTAACAGGGATGATGGAATAGGAAGTATGTTTATTAAATTTGCAGAGGATATGGAGCAAGGAGGGACTACAAGCTCATTGAAAATTCAAAATGAGCTTGTCTATTGAAGGAACATTCTGAAAATTAACAGGAAGCTGAATGGAACGAAGTTTGTTAGGAAGAAAAAGCAAAGCAAATAATATTTCGGCTGGAATAATCAACTGCACTTATCTGAGCTGGGTGGCAATAGGCTAGGCAGCAACTTTATGGAAAAAGACCTTGGGGTTATAGCAGATCAAAAGGTGGACATGAGTCAGTGATGTCATTTCTAGTTCAGGCAGGAGTGCTGCGAGAAAGAACATCAAGTAATTCATATATTTGACTCAGCACTAAGATTCTGTGAGATTTTTGCTCTATTGGAGCACAGTGCTCTGAAAAAGATGCTGTCCAAAAGGAAGCAGTAAGAGCGGTCAGGATCTAAACTAATACAACCAGTTGTGTGCGAGCCAGAGAACTGGGACTATTTATGCTACTGAAAAGGTCCCAGAGGAGTGCATAATAGCCCTTAAGCAGACAAAAGGCTGTTACAGATAAGATATGCTCTGCGTTCCATGTCCATGAAGGTTGGAACCGGAACTAATGTGTTTAAATTATAGACAAGGAAAATTTGTGTTAGACACAAGGGAAACTTTAATGGTAAGGATAGAAAAACTCTGGAATAAATTTACTGACAATGTTATTGAATCTTCAAAACAATGTTTATAGGAAAAGTTGGACAATTAAGAGTTAAGAATACGTAGGTATAGATGATTATGCTAGGGACATTAGGTGATGAGCCTTCCCTTCCAGCTCTACCATTTTATTATGTGAAGTTATAGACTTTCTAAAGAGTCATGGCTGAGCTGATGGAAATGACAGTGTCTGGAGATGGAATTTGGGTGAGCTGAGTGCTCTCCCATGCTGGAACTCAGAGAACCGGAATATGAAATGTCAAGAACAAAGGCCAAAACTTATACTTAACGTATGTTTATGATTGTGAGTCCCTATATGTAAAAAGAAAGAGAGGGAGAGAAAGGAAAGGGGCAATCTAGCAACTAAGGTCAAATATTCTGATCAAGTATGTCCGATGCTTTAGAACAAATTCTGAAGGAAAGAAAAATGAAACACAGAAAAGATCTTATTGAAAGTAGGTTGTATCAAACTCAGAATTCTCTCTCAGTAAGACAGTTGTTTTTTTCTTTAGGAAGAAATGTCCCCTCAACTTAGTGCCTGGGAAATTACTAGTTAAACTGAGCAAGCTGGAGATGAAAGCAAAACATGTAATTACTGAGGAACTGACTGAAGGGGAGATGGCAAGGGATTAGAGGAAGTTATTAGTGAAGATCCACAAGGATAGATCTTGGGACCACTTTTCACTAGGTGGTCTGGCTCTAGAAGTGGGAGTCTTTGCTGATGACACAGGGTTGAGAGGCATCACTAAGACATCGGAAAACAAAGAAAGAATTGTAGTAGTATGAAAAAATGCTAGAAATAGAATGTTGTTTCATAGCCAAAGTGCATGTCATGCGTATGGAGGCTGATGAGAGAGCTGATTAGAGAGCTCATGAGCTGGACAAAACAAAGAGGAAAAAGTTCGGGGGTTTCAGAAGAAAAAAATCATTCTTTAATGAGTCATTAATGTGTTCTGAACAGAGGAAGACTTGCAGCTGAAATAATAGACAGTATCCATTAGGACATTCCCAGCACTAAGGAGGGAGCATGAGCACGGTTGTGCAAGGCACCGATGAGAACTCAGTCTGAAGATGGGATTTAAGGAGTGGATGCACTGAATGGATCGGGTAAAGGAGAACATATTTTATGAGAGGAAACTGAAAGAGGTAGACTTTATTTTGCAAAGCTATATAATGCAGAACAGAAGAGAGAAGCGGGTAAATTCACTCTCCCCAGAGATACTCAGGGCAGTAGCGTGATGATGCAAATTCTAGAAAAAATGTTATTTTAGCTGAAGAACGATACTAACACAAGACCAATGAACCATGAACAATTTTAGTCTAGCTACTATAAAGAAGCTTTCAACCTCTGGAACAATATGCTGATATTAGCAGTTGTGTGGACCTACCGTTGAACTTATTTAGAGTTTGATCTGTTTCTGAACAAGGTTTCTGAACAGTATTATATGAAGGGATGGCAAACTGGACTCTCCCTTTGCACTTCCCAGCTGTGTGGTCCCACAGATCTTTTCCTACCTGGCTAGAGTAAGCAAGTAGGATGAACTTCTGGGATCCGCATCTTTGAAAGAACGGTGTGGTGATACTGTGGTTGAGGGCAACATGATTTGTTTCATTGCTATTTCAATCAGTACGCAATTCCTTCCTGCTCTGACAGTTTCTCAAATCTGAATTTCCCAAGCACTGAAAGGAGATGGCCTATTCCATACAGCAGTGTGCTTCGGACCTGGAGATCTCAAGGCAGTTGTACTTACTAACAGAGGAAACATCAAACATTGCACCCTCACCTCCCTTCTTATTCCAGTGTGAGAGATTTGTCGTGAGCAGCCTAGCGCAAAAGTAGCTATTCTCAAATTAGGGAGAATGGGATAATGTGTTACTTAAAAGCCAGATGACAGCCAAAATGCCTATGAGAGCAAGTCCTGATTTCTGCTAATGTACTGTTATACATTGCCATATGCACAAGGACCAGTTTATGTTTCCTCTACAAATCTATCACAAGCTATTTCCTGTTAATTATTTAGAGTATGTAGCTGATTACTTAAGAACAGCACTCACTGCTGCGCAATTAGACAACTCACTTTCAGATACAAGAAGAGTAAACAACACAAGGTAAGGACCTAACATAATAACCAGCTTATGCTCTACTTCACTTATTAATATGTCTCCACATGTGAAGGCAAACATTATTATTGCTTAGAGAGTTAAGTATTCCAGGGCAATAATGCCAAGCAAACAGACTTGTGGCACACATGTTCAGCAACAACAAATAAGAAGGGATTTGATCACGGTCAAACTGAGCAGTTGGCCAGAAATCCTGTGGACATTTATTTTGGAAGCTTTCTAACAGCTCTCCCACTGGGTCCACTTTATGCTAAGTGTCTCTAATATGTGGCAGTGCTGGTCAAACACCAGAAATAATCTGTGTGTTCTTTCCAAAAATTCCAACCAGCTGGTCAGAGAATAAAGGAATTTCATAATGTGCAGATTCATACTTTCCCCCTGCCTTCTTTATGGAAATATTTTGGCTAGGTTTAATTCTTTCTTATTTAGTAAATATCAACAGATATGTAGATTTCGAATGTAAATTATGAACTTTTTATATAGCAATTACACAGGCAATATTTTGCCTATTTTGCTTACTATCTTGTGTGCTTAACCTAGGAATGTCAAAGAAAAAGTCTTCAGAGTAACAGAGAGTAAGTTTTTGGAGTGTGTCTGTGGTTAAGAAACACGGGAATCCTTGATGTTTCGGGGGCTTTGGAAACTCCATACTCCATATGCCAACAATATGACAGCACAGGAACACCCATAGCAAGTCAAAAGGAAAATCCACCCAGCCCAATAATGTCTTCAGGAATGGCCAGGATTGGATGCTAAGGCAAGAAACAGGACAAGTATAAACTGGTATAATCTCTCCACATCAACATCAATCWAAATAAACAGACTGGGAATAGAAAAGAAAAGAAAATGGAAAAAGTAGTATAAGATCAAAATGAAAAGAAGTCCAAAAAAAGAGAAAGCCAAGATTGGCCTACAGTCTTTAAATTACATCATGCTGAAAAACCCAATAAAATGTGTGCTGTGTCCAGCGTACCTTTTTTTTTAAAAAAAAGCTCCTTATGATGTTATAACGTTCTAGCAGGCACCCCAGAGGCCTGTTAAGAACCTAGCCAAATTCACTTCATGGCAATACTCCTGTAACTGAAATCAGCTGTCTCATTGCTTCTGTGCAAGCCAGCACACTTGGATTCAGTCAGAATATTGTTTGCTCAGAAAGCTGGGAAAATAGGTTTATTGCTTCTGAATCCTGTAGTATGGCTGTCACACCTCTCAGATTCACAGAGCTTAAAGCCATGAGGACAAAACTGGTCTCACCCCCTATACAGATCCCAGATACCCTCATATACCTCTGCTAAATCCTATGTTCAGCAAAGGCATCCAGTTTTGTCGTGATGCAGTAAAGACACTATATTTGCTACAGTAGTGCATCACTGCTGTATCCACCCTYAAGTAATTGCCCTGGTTCTACCTGTGCCCTCTCTGATTTTCCAATGTTATCTTTAAACCATGGATGCCAGGACTATACCTTGTCTTTCAGTATTAGCCTGACCAGTGCCAGAGGCAGAAGTGAAACCACCTCCTTGCTCCTACCTCTCTCCTCCTGTACATAACCCATGGTTCTTGTTAGACCTTTTTGCCACTGCAGCAGAAACATTCACAGTTTTCCCCTGTCGAGGGATTTTTAAACCCTGTCGATCATGAGATTTGGATTTATGACACAGTTCAATGCCAGTTGGCTTCAATGGTCATTGGATTGCACTCTGGAGGATTTCTGAGACACAAACAACAGAATGAATTGGAGTACTGGATCCCCAGAGACTGACTCTAAAAGAGTCTTATGTCTTCCCTTGGCTGCAAAGCTGCACAGTGGACAACTAATTTGCACTACTGTGGGAGTACTTTATTCTAGTAATCAGTTTTTCAGCTTAAAAAGAAAACTCCAACTTGGCTTCAGAAGAGAAAAAAAAAATAAATGGTGAAAACATTTTCATTCAAATTGACATAACCTAAGTACAACAGGCAGAACTCTGATTTACACAAAAGCAAAAATCATTCTTCACTCTCAGGAAACAGAAAAAAGAGTCTGATCTGGAACCTGGTGAGTTTTTCCAAACAACAGCGCAGAAGTAGAAGATGTAGCACAGAGTCTTTGCAACTCCACAATTGTCTTGTGAGTAGTTATTGAAGGAATGGATTTTGTGAGAAAACTGGAATCTGCTCATTACTGGCTAAGTAAAAGCTTCTTCAGCTGTAGCCAACTGCAGTTTAATTTAAACTGCATTCATGTTGACAAAAGCATAGTAGCTAAATTGCTTGCACTAATAATACCCTGCCCATGTACTTTGCTTACAGATGGTCATTAATATCATAATGACGACCTGTGACAGACAGGCTGCAGTGTGTGCAACTATCCTATTTAGTTTAGCCAGGATGAATTGTCCAGCTGTAATTCAGCACTGAATAAGTGGGGCATTTAAAAAGAACAGTAATGTGAGCTGCACTGTATAAGAGAAGACAACAGGCAGCTTGAGATGACTCTGCTAAACACATTGTTTTCTACGTGTATGTATTCAGTGAGGCACATCTTGCAGGATGGTATCATATATCCAAACACAAGACAGAGAAAAACAGAAGAAGGAGAGCAGAACTAGTCCATTTTGTCCTCAAGATTACTTTTTCCCAAGTTTTTTGACACATTGGATTAGCTTTCTGGGACAGCTGTGGTTACAGAATCGCCATGCCTGACAGGTCACAAATCATGTCACACTTTCTTCTAGATGGGAATTAAGAGCAGAACCCCTTACAAAACTGGAGTCTTCAGAAGATCTTCTGCCCCTTTTAGAAGGGAGGAGAGATGTTCCCATTCTCCTACCCTTAACCTTTCGGGAAAATTGCTCTTACAGGCTGCTTTGGCTGTGATTGAGATAACAGTGTGATCCTGTTGCATAGTTGCCTCGTATTGTTGAATATTTGTTGAATTTTAGTGGTGAAGTGAATGATCCATTCTAAGTTCAAGACTTCAAAACACAATAAACTACCCACAAAGCTATCACGATTGTGTTTTCATGAATCCTGTTCCTACATCCTGAATTTTGTGGCTTGTATTAGGTGCACAGTAGAAAACTGAGTGAATGATTTGGAGTAACAGGATAATGATCCCAAAGCAAGCAGGAACATCTGGTATCTGAATTAAAGATAGCTCAGAAACATCATGGCTCTCTTTAACCTCTTTTTGTGCTCTACCTCCCAGAGGACTAGAAGGTTTAAAGTGATTATTAATGTGGCTAATGGGCACTACATGTGAAATTGAGTAAAAGTGGCTCTTCTAAGCCAGACTAAAGGTCCACCAGTCCCAGTAGGCCTAGAGGAGAACAGAAGAACATAGGAAAACTGGTTAATGTTTCCCCTAGTAATTCCTCCCAACCTGCAGCCCCTGCAGCTCAGTCTTTCCGAGTCAGAGGTAGTTTCTGTGCATCTAGTAACTCGCAAGGGATATGTCTTCTGGAGACTTCTGTCCAGTCTCCCTTGAACTTTCAGCATCCATGATGTCCTGTGGCAAGAGCTTCTTCTATTAAACTGTATGTTTCATGAACAACTGCCTCCTTTTGTTTGTACTCTCAACTTCCCACCTACTGGCTTTGCATCAGACCTACTGGTTCCCATATGGGAACTTGCATTGTCCCTGTTTTATAGACGTTCCCTTGTTGTGCAGGTAGGCAGGACATACAATTTTTTGATTTGCATAACATGGACAGCAATCTATTCTTTATTTTGGATTTGTTGGCATGCAATTGTATTACTGGCATCATACAAAAGTTCACCTTTCAACAGTTATTAACTGTCTTATTTATGATTAACTGTCTTATCATATATATAGACACATATATATATAGCAGTACTCTCCCTTTTTGTCCAGTCAAAGAAGCCAGAGACAGATATATAATTGAATCCTGCCCTCCAAATGGAGAAGAAGAATGCTTTGCTAAATTTTTTGTGATGGCATTTCAATGACCAGCAAAATTTGTGGCTAAAACTCACACAAAAATATTTAATGCAGAAATTTAAAATTTTGCATCCAATTCCTCATTTCTCCTGATATTTTGCAAAACCAAAAATCCAGAAAAATTCAAAACACAAACCCCCTTTCTGCCCGTGCTTCTGACTGTGGGATGTTGTGAGGAGGAGCTATACCTGGCATGCACTTGTGGAATAGGTGTCTGAGAAAAGGAAACTCTGGTGGTTTATCTCATCAGAATATGACAGCCCAGCCAATTTCTCTGTTCTCTCCCTCTAATACTATGTCAGTTCTGCTTACGCTTCCCTTATCAGCTGACATCTGCAATGCCCTTTGTATTGTGACACATCATTGAAAAGATGGAAAGTCTTGAGTGGATGTCATTGCCTCTCTCATTAACCATTACACCCTCATCTGAAGCGGTAAGCATGTTTTCTGTCTGTTCACAGGTGTTACTACCCCTTTATTTAACAGCGGTTCTTGGTGCCTTAAGAGCAATCCCCATGAAGGATGATAAGGAATCTCAAGTCTCATAACGTGTTGCTGCTTGCTGTATGTGAATGCGCTGATCCGATCAGCTGGGCTCACTGAAATATCAAGACACACAGAGTCAACCTGTTAAAGCACTCATGTGCCGTGACAGTGAGCATGGTTTCAAGCTGTAGATCAGACATCAATTGTGTCTTTCAAAAAGCAAGTTATATCCCATGCACAATTCCTGGAGGTGATGCATTTCGTGTATTAAAGTGGGTTGAGTCCTAATCTTCTTGGTTCCCAGCTATCAGTTCACCTGCCTGTTACAGGGACACAGCTGCAGCAAGCAGTGGCAAAAGCACTGCCTTCAGTTTGAAGCTATGGTACTGAATAGCTCTGGGCACTGGAGGAGGATCACAACTGGTCAAATAAAATGCTGGTTTGTGAAAATTTTCCACTGAGTTTGGTTTGCTTTAAATCACTGCTTGCTGGTCATATTATTTATATATACTCAGATACCTCGAGGGTATCTCTGGAACTATTTGTTAATCCCAAAAGTTTTAAGCATTTTAGCATGAATTATTGTTTATTTGAAAATATCTACTGAAGTATATAATTCATTATTTACCACAGGAAGCAAAACCGATAACAGATTGCACAGCAGACTACATACGTGCAGGGGTGAATAACCAAAGTCTGTCTCCTCTGAAGCAGCAGCACAGGTTCAGAAAATTCTCTGCCCTGACTATGGTGCACCTATTTCCATGTGAGAAAGATGCTTCCTGCCAGTCTGGATTATTCTGTGGAACGATTTAGTAATCCAAAAGAAAGGGGTGTGTTACTAAAGAAGGTTATTTGTAAACAGTAAAACAATTCATCAGAAATCGAGGTACAGTATTTCCTCCCTAGTGTTTCGATTCGGATTTAACCTGAGCATGCAGGTGGGACCCTTTCCATCTAACTGAGGTTATTTAAGAGTGAAATGTCAGGTTTAAACTGTTTGCAGATTTAGTGGAGACAGAAAGGCAGACAAAACTCTTTGGGTTATTTAGTGCCACTGCAAAATGAGACGGTCAACTCTTCCCAGTGTTTTACTAGAAAACTTGCAATTCACCAAGTCAAGCTGGACCAAATCATGGGGAGGTTTACACGGCACCAGGCCTGCTGGCAACAGATGGAGGTCAGCTGTCTCACAGGGGGAAAAGGATTCTCGCTCATGAGTTGGCGGGGCTCATCGAGAGGGCTTTAAACTAGATTCGAAGGGGGAAGGGGATAAAACCAGGCTCACTAGAGACGAGCCTAGGGGTGGCACGCCAATGTTGGGGGCAAAATCGATAGCCCAGCTAAAGTGCATCTACACCAATGCGCGCAGCATGGGCAGCAAACAGGAGGAGCTGGAAGCCATTGTGCAGCGGGRTAGCTAYGACTTAGTCGCCRTCACAGAAACATGGTGGGAYGACTCTCACGAYTGGAGTGCTGCAATGGATGGCTATAAGCTCTTCAGAAGGGACAGGCAAGGAAGGAGAGGCAGTGGGGTGGCTCTGTACATTAGGGAGTGTTTCGACTGTCTAGAGCTTAACGATTGTGATGATGATAAGGTCAAGTGCTTATGGGTAAGGATGAAGGGGAAGGCCAGCGAGGCAGATATCCTGCTGGGAGTCTGTTATAGACGACCCAACTGGGATGAAGAGGCCGATGAAACATTCTACAAGTGGCTGGCAGAAGTCTCGCGATAGCTAGCCCTTGTTCTCGTGGGGAACTTCAACTTCCC